>CM045767.1:90603591-90961350 GCA_025200525.1 Camellia lanceoleosa
ACTTTTATTTTATTATCTTAAAACTTTTAATATATAAATTAATTTTTATTGAAATTAATACTGTTACAATAGATATTCACAATATCTATAAAATAAAGACTATGTAACTATTATAATTTGAAGTTTTAAAATAAAAATAAAAGAAAATTACATTATTGCAAATATATAATGAAAATGAAAATGTATTGTTAAAATTGATATGAATAAAATTTCTAATATGACTAATAAACTTATCTGAATTTAATTGAACGAAGAAATTTATTTAGTCTCCCAATGTAAATGTAGAGTTTAAAAATAACACATAGTTGTGTCAGGCGGATATGGTAAAAGCCAAAAACTCGACCAAAAAAATAAATGAAACAAAGCAGAAAATGTAATGCTTGATATTTCTATCAGTATATAATTATCGTTCTTTTGTTAATGTCAATTTCAATGGAAGAAATTATTAAGAAAATTAATTAAAGTATAACTATTTCATAAGTCCAATGTTTTATCTCCTCTTCAATTTCACGAAACTACGTTTCTTTACCGCTTGTAGTGTTCAAAATAATAAAACATTGTGGTTTAAGTAAAGAAAACCAAACAAAAAATGTCAGAGAGACTTACACCTCTCAAGGCTAAAGGCTTTGATTACACACACATAAGTGGAATTCTATCCCATTAGTGGCTATAATCATAAAACATCTAAAGTGTGCTAGAACAAAACAACATCTATGCAAGCGCCTAAGTAAATAACCTTAACCATAATTCATCCAGTGAAGCAATTATTAAATAACAATATAATTATGAATATAATATCGCTTCCATTCCTTCGTCATAAAAGCATTATGCGCGTGAACAAAGAATGAGGAATCATACATTTTTTAGCGAAAGAACCTCGTAAGTAAATTTTCGTCCGCGTTAACCCCAGGAATCTTATAAACCAACCCAAAGAAGTGGAGTGATATTACACAATGAATATCAACACCTACACAAATCCGCGATTACAAATGTCTTGATCGTTGAGTTTTTGGGGAGAGTCGAGAGAGGAGAAATGCGGGAAAAAAAGCGTTATGGGTAAAAAACCCATAACGTTATCCGATATCACGTGTCGATTCAATATATTAAATTAACCATATAATCGATATATAACGAATATCTATCCATATCTATTGATATGATAGATATAGATATCTCTTCGAATGGTTATCCAAATAGTTTGATTAAATTCAAACCATATGGATAAGATTCAGTGAACAATCTCCCACGCCCTTTGGAGTTGGCATGACGACATATCACATCTCTATCTCACCTCCCCAAAGTGAGACAATGTCATACTAGCTAATGCACTGCATGCGTCTTGTTGCTAAGAACACTGCAGATGTGGGAGCTCTATGGCTAGAAACTCAAATGAGCCAAGAGCGAGACATCAACCCAAAAAAAGAAATGTAAATAGTGTCCTTATATACCCCAGACCCATCTAATTACACTCAGTCCAAAAACATCTCTAATCCTCAAAAGAGTATGTTTGACCCTCTCAATTCTTGTAATATGTTCACACTCAATCCGCCTCTCATACAGAGCGTGCTGAGTTCAGCCTGAGGAATATACAACGGTGGTGTAATAGTAGATGATCTTTCCTTTGCCCTCATGCCATTTAGTTTAGGATTGACCGCTTTCCCATGATGTCCCTTAAGGTCAATTATACATGACCGTAGGCAACGTACCAGTAGCGAACATCAACCTTACCTATGACATAGTCAAAAGTCACAAAAGGGTACATAAATGAAAGTCATATCAATAATGACACGTAAGACTCACACGATGAGGAAACATGGATCCATTCTTCACCTCATTACTCGACGCCAAGCACATATAGTATGAATACATGTTACGGTGGAGTAACTCTTCCAAAAGAGTGACGTCATCCTCGATACACCGTCTATATTAGTCTAGTCACTTTCTAGCGCCTAACCCGAATTCTCTATTTGCTCACCTTCTAGGCGCCTAAATGAGATCTCGCATCTGGCGAATCATAACAGTACAACATGGAAAGTGGGTACTAACATCCATGTTTGGTCCTAACACGACCTCATCTTGGTTGTAACCAAGGCGACATGCATAGTGGATAATTTAAGCCTCTCTTGGCTCCAAATAAAAATAAACCACTTGTCTCATCCGTGTTTCGCCCTGCCAAGGCCGATTGCTCGTGTGAGGAGCCAATCTTTCCTTGACATCACCATCGCTAATCATTATGACACAAACCGTAATAGTGTCAAAGATCCATCATCTCAAAGTAAGTGATCAAGAAAAAAAAACTTGACCACACATTGCAATTCTAGATTCCAAACATAAGCCTTATCAAAGCACTCTCTTGCAATAAGTATATATAACGGAATCCACCATGTGTGCCTCTACATGAATTGATTCAAGATCACAATTCTAGATTCCAAACATAAGCCTTATCAAGACCTTTTTACGATAAGCATATACAACGGAATCTCCATATGCCCACATGAAGTGATTTAAGATCACTACCTCTTGTGCAATTACCTCTAAAAGATATTTTGGTGACCAATTTATGTTCATTCGATACATGCCTAACTAGCTGGAGATTGAATCTTACAAGGAGCAAATTAATATACTACTAGTAAAGCATTTTATCCACATTCTAATGAGCATGGTCAATGTCTAAACAACTCAGCTTGACCATTTACCAAAGATAACACTTATCATGCCTAATAGGCCCATATAGTGTACTTTAGGCTCCCACAACTAAGAAAAAGATCAAGGAATATAGGTCATCTCGTTTTCCCAAAGACAATCGAGGAATCACTCAATAGCTAAGGCTCGCGGCGATAAGTAAGTCAATGGGTTTGCAATTTTGCATCTAGAATCATTCTAGGATATTCCTTATGTAAGTCATTGAAGACAAACCGAGAATTTTCCCAAAGCAATCCCTGAGATCGCTCATCCGGAAAGCATATAAATTACATCACCCATGTCCATCATATATAAAATAAATTCTGGCTCATAATGACTAAGTAAGGAAAAAGTTCTTTTAGACCATTGATCATGCCTCGTTGGTCTTCATCGATCATTGTTTGTCTATCATGGCTTGATGAAATCTAAGAACCACTATTTGGATAACTGTTTTAGGCTGTAAAAGATTTATTAGAACTGGCAACCTTTTTGCACTCCTAACTTTTCACCATAAAAGCGTATGTAAACTTGCGGATCTACTTATCCAATTTCTAGCGAGAAAGTTGGTCACAATGTCCACAAATCAATGTTCAACTTATGTCAATCATAACCTAAGTCACAAGAACTCCTCACTCCCGTGAGGAAGTCTTCTCATGGTCTACACTTTCTCAATGGTGTGACTTTTCTATCTAGCAAGCCTTATGTTCTCAACAATGACTATCCAAATTACGCATAACTTTAGAACAGTTTCGCGCCATATTGGAAAGTCAACCAAATTATAGAAATGGTTAATCCTCAAAGACTTTGTCTTAACTGCGCAACATTAATCCACTTTCTAAAAACAAGGGACTAGAGCCTTTGGCATTATCCTAGGCTCTTTATTATCTTGCAGAGCAATCATGAATGTTTCCTTCTCAATCACCCAATGATGACGTGAAAAATTTTCACATTTGCTACCATGCAACTAAGAATGTAGAGTATTCTTCTTTAATGGAGTAATCCATTAGTAGGTACAACGCCCCATCGCCCCTAGGATATTGGAAATTTCTTTCCATTCTCAACTAGGCTACATAAAAGCGCTATGCTTAGAATTCTCTATCTTGTAGAGTTCCAAAACTCTATTCACGCCACCTTTGCTAAGAAAAACTTTATGTGACTTAGTTACACTACCACAAAGTCGCTACCTATATGCACATGACCGGAGGGTTTGTATGACCTCATACAATAATGCGCCATTACCTAACCTTTGTGTTTACAAGACAAAGATACAATAATGCGTTATAGAACCCTAGGTCTTAACTTCGCAATCTTATGAGAAGTAGAATAAAGATAAGTCATTAATCTGTTACAGACGCCTATAGATGGTTCTTCGCTAACCCATTACTCAAAAATGGAGTGTAAAATCTGATATGGAGGGCACTTAGTTAGGGATATAGGCAACAAACTAGTGCAATTCCCAATTGGGAAACATTTGCGCCATTATCTACCTAACATTAATAATACGTAATTCCTTATCTCTACTACACCATTGTGTTATTGAGTATTAGGAATAATCAATTTTCTAAGCATCCATCTCTTCACATAGCTTTCTAAAAATAACTCATATAGATACTCACCACCTTGGTCAAAACTAAAAGCCCAAAAGCTTTTATCTAATTGATCTCGACCTCATATGTGCGATGTCAAAAAATCATCTCAAAACTTCTGACTTATGAGAGATCAAATAGTCTTGACTCAGATGCGTATCGTAATCTATAAATGTGTCAAGATTGAGGCTTTGGTATCATACCCATACACATATCTAGTCACAAATATCATAGTGGACTAAATGCACCAAAACAAATGACCTTCTACGGCTTTCCTACTTACTTGTGCACAACCATTGCAAACAAAGTTACACATTCATATGAGAGCATGATGTCACAAGCGAGCGGGCCCGAAAGGGCCTACTCAAACCATCTTGTCATCATCTCATTAATGTGATTAAGTATAATAAGCCAACGTTCATGACCATTGTCATAAACTAATTTCAAGCATCTTAATGTGTGAGTTCTCGAAGACAAGTTTTAAAGGTTTATGCCCAACTAGATAATGACTCACGACTAATTCATATTCACTAGATCATAAAAGATGTCATGGAGATATCAAGTGCACCTAAGTCGCAATTTAACTAGTAAGTGCTAATCTCCTACACCTTCAAGTTAATTTTAGTCTCCATACACTTTAATGCATCTAGTTGAAAGATGACGATACTTTTCTTGCCATCTCGCTTTCGCTTCATAGTTACTTGCAATTAATTCTACTATCCACAAGAAGGAGAGAATAAGCTATCAAACTATGACAGCTCCTAAAGTAACTTAAGCTTAATTAGGCTAAAGAGTCTAATTCAAAGACAATGCTCTCAAGCTTATGCTTCAAATTCTTAGAGTCATAACAACCTTGTACCTTGACCTTTTTATTACTATGCTAAAACGCTTGCTTAGTGGTAAACGTTATTCAAAACATTAGCCTAGCAAAGGAATCATACAAAGAAGCCCATCCTCATGTCTCACACTCAAATGTGGAAACAATAAGTGTCCAAACTTAGACAAGTTGGCAATGCTAATAGATTTTGCGTACCACTAAGCACTAATCTTTTCACTTAGTGGTAATAGATTTTGTAGCTTCTAAGTGCTAATCTTTTAACTTCACGTGATATTTCAACGCATTTTTATAGTGCATGAAATTTTGCTCCATCCACTCCCAATAATTGGGTAGAGAGCAAAACACTACTCATACTGGCTACTCTGTCTTACACTTAATGACTAATTTATTTTAGCTTGCATTTCTTGGATGACATGACTCTTGAATGTTACTTCATCCAATGATGTAACATTATTTACAAGTCAAATTAAAAAATCAATCCGCGCAGCTCAATAGTCAAGATCATATTGAGGGCTTACTAATTTCATAACTCCAAAATTCGTCAATTAAAACTACCTAGCATGCCACTAACCATAGCGCACACATTAGTTTTTATTGTGCCAAACAAGGCAACAAAACCACGACGACTTTGAGTCATGTTTGCTTACTTTGGCTCAATTAAGGTCTGACCTAAAGTCTCCAAGACTTTTGCTCATCTAAAGAATAGAATTACATTGTTCACATTTGAACATCTTTACTAAGACTAGGTTAACCAAATTAACTTCCATAAGCTAAGTCAATTTAGAGAGAAATTGACATTGGGATTAATTTGATTAGCATAATATAATTTTGCCACAAAAATCTAAATTAAATAGTGTCAATATTACACAAGTCACAACATCGAAAATCCGCTATGCTGGTAATCATTTCTTGCACCACAGGTGACAATTATCCAAAACTTAATTTAATTTATGAGCAAAATATTGGTTTTCGGGAGTTAATCTACAAAGATTTCTCTCAACCAAATAACCTCCCACTGACTATGTCATGTCTAAAAGCATGATAAAAAATTCTAATTCCATACAATAGCATCATAATGTAGATTCACAATCAATTCATGCTATGTTACATTTAATAACGAAATTAAAACAAAAATAATTAATCATGCTATTCTAATTAAAACAAATTAGAAATTCTAGGCAAAAAACAACAACATGTTGTATTTAATATTCAAATTATGCCATAACAGAATGTATATCATTCTGAAATTTTATGGAATTTTTGGTATTTTCTGGAATTTTAAATGACTAATAAACACACATAAAATTAGAAATAAATATTCCAGAATCTGCTAAAATGTAATAACCATACCAGTAAATAGTAAACTACAACAATAGTCTACAATAAAAAATTTAGCCCCAGAAACTTAATCATGCAACACCAGATGCAATTTAAAGCAGAAATAATGAATTATTATTTCAGGAAAAATATTTTTTATTTTCATAAAATTTTCAAAATTTTACAGAAGATACAAAATTTAATTCTGAGTTTAATGGTACTAACCATGCTTAAAACAAAGCTATAACGAATTAATTATGACCATTTAACGCGATTTAGAATTTAAAAAACAAAACAAACAAACCCTTAACATCAGCAGCCAAGCCGACGGAGGAAAAAACGACACGGCTTAGCTGCCAGGCTCAAGACGCTGTGCTGTATCGTGGAGGCGCGGAAATCAAGGAAATCGGAAGAAGACGTGGCAAGCGTGGCGGCATGGAAGCTCTCCCACGCATCGTGGTGCGTGAGGCCCACGCCTCCGCCTTCGTGGTGTTTTCGGATCGATTTTTGTACTTCGATTCCATTTTCCAAAATAAAATCATTTATGGTCTTAAAATGACATTATTGATCATAAAATGAAATATTTTGGATCTCTTCCTCTTTTATAAATATTCATGTGTATAATGTGTACATAAATAGATATATATAAATATACAGATGATAAAAGAAAGCACGAAAATACCCATACATGGCTCTGATACAAATGTAAATCATAAAGCATTACAACGCAGCAGATAAAATGTCAATCATACCTTTTAGCGAAGAACCTCGTGGGTAAATCACGTTCTCCGTAATCTTATAAACCAACCTAGCAAAGGATTGATATTACACAATGAATATTACCCACACAAATCACAGTGCAAATGTCTTGATCGTTGGTTTTTGGGAGAGAGTCAGAGAGAGAGGAGTGTCTGGGAAAAAGGTTATGGGTAAAACCCCATAACGTATCTGATATACGTATCTAATTCAATATATTAGGTTAACCATATAATCTGATATATACCCAATATCTATCAATCTATCCATATCTATTGATATGGTAGATATAGATATCCTGAATGGTTATCTGAATAAGTTTGGTTGACAATCAAACTTACATGGATAAGGTTCAAGAGGTTCGTTCAAAACTCAAAGGGCTATGCCACATGGGCGCAATTTCTAACACATTCATATGATTCCATTGAAGAACCGGTAACACATGGAGTTATACATTCATAAGTGCTAACCCTGAATCTATAGCATGTGCCACAAGTTAAAAATATGAAATACAAGTCAAACAGATATATAAATACCTTAGTGGCTACAACTTTCCAAGGCTATGCTTGGTTACAACAAAAGTGAGTTTTAACTCAATACAATTTAAGCCCTAGGTTTATACAAAAATAATTACAACAATATCAAAAAGAAGCTTGTGGCTCTAAGTCCTCCCAAGCAACAACCTTGGTGGGGGCATATCATTAGCACCTAAAAATGGCTTTTCACATAGGGTGAGCCAAAGCCTAGTAGAGATACTCTGACACAGTGTATAAATTTTAACAAGGCTATAAGGTGAATGAATATGCAATGCTCATATCAAAACATTTTATATATCTTTCCAAAACCATGCAATGCCAAGTTTACATTACAATTCATGAAATCATTTCCTTTACAATAGAAAACGGGGTAGTGGATACAACTCTGGGAATTGCCAGGTATATGTCTGCAAGTAGGCTACACAAGCACTACCAATTGCCATTTTTACCAGTACTAACCGAAAGGTTCAACAGCTAACCGCGCGGGTTTCTGGACTTTCAGCAAGGACACATACGCCAACAATAATACTATAACCACACCCCTTACCCAGATTCACCAAGGTATTCACAATTTTTTTCTCAAAACAATATGCATTTTCAATATGTTAAGTGAGCAAAAATACTCAATGCAAATGGATGAGAAATTAGTTTCAATTCTCCTAATTCTCATGCAATTTCTACAATAATCACAACCATCCTCTGCTGATAACCCAAAACAAATATCTCTAAATAGATAGATAATTTCCAATAAAGATAAATTTTTCACAAATTCAAGATGGGAGTGATAATGCATATCTAACTCCACTACCATCATCATCATCATTCCAGTTTCATAAAACCCAACATCATTTCTATTTCCTTTTTAAAAAAATCAAAATTTCACATTTTAGGGAAAAACCCACATTTTCTTTATAAATCAATTCCAAGAATAATTTTCCACCATTTTAACACAACTGCATTCACCTTTACAAACCCACAATCATTTCCAAGAAGTCATTTTGAAAATCCCTTTTTTGATTTCAAAACCAAAACCTAGGTTTATCCAAAAATTTTCAAATCATAATATTGTTTAGAAAATCAAATGACCAGGTTAAAAACCATAAGAAAGTGTGGAGAAACCACTACCTCAAAGCCAGAAGGCAAAAGAGAGAGTGAAGAAACCTTGACGAAGCCAAAAATCAAATTTGCTCCGATTAGAATGAAACTCTAGGTGAGCTCTACTTTTTTATCAAAGGGACTACAGTGTAGAGATCAATAGATTGAGAATATTTGGAGGTTGAAGGTGAGTTTTAGAGAGAGAATGTCTAGATTTAGGGTTTGTAAAAAGTTTAGAGAGAGAGAGATATGAAAAAGTGACTCAAAAAGTGACTTTTATGAACTAAAATACGCACAGACTACTCGAGCAACTAAACACAAAAAGTGAGATCGCTTGAGCGCACAATGACTTACTCCCTAATGTTTTATGCATAAAGGCTAACCGCCGAGCAATAAAAAACACCCTCCCAAGATTTTTGTAGGCCTACAAAAGTATTGAGAGTTCCTAAAAATCACTCGAGCGTAAGAAGGACCGCTCGAGCAAACTAACCAAAACCTAGGCAAAGATTCATTTAAAAAATGAACTCCTAACCTGTTTCAAACATAACCACAATACTCAAACAATCCAATTCAACAAGGAATAAGATGAACAAGGATATAAACAACTAGGTAAAACAAGGAACCCAGATCCAAAACAATAAACGGGTCGGGTCTAAACCAGAATAGTTATAACCTTCCCTGCTTAAGGAATTTCATCCTCGAAATTTTAAATCAAACAACAACACCGTGTTAATCAACTATAACAATAATAACAAGTTGAACTCCTAACCATGACCCATCCACTGATCATTCATTCTCATAACAATGACAAACAAGGCTTTCAATACTAAATATACATTTCACTTTTTCCAAAACATATACAATGTTCACATTTAATCAGCATAATAAGGTTTTCATTACATGTTTCAAACAGTAACAAAAAGGTTCGGATACTTGTCACGCCTCACTTTCCCAAGTCGCCTCCTCAACCTCGTGGTGTCGCCACAACACTTTTACTAAAGGAATTGTCTTGCCTCGCAAGACTTGGTCTCGAGTATCTAAACTCTAACCGGTCTCTCCTCGTATGAGGCATCCTCATCTAACTCTAACTCAGTCCAATCCAACACATGTGACGGATCTGGCTCATACTTCTAGAGCATACAAATATAGAACACGTCATGAACCCCAGAAAGCTGTGGCGGCAAGGCCAAATGATAAGCTGCCTACCCAATACGCTCAATGATCTCAAAAGGCCCAATAAATCTAGGGGAGAACTTCCTGCTATTGCCAAACCGCATCAAACCCCATCTTGGTGATATTTTCAAGAAGAAGTGAACTTCTACCTCAAAAGACAATGGTCACCTTTTCTTTAATCTCTCTTTCTTTTTCTTTTTCTTTTTTTTATCCTTTCCCAGGTATGGTTGATGGATAAGCTGAAAGTGGTGGACCCTTGCTTGGAGTAATCAGCCCGAGCTTACTTCTTTCACCAACGGCTAATGGATTTCCCTTCAGAGGGGTTGTGGTGTGACTGGGTGCGCAGCAGATCTGCAGCTGACATAACTTTGTGTTGCCCTTGGCTTAATTTGACTGAAATGAGCTACAACATGTCCCATTAGCCGGGTATACAGTTGATTGGCCTCACGATCACAAGGTTCTATTTCCTTCGTTCAAATGCCAATTTGGGCATGATCAGACACATTTAGATAAGGAGGTGGAATACCCAGGTTCATTACCCATTGGTAGTTCACACTTGCCTCGGTATCTCACTGCTTGGAGGATAAGAGAGCTTCTAGCCCCTGCCCTTAGCTTCAGTTATGCCCTTTCTAGCAAGTACTCGGCTTGGCTTTAGGACAAAGAACAAGTTGGGCCATCTTTAGCTACAGAAACTTCCACAAGTGCAAGCAGAAGACATAGAGCTACCTGACTTGGCTATGCCCTTAATTTTACTGCTTTGATCTTTCTTTTCAAGTTTTATGATGTAAAAGCAACTTTGATTTAAATCAAAGAGCTGGAGAATGTGTTTGTGTTGAAATCAACAAAATTAAAGTCATGAAGTACTAAAAAAAATTTCCTTTTGGTCCCAAATGGTCTAAGTTGTAAAAAGTAAAATTATGAGAAAAATCAACTTTATTAAAACTTTTCAAAACAATTTTCAAAACGGTCATTACCTATCATACATGGAATCAACCTCAAGATGTACAACCAATCAACAGATCACGACTACCCACAACTACATCCTCCTTTATCACCCTTTCGCCAACATAAAGATCACACAACCATGCTAATCGATCAAATATGAATGAATAGGACAATTGAGTTGGAGTTGGTTACGCCAACTTCGTGATGAAGTTACCTACGATCCCAAAGATGAGAATCGGACATTATGTAGTTCGGTTAGGGTTTACTCAAGTATTAACTCTCTCCTTTTATGCCTAACTTTTGCCAAAGTCGCCATTTAGGGTTTTTCACCTTGACCTTAGTTTTTCTTTTATTTCTAATTTATCATGCTCTAACTTTTGCCTAGGTTGCCCTTTCGGTTTTCGCCCATCAAGCTTCTCAAGGATAATATTTCTTCAACTTGTCCATATTGATCGGTTAGAAAACTCCAAGCCATCTAAATCCATGAGAATAATTGCCCCTCATAACTAGATAGACTTGATGATATAAGGCCCAGTCCAATTGGGTTGAAACTTGCCCCTAGGATAGTGGATGGGAGCTCGGTTGTCTTTCAGTACCATGTCCCCTTTCTTGAGATTTTTGGACTTAACTTTCTTGTTAAAAGCCCTAGAAATTCAGTGTTTGTAGCCCTGGATATGATATAATTCCCTCAACCTCCTTTTCCAAATTACATCGGTTCCTTAAACCTGCTTTGTTGCCAATTCGCCTCCATTATCTGATACTTGGCCATAACTCTCAACGATGGCACTTCAATTTGAATTCGTAGAACAACCTCCATTCCATAGATGAGAGAATAGGGGGTTGCCTCTATTGATGTTCGGATTGAGGTTCTCAGAGTCTCATAGTGCAAATGGCGCTTATCCGCCATTCCTATATGTTTCAACCATCTTCCGCAGGATGTTCTTCACATTCTTGTCGGCAGCCTCAATAGCTCCGTTGGTCTGTGGTCTATACATCGATGACTTATGAAAAGCCACGTTATATTTCTCAAGTAGATCCATCACCTCTTTCTTGAAGTGCAAGCCGTTATTGGAGATGATCTCATTCGGCTGCCCATAGCAGTAGATGATATTGTTCTTGATGAACTTAGCCACATGCGATGCCTTCAATACAGAGTAAGATTGGGCCTCCACCCATTTCGTGAAGTACTCAATCGCCACCAGAATGAACTCGTGCATATTCAAGCCCTTTGGTGTGACTGCCCCAATTAAATCGATTCCCCAAATGGAAAAAGGCCACGGTGAAGTCATGTTGTAGAACTTTGATGGAGAAATGTTCATGCGATTGGCATGTACTTGACATTTGTGGCATCGCCGAACAAAACCAATACAATCCTCATCTATAGTTGACCAGTAATAGCCTTGTCTGAGAATCTTCCAGGCCAGCATCACACCATTCTTGTGTGCCCCATACTCTCCTCCGTGGATAGCCTCCATGAGACTCTTCAATTCCTCTTTCTCCACACACAGGTTGTGCATTCCCAGATGACCTCTTTTATACAGCTTACCCCTGTAGGTAACAAATTGGACAGCCAGACACCATATTCCCCATTGGTCATTGGCATTTGCCCCTGGTGGATACGTCTCTTTTTCTAAGAAATTTCAAATGTCATAATACCAGGGGTTTTTGTCTCGAACCCCATCTATTGCGCTGATGGTCTAGTAAGCAGGCATGTACTTCTGCTCAATGATGATTGGACACATCTTTACTCCCAGCGGAATGTCTACAATCGAAGATAGAGTTGCTAATGCATCAGCGAACCGATTGCTCTCTCCCTCAACAAATGTGTAAACGCCAGTTTTTCAAACCTAGGAATCAAAATATCCAGGGCCTAATGATACATCTTCATGTTCCCTTCTTTGACCTTCCAATCCTTGTTAGCTTGAGAGATAACCAAATTCGAATCTCCGATGACGTCCAACCTTTTTGCCCCTAGTTCTAGGGCAGTTCCAAACCAGCGATGCATGTCTCATATTCTACTTCGTTGTTAGACACTCTGAACTAGAGTTTGAACACTAAGGGTATATGGGAATCATCGGGTGCTATGAGTAACACACCTATCCCATAACCGTACTGATTAGCCGCCCCGTCAAAGTACATCGTTGAAGTTTCCTCTTCTACATGCAGAATGTCTTCACTTGGGAATAGGTATTCCACTGCTTCATCTCTTTCTATAGGATGGTCTACCAGGAATTATGCCATAGCTCTCCCTTTAACTGACTTGCGCGTGACATATTTGAGATCAAATTCAGAGAAAAAAAGCAACCAACGAGCTAGCCTACACGTAAGCACTAGTTTCTCGAATATATATTTAATGGGATCTAATCTCGAAACCAAGATTACAGAATGAGCTAACAAGTATGGCCTCAATTTCCTGGTAGCCCACACCAAAGCTAGACAAGCTTTCTCTAGGGGAGTGTAGCGGATCTTGTAGTCTAGCATCTTTTTGCTCAAGTAGTAGATGACCTTCTCCACTTTGGCTTCCGATTATTTAGCTAGCATCCACCCCATAGTCGAATTTGTCACTGACAAATACAGAATCAAAGGCTTTCCCGGCTCTAGTGGCGATAACACAGGTGGATTCTGCAAATATTGCTTGACATGTTCAAAAGGAAAACTAACAACGATGGTCCCATTGGAACTTCTTTCCCCTCTTTAGGAGACCAAATAGTGGTTCACAAGTTAAAGTTAGTTTTGAAATGAACCGCCTTATGAATTGCACTTTACCTAGAAAATCGCACACCTTCTTTTCAGTCCTTGGTCATGGCATTTCAAAGATGGCCTTGATTTTAGAAGGATCTACGTCAATTCCCTTATGCGTGATCAAGAAACCCAGTATCTTCCCTGTTGTCACCCCAAAGGTGCACTTCTAGGGTTCAGCCTCAATCTATACTCTCTGATCCATTGAAAGATTTTCTCCAGTGCGGTGTAGTGGCCTTCTCGCTCTTTGAACTTAACAATTATGTCATCCACATACACTTCATCCTCTTTGTGGATCATGTTATGCAGAATGGTGGTTGCAGCCCTCTGGTAGGTAACCCCAGTGTTCTTCAACCCAAATGGCATGACTCAGTAGCAGTAAGTGCCCCACGAAGTAGTGAAAGCTATCTTTCCCTATTCGTTAGTGGCATCAGAATCTGGTTATACCCGGAAAACCCATCCATTAATGATAACAGCACGTGGCCAACAGTGAAGTCGACCAACTCATCAAGGTATGGCAAAGGGAAGTCATCCTTCAGGCTCGCCTTATTCAGATCCCTGAAGTCGATATAGACTCTGATTCTGCCATCCTTCTTCAGAACAAGAACAATATTGGCCAACCATGTCAGATACTCAGATACAAGTAAGAACCCCACCTCAATCTATTTGGTGACCTCCTCTTTGCCCTTCAACACCCACTCCGGGCGAACTCTACGAGCTTCCGTGATAACCGGTGGGCCTCATCCAAGATTATACAATCTTACGGCCAATTCTGTGCATGTCTTTAGGACCACACGAAAGCCACGCCTTCTTTTCAATCCTTGGTGGTGGCATTTCTAAGATGACCTTGATTTTGAAAGGATCTACCTCAATTTCCTTCTGCGTGATCAAGAAACCCAGACCTTGGTATCCCGGTCACCACTCCCGGAAATACCAGACTCAGACGACCTAGAATCTGACTCCGACTCCACAGACTTAGTGGAATCAGATCCAGACTTACTATTCGATTCAGAACTACTGATGACGCCTTTCTTGAACTTCCGCATCAGCGCAAAATTTCGCACAAGTCCATGATAAGATTGGAGAAATCCGCCGCTGGTTTATCCCTAATCATTGAGATAGTAAAATGATTCCCCTAGTTGACGAACTCTGCTTCAGTAGTAGAACTTGCCAGTAGATCAGCCAGCGCTTTTTTCAACAGCTATTCTTCTTCAAAATCTAGGCTTGTTGTCCCGCCTTGATCTATGTTGGGGTTCAAGTCTGCCTACTCATCCTCCTCTTCTAGTAACTGGTGTCCAAAGAAGATCTCAAACCTCGGATACCTTGTCTTGGTTTCCTTGTCAAACCAAGGCTCCGAAAATCCACAAAAGGGGATGTCTTTCCTTTGGTAAACAAAACATCCATTCAAGGTTCCTCGTATTGGTTTGTGGACTAGCTTGTACTGCCTCCCAGTCCTCTTTGCTTTCAGCCTTCCTCGCAACTCCTCTTCCTTTCTTTACCAATCTGCAGTGGTAAGATTGTATCACAGCCCAAAACGTAGGCATTGTGACTCATCTCCTTGGCAACAAGACTTCGCCACAACTTCTCAGCCTTGATCCAGAACATGCCTCTTTGTTCATCATATTGATGGATCGCGCCACGTAATTTCTATCGTGTTCTACCATGATGGTTCGGTCCAACCGAGCCTCTGCCAGGGAGAAGCCAAAGAGGAACCCGTCCTCTTCCCCATGTATGATTTCCAGCACGGGTGCAGTAGTTCCCTCGGGGAGATGGATCGCAAAATTATCATACAGAGTAGCAATCCTGCCTTTAAAAGGGTACTTTATCGACTGGTGGACCGTTGATGACACTGTTTTCATCTGATGCAGCCAAGGTATTCCCAATAGTAGATTGAATGTGGCCGAGACATCCATGACATGGAATTCCACCTCATGCTTAGACAGGCCGATTAGGATATGGCTCTTGAACGTTCCCATAACATCCCGACTAGTATTATCATAAGCCCGGACGGCCTAAGTCGTGGGTGTAAAGTCAGCCAGCCTCAAACCAATGGCATAGGAAGTCCTCACTGGACATACATTAATCGCCGATCTGGTATCCACTAACGCCACCAGAATCCACTTTTTTCAGCCTTTTAGGGTCACATATAAGGGTCAGTTGTGGTTGGTACCCTCAGGTGGCAACTCTATCCATAAAAGAGATCACTGGCGTAACGTCCTCGGATGTGACTAACAACACCAATTGGTCAGCGATGGTACTGATAGATAGTTTTGTTCGGTTCAATGCCTCTAGTAGTGCTTGTCTATGCTCCCAAGAAGCCATGATTAGCCCCAGGATTGATATGTCGGCCTGAATCTTCTTAAGTTGTTTCAAGACTAGGTTTTCTTCAACATCCTTCTTTGTTGATTTCTCAACCTCTTTGTTAAAGGACTCCGGCTGATCTGAGGCTGCGGGTTTAAAGTACCGACCACTCCAAATCATGTGGTTAATCTCGTCAGTATACTAGGTGTCATCAGGGGTCTCATTTTTCCTCCCTTCATCTGTGTACGCGCGATTGAAATCATTATCTTCCCACCACTCCCCTGCAGTCATGGCCGGGCTATTATCTGGTTCTATGCGAACCATGTTCATATCACGTCCCCCCATCAATATACCACTATTCTTCCATGACAGTCTTGGTTTCTATGGTCCAGTACTTCCTGAGCTTTCTCGACATTCTTTTCTTATCATTAGAGTCTCATTCAGTCTTTTTCACATTTTGGACTTCTGTTGCTATAGGCTCAATCTCTGCTTTTTCTTTCACTTTTTCTTGCCCTGTATATCTTCTTTTGGATCTCTTCTATCTATTCCCACTGGAATTGCTTCAACACTTGTTCTTTCTCACCAAAGGTGCAAATTCAAATTTCGCTAGTACCAACTCCCTTTTTTTTCCAGTCTTTTTTATCTATTCTTCACCATCTGACTCCTCCTCACTCAACCACCCATTGCTTATTTCTGGCTGGTTGGGGTCCCACCACTCTAATTGTATACTGCTCATATCCTCTTCTTCAAAGAAATAGAGGTTGTCAAGATCCGCTTCTAGTTCGGCTAGGTTTTCTTCTAGTTCAACCAAGTCATTTAGGCCCTATTTCGGCCAATCGTTTTGATTCTGCCATAACTGGTCATTCCCAATAGTGTTAATGATGAGGAAGTCTGGCAATATGACTATTGACTTCGGTTGGTCGATGGCCACGATGTATAAGTTCGGGTCGTACTCCTCTACCAGTGAGGCCCCTTTCTATGACTTGGGCATCGTGCAAGCCCTTCTCTAGTGCACTCTCTTTCTTTCTAACTTTGCCGTCACGGACTCAGGTTGTGTTTATGTGTTAAGTCCATCATGCATATGTTCGTGTTTCTCGAATAATCACCGCTTGGGTAGATGAGATGGGGTAATGTATGTCGGGATTATGGGAGGGTGGTAGTGTATGTATTTGGTTAACGTTTCTGTGTGGAGGGACTTAGTTATGTGTAGGAAGTGGGTTGGTAGTTACGTTTGGTTTGGAGGATGGAGCGATGACTTTGTTGTCAAGGAGATCCTGGATCTCATGCCGTAGGCGGTAGCACAAGTCTATGGGATAAACATGTTGTTGGTGGAAGATGCAATACTGAGTAGGGTCATGTCGGTAGTAATGGGTCAAGAAGTGGTTGAGGATCGAGGGGCTTGAGATGCCCCTTTTTCATTAATAATTTGAGGGCATGGGCTAGACTCATTTGGAGGGGGTGAAGGTCCTTCGGTTTCAGGGTGGACCGATGGTTTAGAAAGGTTTCGGGTCATAGGCAAAGGATCACCATTTTGGCCATCAGAATAACAATCGCACTAATATCTCAGAGGTCGAAATAGTACTAATACTAGCATTGGTACTCCGGGGGAATGACCTTCTTGCAGGTTTGCTTGTTTTATGAATAATGCCCTCCTTGAACGCACTCTCAATCTGGACCCCAACTCACGAGGGAACCAAAAGTGGATAACGGTGCCACTATCATTCTCTACAACATATCCGGTTCAAGATTCTGGACCACCAGCCGAACTTGTTCTCTTTCAGAAGGTCTATTTGTCATTCTTGCTACTTTTGCCCTCCATCTGGCAACAAAGTCAATGAATGATTCTTTGGGATTCTGGGTAGCAGCCTTTAGCTGACTAATGGTTACCTCTGTCTAAGTGTTATAAGAGTACTAGTTAACAAATGCCTCAAATAGCTCCTCCTAATTTCATTTTATAGAGTCCTCCAATTTTGCATACCACATGGCCACTACATCAGGTAGAGTTCTTCCGAACAATGATAGTTTTTGAGCCCAAGACAGGCCCATTGGTCTTAGCACATCTAAAAACAAGCGGACGTGTACAATCGGATCCCCACTTCCATCGAATCTGATGTGGGCATCTTAAATTTCTAGTAACCCGATCAAGCCTCGGTAGTACCGCTCTTCAATATCCGGAATGAAGTTGAAGCCCTAGGATATTTTCGCATTGTTTAGCGAGCAATCTTTATCGAGCTAGATCAATTTCATTGCTATCAAAGGAAGGATTTCGCAGGCATTGAGCCGAGGCCTATAAACCGGGCCGGGAAACATTTCGACGATCCGATTTGGTGATTTTCCACTGGTGAGGGTGGATCCGGGTTCAGCTGAGCAGTCGAGATTGGATGTATAGTTGACGCGGATGACCCAAATGTACATCGTAGATCAGCGATGATTTCATCCTGTGCAGCTATCCTTTGGTTCACAGTATCCATAGTTTTCATGGAAAGTTGTCATCATGACAACAAATTCTTCTGCATTCTACGCCATTATTGGGCTAGGTGAGTTAGATACTAGTGCACTATTTGAGTGAGAACAGATAGGTGTTTGCTGAATGCTTTGTACTGGTGCTACTGATTGTCTGTTCCGTCTTCGTCGAACCACTGATGGAAGTGAGACTAACATTGGTTGACCACCAAGAAGGTCTTGAGCTTTGCAAAGCCTGCCAGAGCGAGTCCACACAACTTGGGAAATATCTAGTCTTTCTGAAGCTATGATGGTAAACTACCTAGCAAAAGACAGAAAAACAAAACCATCGATAAAAATCGGATGGCACTTTGGCTCAATTCATAGTAGATAAAAACACAACTGAAGAAGCACAATCCCTACTGAACTCCATTCTCAAACTAATATTAATATGAACTATCCTGTACAGTCTCACTGAAAAAGCACATACCAAGTAAAAAAACAAAAACACCCCTATGAGGAGGGTAGGGTTACCCTTTCCTAAATTTTTGACATGATCTAGGTTGCACTACTTCAATCAATGATTTTCACAACATCTTGCGTATGGGTGGCATCTTGTCCTAATTTGGGATAGTCGCTATGGCTTACTATATGAAGCTAGGCCAAATAGTCGAAAGGGTACCTCAGCAAAATTACCTAATATACCTCACACATAACACTGAGAAGTGAAAGGAGGATAAAGCGGTATAGCAGTAATCTAGATCCAAGGGTTGTGTTCCCAACATGGCAGAGCCCATGACCGGCCAACCTTTTGGCAAGCTTTTAGGCAAGCCTCTGGCAAACTATCTAGGAATAGCAGATAGAAAACACAGTGACTTAAAGTAACAATTCAAATGCAATGCAAAGAACATATAAGTGTAGATAAAATTTCACATCATGAATTTTAAGTCAAGTTCTCTAATGTCCCCAGCAGAGTCGTCAGAAACTGTAGCTTGCTTTTCGTGCTCCTCTCGAATACGACTAGCCCTACAGTTCAGACTCCCGTGGTTCTGAATGTGATTTCACCAGTGCAATGTGAAATAGATAAACACAAATGAGTCCAAATCTGGCAATTCTTTTTGGAAAATGATGTATGAATCAAATGCCAAAAATGGACTGCTTTACTAGATTTCAGAGTCGCTACCTAAATGTTTTTCGAAAATTTAGGAAGGTCATGAATTAAGCACCCCATTCGCCCAATCAATAGATTAGCCTCTACTAATCATGATGCGATTTTTATTTACATTATATGCTCTTGTTCCCATTATTTAGACTAACATTACTAGGTGTTGCACAAGTATAGACTAAATTGCAAAAGTTAGAACATTTTGACTTTATGTTTGTTTGAAAATTGTTTTGATACTCGTCACTTGAAAATGTGAGTTTGTATGTACATTAATCAACTTATCCCAATTTTAGCAATTAGCTTTCATCCACAGGCATTCAAAGAGTTATATCACTTAAGCAAATAGCCTCATGGTATTTATGCTTAGCATGGCAACAATCACACTTATGCGATATGCTAAACCAATAAGTGCTCACCTAATACTCTAAGGTAAGCCAAATAAAACAAAATGATTAGAGAACATGCATGTTCTTAAACAATGCAATGTGACTAATGCAACGCACACATTATGTAATTTTTAATAGGCTCGGCTATGAGCATGCTATATGATTCAATTCAAGACATGTGATGTATTCAAGCAATGAAATCGAAATTGACATTGGTTAGCATAATGAGCTGAACCCAAATGTACATGAAACAAGTGTATGCAAACATGGGAATGCAGAGTAAATATGATGCTCTATGTTGTCATCATAAGCGGATAAATGAAAGGGAGAAAGAAATTGGGGGTTGGAAGACATACATGCTTATTACATATTTCCCTCCGCGCGGGAGGGTCCGAATAAATGTCCAAATGTCCGAATTTAAACTAATTATTACAAATTTGAATAAATGAATTAAACAAGCTAATTGACTTCTAAGGGGGCACTAAGCTAACTATCTAATTATACTACAACAAAGGTATTATATCAATAATAATTGCAATAAGGATATTACAACAATAAGAATTATTTACAACAACACTGATGAGAATAGTAATCGAAGAAACCATGAGACACAATAAACATATGCACAGTGCCCGGTTGTTATGCCTCGCTTAGATCGCTCACCTTTAGCCATTGCCATCTGTTTCTGCCAATAGTCTATGTTTTACCAAACATTGGGAGCTGGCCGGCCCCAAATGAGCTCTGGCCAAACCCAAAAAGTGTCAATGGACACTAAATTTTATGCCAAAAAATGTTTTTCTGCTCTGAGGTGAGAACAATGTAGACAGAGTCTTTCAAGGCCCTATTTCTCCCTTCTGCCCCTCTCTATCATGTAAAACCCAAGAGAAGAAACAAATTCCCATTCGAAACCATCAATTAGCACAAGTTGATGGCTTGATGATCATGAGCACGTTTGGACAAAATTAAAAAATGTGATGAAAAACCACCTTTCCTTCCTATCCTGACGACTCAAAGAGGGAAGTAGACGCTCTAAGTCTTATCAACGTGTCATGGATTGATACGTGACAATTCTCGGTACGATGGGACATAATGTCCAGCCAAATCCAACCAACTCTAAGCATTTTCTTTATGTTGGTTTAGTTCATTTCAAGCCGATTTCATTAGTCTTTGCCATTGCTTGATTAATTTGTCCAAAGTGATGTTTAAGTCTACTAAATGAGAAGAAACGTCAAACAAGAAGTGATTTTTGGCATGAAAGAGAGCCTATGCTTTAACGATGAACCTCCTTAGAGATTAAGCCATTGAGCATAGGTTTCTTTCTCATGTTTTGAATAACCATCGAACCGTTAAAGTAACTCTCAAAACAAAACAAAACAAAAAAGAAAAAGAAAAGAGGGAGGTGGCAGAAATGACTTATGCAAAATTGATTATTTAGAATGAGGCTCTTTACATGAAAATTAATCAAATAAAAACTATCAAAGCACGTGTGACACAACACAATAAGCTAGATATACAGACTTACAACACAACAAACTAGATGCTCAAAGCATACACTAATTAAATAAATTAAGACAGCCCTAAAATAGCCCCTAATATGCTAAAATAGTGGCTAAAAATCATGTTAAGAGCATAAGAAAAAGGAAGGAAAGAACAAGGTAATGCAAAGCTAATGAACAAGAACAAGGAGATGTGGCTAACCTCTCCATTTTTGAGACCTCAAACCATGTTTTTTAGCCTTCAAATTCTTATGATTGGAAAACACCTCAAATCTCTCCCTATATAGGTAATGCCCCCAAATTTTTAAGGCAAAAATCATCGCCGCTAACTCTAGGTCTTGAGTGGGATAATTTCTCATGAGTTTTCAACTGCCATGAACAATAGACTACCACCTTCCTTTCTTGCATCAATACACAACCTAGACTTTCCTGAGATGTATCACAATAAACTGAATAACCCACATCCTTCTCCAGAATAATTAGAACTGGAGCAGTGGTGAGCCTAACCTTAAGTTCTTGAAACTACTTTTCATAAGTCTCACTCAACATAAATTTAACTCCTTTCCTCGTCAATCTAGTCAATGGTGAGGCCAGTCTAGAGAAGTTTTTCACAAAATATCGATAATACCTGGCTAAGCCCAAGAAACTCTAAATCTCAAAGGCATTCTTAGGTTGTTTCCAATCTTGCACTGCATCTATCTTAGATGAATCTACAGTCACCCATTTCGCAAATACCACATGGCCTAAGAACTTAACTTCTATTAGCCAAAACTCAAACTTCCCAAACTTAGCATATAACTGATGTGCTCTAAGCAACTCAAGTACAACCCGTAAATGTTCATCGTGTCCCTCCTCAGAGGTTGAGTAAACTAGGATATCATCGACAAAGACAACCACAATTTGATCTAAGAACTCATGAAAGAATCGATTTATCAAGTCCACGAACGAAGCTGGCGTGTTGTTCAACCCAAAAGGCATCACTAAGAACTCATAATGGCCATGTCGCATACGAAATATTGTTTTCTAAATATTCTCCTCTTTCACCCTCAACTGGTGATAGCCTGATCTCAAATCAATCTTAGAAAAACAATAAAACCTCTTTAACTGGCTATACAGGTCGTCTATTTATGGTAGTGGGTACTTGTTTTTAACAGTTACGTGGTTCAACTTTCGGTAATCGGTGCAAAGTCGCAATATGCCATCTTTGTTCTTAACAAAGAGAGTCGGTGCTCTCCAAGGTGATGTACTAGGACAAATGAAGCCCTTATCTAACAAATCTTGAAGTTGCATCTTTAACTCACACAACTCAGCTGGTGTAAACCTATATGGTGCCATGGAAATCGAAACTGTGCCTGGTGCTCAGTCCATTGTCAACTCAATCTCTCTATGTGGTGGCAACTCTATGAGATCCTCTAGAAAAACATTTGGATATTCTCAAATAACTCTCGACAATTCACTCTGAATCATACTATCCTCATCGGCTACTATAATGGAAAAAAATGAAACTCAACTCTCCTCAACCATTATGGTCATACAATGGAGGAGTATGTCAAATACCCTAGTCACACATGATGTAAAAACACTATCCTGATGGCATGTACACTGAAACCCTCCTACTATAGCAATCTATAGCATGCATGTCAAGAATAATAAAATCAAAAGAGTGCCGACAATCCGCGACCTCAATCTCACAGGAGCGACACACTCGACCTAATGCCATTTTACGCCCAACAAGTGTCTCAACCAAAAGAAAAGACTCCAATAATTTAAACTGTAAACCCAAGGCAGATGCAAAAGAAGACAATATGAATAAATGAGATGCACTAGTATCGATCAACATGTTGGCAATAGAGTTGAACAACAAGAAGTTACCTCTTACTATAGAAGGTGTTGGCAACTCATCTGGTATAGAAACATCATACACACGCCTTGAAAGCCACTACTCTACCTACTCACCCCTCGGAGCGTAGCCCTGATACACAAATTGAGTCAAAGTGGTTCCTTGATTGGCCCTCAGGCTTGTGCTGACTGTGCTGGTTGATGGCTCTGTGTCTGCCTCTAACCAGATACACTAGATGTACCCACTAGACTGAGGACAAAAACTCCTAAAGTGCCTCAACTGCCTATAATGATAACAGGTAGGCAATTGACCTCTCTACTGGCTTTGGCTTTGAAGATGAGTCGAAGATGGTGCAGACTATTGCTCTTCTCTCCTCTGCGGAAAAACTAAAGATTTATGGGCCAACTAACCACATTTGAAGCAAGTGAATCCACTGTAGTACCTTTCCCCGAACCGAACTCGATATAGGAAAGGTGGATCTAAACTGTGTAGCCTGGGACTGCTGTGGAGTGAAAGCCCTTTGCCATTTGTTGTTCCTAGTGTCTCCCTAAGCATCCTAGGACCTCTACCTGGAGCCCCTCATCCGCTCCTTCTCTATTGGGATCACAGTCTCTAAGTAGGCCGCAGACTCCACAAGACAGCCTAATCTTAAATCATTGACCCAACCACCTTGAAAACGAGCCGATCGTCAATCTCTTCCCAAACACGATGCAATGGCATTTTTTCGTCACCACAAGTTCTGATGCAAACCTTGACAAACTAGTGAAAGTCGCCTCAAACTCGACTATCGATGTGTTCAACTGTTAAAGCTTCAAAAATTGCTCCCTCAACTTTTCTCTAGCAGCGGGTGGTAAAAACATATCTAGGTAGGGATTGACAAAACCCTCCCAAGTCACCCTAATATGTCATCGCGCATACTTCCAACATCGACCGCATCTCCTTCGGTTGGAAAGAAGTCAACATCACCTCAAACCATCGCCCTCGATGCCAAGCACCTTTAACGCCTTCACCATCTATTCAAACCACGACGCTTTCAATGGCTCTTTTGGATTGCCCAAAACACATCCGAATTTGATCTAAGAATCCTCATCGTAAATGATGGCCCGCTTACAACATAGGCTTGGACTTGGTTCTCAGCCCTGAGAATGTCCATGGACCCTCGCAATGCTCCGACCATTTCGCGAACTAAAGCATCCATGGCTTGCTAACCTGTTGGCTCGACTATGTTGGCCTAACCAACTGCATCATCCTGTGCTAAAATTTCATCCGATATCGGCACCTCCTACTGCCTAGGCTTGCCATGCCTACCACCACCACGTCCTCGTTCTAGAATTCTAATAAAGTTAACACAATAGTTTAGCACATTTACAAATGTGTCTAAGCTAATTCATTCCACATAAGCACCAAGTCACGTAATCACAAACAAATTTCCTACCCAGATAATTTATTGTTCCGCAACATTGCTACAGATCTAGTTAGAATAAGTAATGATCAAGTGCTCTTCTAATAGGACTTTTAGGAACTCCTAGATCCAATGAATATCTTAGGAACCAAATCTCATAGTCATCTAGTCACATAAACATGTTATAACATAGCATACTAGGTCTAGTTCTAATACTATCTAGCGAGAGAAACCCATTGTGGTAAAAACCACATCTTACGATCCCAACGTATTTAAACCCAGTAGCTCTAATACCAAGTTGTAACGCCCTAAAATAATAACGACAACCCATCTCATGATATTCAATAAAAATACAACATGTAAAATAATAACCTTTCATTTATATACTTTTACGGTACAAAAGATGACATGCGAATATACATTCATAAATCCTAGTTCATGAATTTATAGCATATGCCATATATGAGTGAATTAAAATAAAAGTTATATAGATAAGTCAATGCTTGGGAATGACAAAAGTGAGTTCAACTCAATACAGTTAAAGCCCAAGGCATGTACAAAAATAATTACATCAAAAGAAAACAAAGAAGCCCTTGGCCCCAAATCCTCCCAAGCTATGTCCTTGGTGGAAACATATCATCAGTACCTGAAAATTGTTTTCTACATAGGGTGAACTAAAGCCTAGTAGAGATATTCAAACACGGTGTATGAAGCTTAGCAAAATCATCAGGTAAATGTAATGTCATGCCTTCTACCCAAAACATTACATTTTTCTATCTCAGAAATAATGCCATGCCATTATCAATAGATTTCGATTCATGAAAATAAACCTTTAAATCAAAAAATAGGACAGTGGGTACAAAACACTGGGAATCTCTAGATACGTGTCGGCCAGTTGGCTATACAAGCACTACCAAAGCCATTTTACCGGTACTAACTGGAAGGATCGGCATCTAACTGTACAGGTTTCAAGACTTTTACCAAGGACACATAAGCCAACAATATAAACCACAACCACACCCCCTAACCAGATTCATCAAGGTATATATCCATTTTTCTCAAAAATAATACATTTTCACTGTTCAAGTATGAAGCAATACTTCATGCAAGATGTATGAGAAATTAGTTTCAAATCAACCTAATCCTCATGCAATTTCTACAACAATCAAAACTATCCTCCACCGATAGCGAAAACCAGATATTTCTATTCAACAGGTAATTTTCCAATAAAACATATAATGTCATCATTTTCAAAATGGGAACAATATTACATATCTGACTCAACCCTCATCATCAATACATACATTTATTTCATCTTTTCAAAACCCAACATATTTTCTTTTTTTCTTCCATAAATCAAAATATCCATGATTCTTGAAGAAAATCTCTTTTACTTTCAAAATCACATTTAAGTAAAGAAATTCTAACATTTCAACATATCTCAACAATAAACACCTCCCCACAACCTTTCTTAGGTATCCATTTAAAAATCTCTCTTTTACATTTCAAAATCAAATCCCAGGTTTTACCCACAATTTCTAAATCACTAAATCCTTTGAAAAAGAAAATAACTAAGCTAAGAATCATACAAGAGATTCAAGAAATCTGTACCTTAAGAGTAAAAGAGGAAGAGAACAAGAGTGGAACTTTGGTGGAGCCGAAAGCGAGATCCTCTCCAATTAGATTGAAGCTTTTGACGAGCTCTACATTTTCTCCAAAGAGCAACGGTGAAGAAATCAATGGATGATGGAGTATTTGAGGTTTTAAGCAAGAATTAAAGAGAGAAAAGTGAAAAACTAGAGTCTTGGAATGTTTTAGAGAGAGAAAGGAATGAAAAAGTGATTCAAAAATCTATTTTCCCGAACTGATATACCCGTAGACCGCTCGAGCGATCAAAACACTGCTCGAGTGTTAGAGGCAATAAGTGACACCGCTCAAGCGTACAATGACCTTTTCTCAAAAGTTTTCCAGACTAAAGAAGACTGCTCGGGTGTAAGAAATGCCGCTCAAGTGAAAACACCCTATTCCAAGAAGTTTTGCAGACCTACAAAAATACTGGAAGATCTCAAAGATCACTTGAATGACCAAAATATTGCTCAAGCTAACTAGCAGAAAATGGAACAACAACTCTTTTAACAAACTAATGCCTAACCTATTTCAAACACAACCAACAAATCAACTCAACTATTAGTAGGACGACGAAGGATATGAACAACAATTAAAGTATTGAATCTCAAATCTAAAAGTATTAAACAGTTTGAGTCCAAATCGTAACCATTTTGGAGGAGGAACGGATGAGAGGCTCCAAGTAGAGATGGTAGAAGTATTTGGTGGATGAGAGGGATAACAAAAGGCTGAAGGGTTCTATCTCGTAGTAGTCCCAAGCTTTGCAGTCTAGGTTTACCTTTCCTATGCCAAGTTCAGGTTTGGGGAGAGGTAACCACGGTGGGTAGTGTGGTCAGTTAGGCCATAAGTCTCCAACTTGCCTACAGAGAGGAAGAGGGCAATAGTCTGCACCATTTTCGACTTGCTCTCAAAGTTAAGGCCAAGGGACAGGGTAGTTGCCTACTTATTATTAGTGTGGGCAGTCTGGGCATTTAATAAGGTTTTGCCCTCAGTCGAGTGGCACATCTAGTACGTCTGGTTCAAAGCAGAGATAGACCCATTACCTAACTCAATCCGTTTAGGCCGCAAGGGCCAACCAGGGAGCCACTTTAGCTTAGTCAGTTCTTCAGGCCTATGCTTCAAAGGGCGAGCAAGTTTATTAGAGGCCTCCAAGGTGTATGTATGCTGTGACCACACCGGAGTAATTATTGGTACCTCTTATTGTGAAAGGTAACTTTTTACTGTTCAATTCCTTATCCAATGTGTTGATTGACACTAGTGCATCTCATTTCTTCATTTCAACTTCTTTCGCATCCTCTTTAGGGTTGAAGTTTAATCAGTTGGAGTCCCCTCTATTTGTTCAGACACCTATTGGGGGGTAGAGTGGCATTGGCTTGAGTATGCTGCTCTTGTGAGATTGAGGTCGTAGATCGTCGGATCTCTTTTGATTTTATTGTTCTTGACGTGCATGTTTTTAATGTGATTTTGGGTATAGATTTGTGTAACAGCGCCTGTGGGCCTCTATGCTACAGTTCGGACTCCCTTTCGTGTGTTGCGGTTCGTAATCTGAACCAAAGAGTCCAACTCTGGCAAATCGTTTTGAAGAAAAACAGATTTTTGAAAAGTAGTGCCAAACATGGACTGCTTTGCCAGATACAGAGTCGCCACCTAAATATTTTTTATGGGGGAATTTAGGAAACCCTGACTCGGTGCCAAAGGCCACGTGTCCGTCATCACCAAAGTTGTCTTGGCTCGGGAGCTTGGGTACGATCGGGGAAGGTCAGCTATGAGCACCCCCTTTCGCCCGGTCCGAAGACCGGCCTCTACTAACCGTGATATCCGTTTTTGAAAACGTTATGTGTTCTTATTCCAATTATTAACCTAGAATTACTATGTTATACGCGCAGCAAACAAGTATAGACTAGACTGCCTAATTTGGAAATAAACATTTCATATCCGTTTGTTTTGAAAATGCTTTGGAATTTGCTACTCGCAAGTAGGCTAAAACGCAGATTTCAATGAGTTTTCCCAACTCAAGCAATCCAACCTCCACCCACAGGCATTCAAACAGTTTATTTCATATAAGCACTTAGCCGCATGGTAAGCATACTGTCATGGCAACATTCACACGCATGTGGTATGCTAAAGCGTAAAATACTTACATCGTACTCCGTGCCAAAACAAGAAACTAGTTAGCAGACATGCATGTCCCCAAGTCATGTTAAGTGGCTAATGCAACACAGGCAAGGATGCAATTTGGAGTAGGCTCGACTAACCCTAAAATGGCACGTGAAATGCAATCATTCGATGCACGTATTCAAGTTGGAATTTAGAATACAATGCAGTTTGTATGATGTACCGAGCCTGATGCATGTAAACAAATGCATGGATGCACGCATGCATTGCATAAGGTATGCTAAAAATAAACGTGCCCTAATCTACCATCATAAGCGGGTAAATAAAAGGGAGAAAGAAATGGGGGTTGGAAGACATACACACCACTCACCCATACTTATTACAGATATGCCCTCGCTCGGAGGGACCAAAAGAATAATACAAATAATTAACTACGCAAGCTAATTAAATATTACAAATTGCCTAATTAGTTGACAAACTAACTAAACTGAGAAAAATAGTAAACCACCTCGGGAGGAGAGCCAAATGCAAAGACGCTCTGCCTTGCTCTAATTGCACTGCCATGCCTAGATTGCCTCTGTTTTCCCTGCTTTGCATCTCAAAAGATTGCCAAACTCTTAGGAATGCCTCCCAGGACACTGAGGGACATCATCGGCTGCATAGGACTTCCACCGGCATCAACATGAGGTCACCGGCACAAAATTCATCCATCGGCCATCAATTGACTGCCGGTCGGCACTAAATACTGCCGGTCGGCACTGAATGTCTGCAGAACCTGCAACTCACAGCAGCAGAGGGTAAAAACTTGCATGGCAATGTAATTCCAACAATGTATGCACCAAACACATTCCTTATCATGTTTATGACTCAAAGGAAGATGTGCCTCGATTCTTGGGCCACCAATCACGCATTTCCATGCATGATGGCCCAAAGGATCAAATGTGTAATTTCATGTCAAATGAAATGCGATGCAAACAACAAACCAAAGGGTCCTAACCTCTATCACACTCACTTCAAGAGGCCAAGTATGCACAATGCAATGCTATCCTAGACATGTTGGCTATCATGTGGTATGGACAATGCAAGGCACTTATACAAACATACAAGCAAACATGCAAGGCAAGCATGCAAACCAAGTAAAAGAGGGACTTAAACATGACTTAGGCAACTCCAATTAAGCCTAAAATCAGTAGCCAAAAACCAAGGAAATGAAGGCCAAAATACACACACACATCCAAGCATTCATGATCCAATACTTGGGCACTAAACAAGCAACTTCCAAGCACACTTGAAAGGGGGTATCTTGGACAACTAGCATGCAATATAAGCTCTGAAATTCATGCTAGAATGTGGTGCCAAACCAAGCCAAATGAAGCAAACATAAGCATGCAAGCATAGTCCAAGTACGCAAGGCAAGTCATGAAGGCTTAAACCACACATAGCACAACCACACATGGCAATACTTAAGCAACTAAAAAAAAGAGTTTTAACACATAAAACTAAGTCCAAAGGACCACTTAGATGGCACCTAAGGGTCTCAAATTCAAAGGCATGCATAATGGTCGAAACAAAAGGCATGCAACATATGCTTTCAAAGCAATAAAGAAGCGACTTAGGCAAGCATATGAGCATGCCAAAGGGACTGAAATTACATGTTAGGTGGTTCCAAACCACCGAAATGATGCAAGAAACACAAGCTACACATTCACATACTTGAGGCGCACAAGCCCTAAGAAGCCACAAATGCAAAGGAGCTATACTAAACATGCCAAAATCAATCCAAACAACCATGGACAGACCTAAAGCATGGCAAAATAAGCACCAAACATTCATAAGTCTAAGCCTAAATCATGCTCAAATAAAGTCTAACAACCTAAGACATGTTAAAGGCATTACAAGGCATTACATGGCAACTATGCTAAGCATGCATAAGGGACCAAAACCAACTTAAAATCATGTTATATCATGGTATAATAAGCATGAAAAATAGTCATGGCATGCTCAACACACACTTGAACATAGGCTTCCTCAAGAGGCCAAAACTTGTCCTTTTCAAGGACAACAAAGAGAGGGGGTGACCCTCTCCTTCTTGGGACTTCAAGGCATCATCTTCACCACTAAAATCCCTCAAGATTTCAGTGGTGAAGAGACCCCAACACCAAAATCCCGGAGCTCTCACAAAATAGCCCAAAATGAGGCCTTTCAAGGCCTAAGAGGGGCCAAACTTCCCCAAAGCACAAAGTACCCTTAATAAACTATCAAAAGGACTAAAAAACAGAACTTTTTTGTATTAAACACCAAGCACAAAAATAGTTTAAAGATAGGTAAAAATGGAGTGCAAGAATGGGGTAAAAAGCGGACTAGTGTCTTACCCTTGTAGACCTCTTCACCAAAGATGATGTTGTTGCTCCCTTAAGCTCTAATCCAGTCAAAAACTCTAAGGACAACCTCTTGGAACCTCAGTAGCCAAGGGAAGGTGAAACACTAGGTGCTTGTGTGCAATAATGTGGACTAAAGCACCTAGTGTACAAACAAGAGAGCAAAAGAGAGATAGGATAGATATAAAACTCAAACCCTAAAACCAGAGTTTCTCTAAGGTCTTTTCTCTCTAAAAATGTCTAATTTTTCTAACCCTTAAGCCAAGAGAAGAGATCCCTCTCTTGTAGGCAACAAAGCTTACAAGCTAAGCCAACCAAAGGCTCATCCCTCCATACACGTGTATAGAGGGGAAACAAATGCCATACAGCTTCTTCAAAATATCTCAAAAAGCAACTGAACAGTAGTCGGCAGGGCAAAATTGTCATTTTGACAAAATTGACTGCCGACCGGCACAATATAGTGCCGATGGCAACACCAACCAGCCGGTGGCCTCTAGCCACTGCCGGTGGTGTGTGGGGATGCCTCACAAGGCATTCCCTGCCCCTCCAAGGCAAAGCACAAGTGTTTGGTGCGAAACCAGACACAAAACGGTCGAGTTCGGAGATCCTGAGGCAAGGCGCGTAGCCGAGAACTCCGGGAACTCCAAACGAACACAAACATGGATGATCACCGGGTGTTCAAACGGTGACGTCCAAGTCTTGAGGACGGTCAAAAATGGGGTGTCTACAGTTGCCCCTCTTTGACAGAACTCGGAAGTCATAACAATGACGGGAGTGAATGTCAAAGCCCAGAGACGACCCATTTTTGACAAGGCCGAAGACTTGGACAAACATACAAAGCGCAAATGGTTGAACTCGCAAGCTGCCTACGTATCCCTTTGCAAGGAATCAAACCAGCGTAGTTCAGGCACAAGCATACAAGCCACAGAGATAAGGTATACCAGAGAGGGGGCAAGATGCAACTGACGATGCAAAAGGCCGAGCATAACTTATGATCATGCAAAGAAAGCTGTAACGAAGCACGCATGCGACAGTTATAAGCTAGCAAGCACCAAACTACACTACAATGCAGAAAGGATGTAAGAGAATTATGCAATTCTCTGTGCGTCTCACTCGGAGGATACAATACCTGTGCGGCTCGTCCGGTTGCACCGGCCTCAAATGAGTCGTACATACAATATCGTGCCTGCAAAGAAAGCAAACTTAATAGGTACAATATTGTTAGCCATATGCATGACTATGCGAAATGAACGCAAAATGATATGCAATATATACAAAATGATGTATGAACAATGCAAATGATAATGCAATGCAATTGAAACTATGCAAACTACATGCAAAGCAATTGAAGCATGATTCAATCGTGAGCGATTCGAAACCACACAAATGTCAAATAGGTTGATGGAAGTAACGAGTCCGTCTACCATAGAACGATGTCTGAACTATGAGTGATGTAGACGGACACAAGAACAAGTATTGGGTGGAATGACATAAGTGGGGTGACGACCCGCTGAGGAAAGAACAATGATCCTAATGCTGGATGCAATAATTACACTACAATGTAATATCTACAATGGATATGGCGTGCGGCCAAACCGTATTTTGCCTAGGAAAGGCATGTACACGTACAAGCCATGTCTAACACAGAAAAGGTGCCGCCACCCTCAAACCAAGTTCATCAAGGAATAGGCGCGTACACATGCAGAACTGTGCTTCAACGTGAAAAGTAAGGGCCCATACCAGACCAAGCTCAACAAGGAAAGGTGCAAGCCATAGATGGAAGATGATGCAGTGAATGCATGCAACTAAAATGCAATATATACAATATGCAATGGAATGGATATTTACAAAAGATGCATGACATATGCTCTATATTACAATGAAATGCATGACAAATGCATAGTTTTTTTTTGTTTTTGTTTTTGAATTTTTGAAATGCATGACATATGCAATATTCACAATGATGCATGACATATGCATGCGTTTTTGTTTTTGGATTTTTTTGAAATGCATGATATATGCAGTATTTACAAATGATGCATGACAATGCACTATGATGCAACGACTATGATTGCAGCTTTCCCTATCTTACCAACAGGGCGATATACTAGGTTGGTTCAGTATCCAGAACTGAGGCGTAGACACGCCGCCTCAACCTATGGGGCTTCCATACAGATTTCAAGCCGAGGGTACACCCCCTGGGTATTTAAACCAGACCTTAGTCTCGGAAATCCCGAACCTTTGTGTTCTAGGCATAAGCCATTCGAACTCTAGTTTTCACCGTCCCCATTGGTCTCCTAGGAACTCACCACAAACACAGACTGGTGGCTTTACCAGACCACCGAAAGTCGTTTGGGTACGACAAACACCAAAGGAATTGCACCTTCAGAGGATTTAAGGTCTCCTAAACCGTAATGCAAAATGTATGCATGACAATGCATGTGTTTTTTTTGTCTTTGAAATGCGCATGATGCATGATGTTTGAAATGCGTGCCAACGCATGGCCTTACGAATGCACGACAATGCATGAATTCTGTGTGCCGAAGCAACGAAGGTCTTGCACCTTCCGAGGATTTAAGGTCTCCTAGACCGTGCGTGTTTAAGGTCTCGCCAGACCCGGGGCGAAAAACAATGGGGTGCGCGAAATAGCGCGACGAAATGCATGCCAAATGCAATGAGGTGCACCTTAATGCACCGAAGGTCTTGCACCTCCCGAGGATTTAAGGTCTCCTAGACCGCGCGTGTTTAAGGTCTCGCTGCACCGGCGAAAAACAATGGGGTGCGCGAAATAGCGCGACGAAATGCATGCCAAATGCAATGAGGTGCACCTTAATGCACCGAAGGTCTTGCACCTCCCGAGGATTTAAGGTCTCCTAGACCGCGCGTGTTTAAGGTCTCGCCAGACCCGGGGAGAAAAACAATGGGGTGCGTAAAATAGCGTGACGAAATGCATGCCAAATGCAATGAGGTGCACCTTAATGCACCGAAGGTCTTACACCTCCCGAGGATTTAAGGTCTCCTAGACCGCGTGTGTTTAAGGTCTCGCCAGACCCGGGGCGAAAAACAATGGGGTGCGCGAAATAGCGCGACGAAATGCATGCCAAATGCAATGAGGTGCACCTTAATGCACCGAAGGTCTTGCACCTCTTGAGGATTTAAGGTCTCCTAGACCGCGCGTGTTTAAGGTCTCGCCAGACCTAGGGCGAAAAACAATGGGGGGCGCAAAATAGCGCGACGAAATGCATGCCAAACGCAATGAGGTGCACCTTAATGCACCGAAGGTCTTGCACCTCCCGAGGATTTAAGGTCTCCTAGACCGCGCGTGTTTAAGGTCTCGCCAGACCCGGGGCGAAAAACAATGGGGTGCGCGAAATAGCGCGACGAAATGCAAAATGAGATGCAAGATGAGGGACGCATACCTCATTGGATGGAAAATGAAATGCAAAACGAGGCACGCGTACCTCGAGATGCAATGAAATGCAAAATGAGGCACGCATACCTCGAGATGCGATGAAATGCAAAGCGAGGCACGCGTACCTCGAGATGCAATGAAATGCAAAATGAGGCACGCATACGTCATTGGATGGAAAATGAAATGCGAGACGAGGCACGCGTACCTCGAGATGCAATGAAATGCAAAATGAGGCACACATACCTCATTGGATGAAAAATGAAATGCAAAACGAGGCACGCGTACCTCGAGATGCAATGAAATGCAAAATGAGGCACGCATACCTCATTGGATGGAAAATGAAATGCAAAACGAGGCCCGCGTACCTCATTGGATGGAAAATGAAATGCAAGACGAGGCACGCGTACCTCGAGATGCAATGAAATGCAAAATGAGGCACGCATACCTCATTGGATGGAAAATGAAATGCAAAACGAGGCACGCGTACCTCGAGATGCAATGAAATGCAAAATGAGGCACGCATACCTCGTTGGATGGAAAATGAAATGTAAAACGAGGCACGCGTACCTCGAGATGCAATGAAATGCAAAATGAGGCACGCATACCTCATTGGATGGAAAATGAAATGCAAGTATGACACGCATGCCAATGCAAATGAGACACGCATGCCGGTGCAAATGGGGCAAATGGGACGCGCGTGTCTCAAAAGATGGAAAATGGAGTACAATGAGGTACGCGTGCCTCAAAGGAGATGCAGAACAATGCAAGTGTGACACGCATGCCACATGAAATACAAAACAATGCAAGTGTGACAAGCATGCCATACGAAAATGCAAAACGGCACAAGTTGCAAGGGACGTGCAAGACGGCGCGATGCGACGCACCAGACAATGTGATGGATGCGTGCAACGCACACGGGGCAACTTCTGAATCTTTTAAAAGACAAAAAGGATACAAAAGGATACAATCTTTGCTTTAATCTGAGTGCCACGTACAGAAAACACGGTCCGAGGTCAAAATGGAGGCCAGTTGAGCATCGGGGATTCACTTTCTTGCATTTTCTTGAGCTATGAAGACTAGAAACTACCTACATGCCCTAAACAAGGTCAGGGAACATCGGAAATTTGGGCTAGGTGGCCACCGGCCGCAGAAATACTCCATCGCACAATAATGTGCCGCACACAATATTGTGCCAACCGGCCAAAAGTTGCTGATCGGGGACAGTTTTGACATTTCACCTCGGGCTTTTTAAAATAGGGTTTTAAACCTTATTCTTTCACTTCCCTTGTGCCGAAAATTCCTCCCCCTTCTCTCTAGAGTACTTTCAGCTCTCGATCCTCGTGATATTCTCGCTTTTAGGCTCGATTGTTGCTCGATTATGAATACCTTCGCTTCGCACATTTTCGACGATCAAAATTTCATTTCGGCACATCCTTTGCCATTTTCACCTTTTTGGGACTTGTTCCCCTCGATCTCTTCTTCATTTCCGTGCCTTTTCATCTTCCAGCCTTTCTGGCCATTTTTGGCCCGCTCGGGGTTGACCTTTTCGGTTGGCTTTCCGCATTCCGGCTTTTTCGGCCGTTTTCTCACTACCATTGCCATGGCTGACGATGTTCCACACGTCGGGACTCCACCGGATCATGAGATGGATCCCGGGGTCGAGCTTCTCCCGTTGAGCGAGCGTCCCTTCGACCCGGCGACCTACCGCCCAGTGATTCATGTGCTACCACCGGATAGACTCCGCCATTTTCGCAGCTTTGACCGAGCACTGGACCCGGAGCTCCTCCTTTGCGAGCCGACCTCTCACCTATCTTTCGGCACTTTCGAGGTAACACACTTTCCTGTTTTACTTTCTGCAATGTAGAACTGTTAACTGTCAAAATTGCTTTCGTTCTTTAACTGCTTGATTCTGATACACTGTTCACTGTAGTAGATTGCAATCATGCTTACAATTGATATCTGTTTAAGATGGACACATGCACACACACTACACTAGTCTCAATCACCCAAACACACGGTGCACACCGCATTTCACTGCAAACTCACCAACACCCGATAACTGCTTGAATCTGAAAATATGCACGCATGCCACATTTGTACTGAACCACTCAAACACGTTGACGCATTACACGTTGTAGTTCATCAGAAGCACACCGCACCGACCGCTTTGAATCTGAAAAACTTGCAAGTATGCCACATTTGCACTGAACCACGGTTTTTTTCAAAATTATACATTTCATATTGCTTTGCTGCTATCTGTTTGAAAACAGGGAGATTCCCATACCATCCGCGGGTATGGGAACGTCGTGGCTCGAGATTGGTATTTGGAGCTTCCCGAGGCGGTTCGACGCATCATGGACGAGGCGGGCTTTGGTTCCTTTTGTAGGGATCTGACCGGCCATCGCTTGTGCCTCTTCTAGCCGCCCTGGCAGAGAGGTGGTGGGACACCACCGATTCATTTCACTTATCTGCGATCGGGGACATGACGATGACCCCTTACGATTTCTCGGTGCTCACCGACATCGGGGTAGGGGGTGATCCGATCCCCTTCGACATTGATATGGATGAGTGGACCACCGCTCAGATCTACTTACTTCACGCTTTGGCCCGTGTTTTGTCCGCTACTCGGTTCGAGGTGCGCCGGTGCAATTTCTTCTTGTTGACGCAGCTCCGATGACTCAGGAGGCCGTGGATAGATATGCACGCGCCTTTCTGATGTTTTTGTTCGACGACTCTCTTCGCCGACCGGTGAACACAGTTCTTTGCCTTCTCAATCGGTGGATGTCCGTGACATCTTCCGCTGATTGGGGTGGTGCGGCTCGCCACCCTCACGGCTATATGAGCTCACCTCGCAATGACATTGTTTCTCGGGGCTATTGGCATGCTTGGGAGGTACATTTCCTTCGCTTTTCATTTCGCTTACATTTTCGTCTCGACACCGCACACACATTGTAGTTTGTTTCACACGGATCAGAGCATCGTACACGCGGCACACACATACCGCTTAATCGACTATACACTACTCACATCAGATATTCGCTTCAATACATTGCACAACACACGGCTCCCTTATTTCTGCTTTATTCTGTATTCTGCTTTTTCTGATAAACATTCTGGTATTCACCTTGCAGTTGTGGGTTTACGCCTACTTCCCTAGGCTCGCTCCTGTACCTGATGCAGAGACCCCTCTGGTCGTCCCCTTCTCACGCCGCTTTGACGGGAGATGCGCCCGGAGGCCGCGGGAGACTTTCAGCTTCTTCCGCCGCTACTTCGACACCATCACTCCTGCCGAGGTATGTTTTACTTGCAGTTCATTTAAACTTCACTTTTCCACTGTATATTTGGAATACCAGTAGGTAACAAACTGTATTTCAATTTCAGATCACCGGCCCGTGGGCTCCTCCGCCAAATGATGGTGCGGATCGGTTTTTGCCGCCACAAGACCTCAAGCATCGATTTTGCCGAGGGCCCTGCGTCGGGCTTGGTACCTGGGTGAGCGCTTCTTGCGTCAAACCCTGGGCTTACCTGAGCAGATAGTCCCGGTGCACCCTCCTGAGCATATGAGGGACACTGAGCGTTTCACCGCTGAGCAGATGGTGGACTACACCATCGGTTGGGAGGCAGACGGCTTAAGAGGCGAGGGCGATTACTCAGAGTACGTCCGGACCTTCATCATGCGCGGCCGAGTGGTGGCCGTTGAGCCGAGAGAGAGAGACCTGGCGCCAGGGCCGAGCAGAGAGAGGAGGAGGAGCGCCGAGAGGGCTCGAGTCCGCGGCAGGGCAGAGTTCAGAGGACGGAGGCCGGTTGGCCCGCCTCGCTTACTTCATCGTTTTTCCGGGGATCGGATGGGCGACCTATCGATCCCCTTCGCCTCCGCCGATCACGAGTTTGTCGGTGTCCCGACTTGCCTCGGTATGTGTTATCAGATTGCATGCTTATTTCATTTCGTTTATTTGATATTCCATGTATTAATGCATCCGATTCCCTTTGCAGCGTCTTCGATATACCCAAGCATCGGAGATGAATGCCTCCATGACGGGATGTCAGTGACCTTCGACTTCCAAGCCTTTCACGGCCTTCCGATATGTTCTCTCGTCATAGCTTCAAATCATATACAAATCGCTTCGCGATAACTGATGCACGATACAACATCGATACCCAAATTTCACTAACCGACTTTCCGCCACGACATTCATATCAGACTTATACATCGCATTCTCGTGACCGTTTAACCGCCACGGCATTCATACTCAGATTCATACAATCGATTCTCGTGACTATTTCAACCGCCACGGCATTCATACTTTCAGATTTATACATCGTGATTCTCGTGACCGATAAACTGCTTTCATACATACCGATGCATTTGCCTTTTCATGTTTTTTAGCCTCCTTACCACTTCCTCCGTGGTGGCGCGCTTCCACCGGACCTCCCATTTCTACTGGGATGGCAGGATATTCTCCGCACTGCAGGAGGGCGATTTATGCGGAGCAGCCATGGCTGCATTCGATTTAGTCTGAGGAGGAGGCGGAGGCATCAGAGGAGGAAGCCGGGGGCAGCTCGGGCTCGGGCTCAGACAGTGACACTTCTGGTGATGCTCCTGGACTTCTGCCCAGGAAGAGGGCGAGGACAGATCCCCCGGCGTGAGGCCATTGATGATGCTGTTTCTTTTATTTCTTTTCTTGTACTTTTCTCTTTTGTTGGTAGATAGAGTACTTTGTACTGCCGCAGGCAGGTTTTTGTTTTCCTCAAACTTTGTACTTGAAGAGATTATATGAAACAAACCTTTTGTCTAAAAAGAGTGTTATATCTGTACATCTCATAGTTTGCACTGCATTGCATCATATTACACCTCAAATGTAAATGATATTGATTTGTTGTCTGCAAATTGAGCAATTGTACTATGATAATCGGATAACCAACCAATTAGCAGCAAAACAACTCATACAAACCACTGCTCACACTGAATAGACAGCCCATACTCTACTGGGGATCGATCTGCATACAACCTATAACACAGCACTCGGTTCATCCTGCACATAGCAAACCCTGAACAAATGTACCCCGATCCGACAAGATGGACTACTTAAAATCGAAACGGTTGAGGTTGAAACACAATTGATGTCCCAAATTTTCTTTCTTCCCCTCGCATGATTGCAAGAGAATGGCACAAAGATTCTCGAGCGCAAGCGATTACTTTTTGGAAAAGGATGGGTTTTCAACCGGGGTATCGAGCCTACCACAGAACACGACGAGACAGACTCAAACAAAGAAACAAAAGGCACACGACCTGACATAACGAGACATGCTCGGAAAAGACTCAAAGCTAAAATCAAGGTTGACAAATCAAAAGACACGACACACAGACATGTTTACAAAAATACCTCAGATCTCGAGAAGCCAATCCTCCCGTATTATTTCCCACCCTTTCGATTTGTGATACTCGATCGCTTCGCCCTCAGGCTCGGTTTTTCTCTCAAAAACCCTTTTCTTCACTTTTCTCTCAACTTACACCTCTCTGTTCTTTATTCTCTCATTTTTCATCCCTCCCCGGGGCGATTGATAGATGAATAGGAAGTCGCGGGTTGACGCCCAACACTGTTAGCTCACGGCTATTCCTTCTGGTAGATAGGGTGCCTTGCTGGCAAGCATATTAGCGGGGGGAAGATAGAAGACCTGACTCAATCGTGCCCCTAGTTTGTCATTTTGACCATTTTTGTTTTCTAAAACAGCTTTGATAAAAAAATGAGAGTTGGATTAACACACTTATTCAATTTTTGATTTGAAAATCGTGCGAATCAGGCTGTGAGCACTGAAAATTCTCTTTTTTGGGTCCAAACATGGTCCAATTTTGGAAAATGAAATAGTTTTCGAGAAAATAGTCAACTTCAGTAAAAATTTTCAAAAACTATTTTTGCAAACAACCAACGCTCAATGAGCGCGGAACTTACCCTCGAGATATACAACCTCGGATCGGAGATGATGGAAGATTGCCCCTAGCTTGAAGGGGGGGATAAAGCAACGGAAAGTTGCCCCTAGTTTGGACAGCAACTCAGGGCAACTTATGGCAATGCATGGCAACGGAAAGTTGCCCCTTGTTTGGATGATGCCGCGGCATTTTTGTGAGCCAGTCCTCGTTGATGACGATCGGACCCTCGGACGTGGAGGAGGCGAAGACGGTTTTAATCAATATATGGACACAGTCACCTGGAAGGTGTTGGTGGTTTGGACTTCAAGATGAAGTTGGTCACGTAATTCCGTGTCGCAATCAAGATATTGGATTCGATGAGGCAAAAGTGATCAAAACCATGACATGGATCGAGACGCTATGGAAGCATTGAAATTCGGACTTCAAGATGAAGTTGCTACGATCCCAAACATAGGAATCAAGCCTTACGTAGTTCCGGTTAAGGTACACTCGGGTATTTTAACCTTCACTGTTTAGGCTCTAATTTTTGCCAAGGCGCCTGTTGCAGGTTTTCGACCTTGCGAGCTTTGTTTTTCTTTTTCCTTCTTTTTCATTTCTTTTGCATTTTTATTTTTATTTCTTTTGCTATATATTTTTGTTCTTTTCTTTTCTTTTTGCTTCTTTTTGTATTTTCTTTTCTTTTTTTCTTTTCCTTTTTTACTTTTTTGCTTTTTTGTATTTTCGTATTTTTTTTTTGTATTTTGTATTTTTTTTCTTTGCTCTAACTTTTGCCTGGGTCGCCCTTCTGGGTTTTCGGCCCAGCGAGCCTCTGAAACGGGTAAAAGTGTAACAAGTCCATGCCAAATGGTTTTGAGATGAAGCCTCTCCGTATCCAGGAGAGTGACTGTTGTATTGACTTGCAGGAAAAGTCCATCACGGCTACTTCATGAGCCTTGCCTAGTGGGATCTGATCTCCTTGATCTAACTTTGACGCCTCTTGCTCGAGGGCTGTCTCAAAATGGGCCACACAGGCGTTTCATGGAACTGAATGTTTTGAACAGATTCTGGTTTGCAACAGATAAATCAAATCTCGAGGCTGGGAGCGATCCTGGGCTGCACCATCTCAAGAGCGGTTCCACATAGGTCTTCGCAAGACTGCGCAAAATATTTTGTTTTTGAAAGTTTTTAAGAAAGCGACAAATCGCTCGTGTTGAAGATAGTGTGGAACCAGTCTGGATCAGGCCAGGGTCCTTCTCAGTACTCACACTGACAAGCATGATTTCATTCATTAAAAGCTTAACATGCTTCTCTTTCTCTCAAAATGGTCAAAATTTTGCAAAACCTGAGGAATTCCTTCCACTTTGTTTTTATCACCGCAGTGTTTGAAAAGGGTTTTATGAAAAGCTCAGGTCATCATAACGATGTTCAAGGCCCAAGAGAGCAGGCAGTACGCACTGTCGTTCCATTCACATCTTCTGGCACGGCTGACTCAAATAGCAACAAATACGGCACACGATAGCCACAGCTGTTTCATTCAGATTTGCTGGTATAACCGGCTCCTCGGCAGCAACAGGCTCAAAAAGCAAAAGCAACTAATTACAAGATAAAACGGTGTTTGAGGCAACAACCCCGAAATCACCTAGTATACTATACAAAAGGGACTGACTCGTTACAACAAGACAGACCCTGTAAACAAAAAGACTGACTCAATACAGAGAGACAGACTCAAAAACAAAACAAAAGACAGACTCGACACCCAAGTCTGGATTTACAAAACTAGCATTGGCAGCTGCTCAAAAATGCGTGCCAAACGCGACATCCAAAAATGTACCAGACACTGCCCGCAGGCGGTTCACCTTCTGATTACATACTTGCAGTATCTGTATCCTCGAAATCCAACAACTGAGTGGTGACGGACTTTGCTGAGGTAGGCGGGAGGATAACCTCGTTGTCAATCAAGTCTTGTACCTCATGATGGAGGCGGAAGCAATTATCAGTGGCATTGCCAGTCTGCTGATGGTACGCACAGTACAGGGAAGCATCATGTGTGGCGGAGAGATTCTTCGGGAGGGGCCGAGGCTCCAGGGGTTTAAGGTGTCCCCTCTCGGCAAGGATTTGAAGTGCCTTGGACAATGGCATGTAGAGAGCATGGAAGACCCTGCACCCCCGGGGCAGGTACTTTGGGGCCTGAGCACTCTTGCTGGATGCACTAGCGAACGGATCAGCGGGTGCGGCCTTGGATTTCTGATCCTTTCTGGATGCAAGGCTGGGAACGGGAAAAACTGTTTTGGCATGACGAGGTCTATCCCGATTCTCTGATTGACTGGAATTGCCCTCAGGCTGAGTGGGGAAAGCATTCTCCACAGCTTTTGACATAATTGCGGATATCTGTTGCTTATTCATCCCTACGGCTTTCAAAGCCTCTACTGCCCACAGCAGTTGTTCGGTAGGGTCGGCATCTGCCTTCATCTTGCCTTTGTCTCTGGCCTCGGCCTGATTTAGAACTTGGTTTGATGCATCGTTGTCATAGCTGGAGGCCATCTCCGGTTGATTGAGTTCAATTACAATTCGTCCCAGTAGTGGGGGCTCCTGGGATATGAAGCCTCCGGCATATGGTGCGGCTGGTGGCGAAACAGACATTCCATAGGCGAGATCTGCCACGGATCTTTGAAGATCACCTATCATTCCCATTAATTCAAATGTAGTAGGCTCGCGAGCCTGATATAGTTGAGGGGTCCAAATTGGATGTGCGGCAGGCGACCTGGGTGGGTGCGACATGTCAACAGTAGCTTCATCCTGTGGGGTGATTCCTTGACTTAACGCGGCCGTCATGACCACGATCTCTTTTGAATTCTGCGTCATGTTCAGTCTTGCCTCAACAAGGAGAAGACACTAGCTATTCTAGATCGACCCTCTGGATTTCTGAACTGAAACGGAAAACAAGCAGTATTTCAGCCCCAAAAAGATCAAACACGGATGCAGGACAACAGATTTACTATCGATCATCGTTCTCGAAATCATCGCCTAAATCAATCGATACCGCAGATATAACTGATTCTTAAAATAATGACACTGGTGCCCGCAGGCCGGATACCCAAACTTGCAAACTGGTATATGCATTCCCCTGTAGAGATACACTCTAAAAGCACATAGCATGTAAAAGAGAGCCAATACACCCCTATGTTGGGGTAGGGTTTCCCTGTCCTATTTTGTCAGGAGCTAGGGTTTCACTATGCACACAACGGTTTCAAACAACCTATGATCGGTTGAGCAACCTGTCCTAGCTTGGAATGGTCACTACGGATTTCGATATGCACTAGGTCGAATGGTCAAAAAGGGTGCCCCGGTAAAACCGGGGTTTGTGTTCCCATACTGGCAGAGCCCACAACCGGTCAGCCTTATGGACATGCCTTGACAAGACAAGCCTCCCAAGAAACCGCCAGAATAGCAGATGGCCAACACGGTGTCCTAGGCGCACCAATGCACATGCAATGCAAAGAAACACATAAGTGTAGTCAAAACAGGATATCACGAGTTCGAGTCAAGCTCTCTAAAGTCCCCAGCAGAGTCGCCAGAAACTGTAACAGCGCCCGTGGGCCTCTATGCTACAGTTCGGACTCCCTTTCGTGTGTTGCGGTTCGTAATCTGAACCAAAGAGTCCAACTCTGGCAAATCGTTTTGAAGAAAAACAGATTTTTGAAAAGTAGTGCCAAACATGGACTGCTTTGCGACTGAGTCGCCACCTAAATATTTTTATGGGGAATTTAGGAAACCCCGACTTGGTGCCAAAGGCCACGTGGTCCGTCATCACCAAAGTTGTCTTGGCTCGAGCTTGGGTACAATCGGGAAGGTCATTTATGAGCACTTTCACTCGCCCGGTCCGAAGACCGGCCTCTACTTACCGTGATATCCGTTTTTGAAAACATTATGTGTTCTTTTTCCAATTATTAACCTAGAATTATTATGTTATGCGCACAGCAAACAAGTATAGACTAGATCGCCTAATTTGGAAATAAACATTGCATATCCGTTTGTTTTGAAAATGCTTTGTAATTTGCTACTCGCAAGTAGGCTAAAACGCGGATTTCAATGAGTTTTCCCAACTTAAGCAATCCAACCTCCACCCGCAGGCATTCAAACAGTTTATTTCATATAAGCACTTAGCCGCATGGTAAGCATACTGTCATGGCAACATTCACACGCATGTGGTATGCTAAAGCGTAAAATACTTACATCGTACTCCGTGCCAAAACAAGAAACTAGTTAGCAGACATGCATATCCCTAGGTCATGTTAAGTGGCTAATGCAACACAGGCAAGGATGCAATTTGGAGTAGGCTCGACTAACCCTAAAATGGCACGTGAAATGCAATCATTCGATGCACATATTCAAGTTGGAATTTAGAATACAATGCAGTTTGTATGATGTACCGAGCCTGATGCATGTAAACAAATGCATGGATGCACGCATGCATTGCATAAGGTATGCTAAAAATATATGTGCCCTAATCTACCATCATAAGCGGGTAAATAAAAGGGAGAAAGAAATGGGGGTTGGAAGACATACATACCACTCACCCACACTTATTACAGATATGCCCTCGCTTGGAGGGACCAAAAGAATAATACAAATAATTAACTACGCAAGCTAATTAAATATTACAAATTGCCTAATTAGTTGACAAACTAACTAAACTGAGAAAAATAGTAAACCGCCTCGGGAGGAGAGCCAAATGCAGAACGTGCTCGGGCCTTGCTCAGAATTGCACTGCCATACCTAGATTGCCTTTGTTTTCCCTGCTTTGCATCTCAAAAGACTGCCAAAGTCTCAGGAATGCCTCCCAGGACACTGAGGGACATCATCGGCTGCATAGGACTTCCACCGGCATCAACATGAGGTCACCGGCACAAAATTCATCCATCGGCCATCAATTGACTGCCGGTTGGCACTAAATACTGCCGGCCGGCACTGAATGTCTACAGAACCTGCAACTCACAGCAGCAGAGGGCAAAAACTTGCATGGCAATGTAATTCCAACAATGTATGCACCAAACACATTCCTTATCATGTTTATGACTCAAAGGAAGATGTGCCTTGATTCTTGGGCCACCAATCACGCATTTCCATGCATGATGGCCCAAAGGATCAAATGTGTAATTTCATGTCAAATGAAATGCGATGCAAACAACAAACCAAAGGGTCCTAACCTCTATCACACTCATTTCAAGAGGCCAAGTATGCACAATGCAATGCTATCCTAGACATGTTGGCTATCATGTGGTATGGACAATGCAAGGCACTTATACAAACATACAAGCAAACATGCAAGGCAAGCATGCAAACCAAGTAAAAGAGGGACTTAAACATGACTTAGGCAACTCCAATTAAGCCTAAAATCAGTAGCCAAAAACCAAGGAAATGAAGGCCAAAATACACACACACATCCAAGCATTCATGATCCAATACTTGGGCACTAAACAAGCAACTTCCAAGCACACTTGAAAGGGGGTATCTTGGACAACTAGCATGCAATATAAGCTCTGAAATTCATGCTAGAATGTGGTGCCAAACCAAGCCAAATGAAGCAAACATAAGCATGCAAGCATAGTCCAAGTACGCAAGGCAAGTCATGAAGGCTTGAGCCACACTTAGCACAACCACACATGGCAATACTTAAGCAACTAAAAAAAAGAGTTTTAACACAGAAAACTAAGTCCAAAGGACCACTTAGATGGCACCTAAGGGTCTCAAATTCAAAGGCATGCATAATGGTCAAAACAAAAGGCATGCAACATATGCTTTCAAAGCAATAAAGAGGCGACTTAGGCAAGCATATGAGCATTCCAAAGGGACTGAAATTACATGTTAGGTGGTTCCAAACCACCGAAATGATGCAAGAAACACAAGCTACACATTCACATACTTGAGGCGTACAAGCCCGGCAAGCCACAAATGCAAAGGAGCTATACTAAACATGCCAAAATCAATCCAAACAACCATGGACAGACCTAAAGCATGGCAAAATAAGCACCAAACATTCATAAGTCTAAGCCTAAATCACGCTCAAATAAAGGCTAACAACCTAAGACATGTTAAAGGCATTACAAGGCATTACATGGCAACTATGCCAAGCATGCATAAGGGACCAAAACCAACTTAAAATCATGTTATATCATGGTATAATAAGCATGAAAAACAGTCATGGAATGCTCAACACACACTTGAACATAGGCTTCCTCAAGAGGCCAAAACTTGTCCTTTTCAAGGACAACAAAGAGAGGGGGTGACCCTCTCCTTCTTGGGACTTCAAGGCATCATCTTCACCACTAAAATCCCTCAAGATTTCAGTGGTGAAGAGACCCCAACACCAAAATCCCGGAGCTCTCACAAAATAGCACAAAATGAGGCCTTTCAAGGCCTAAGAGGGGCCAAACTTTCCCAAAGCACAAAGTACCCTTAATAAACTATCAAGAGGACTAAAAAATAGAACTTTTTTGTATTAATCACCAAGCACAAAAATAGTTCAAAGATAGGTAAAAATGGAGTGCAAGAATGGGGTAAAAAGAGGACTAGTGTCTTACCCTTGTAGACCTCTTCACCAAAGATGATGTTGTTGCTTCCCTAAGCTCTAATCCAGTCAAAAACTCTAAGGACAACCTCTTGGAACCTTAGTAGCCAAGGGAAGGTGAAACACTAGGTGCTTATGTGCAATAATGTGGTCTAAAGCACCTAGTGTACAAACAAGAGAGCAAAAGAGAGATAGGATAGATATAAAACTCAAACCCTAAAACCAGAGTTTCTCTGAGGTCTTTTCTATCTAAAAATGTCTAATTTTTCTAACCCTTGAGCCAAGAGAAGAGATCCCTCTCTTGTAGGCAACAAAGCTTACAAGCTAAGCCAACCAAAGGCTCATCCCTCCATACACGTGTATGGAGGGGAAACAAATGCTATACAACTGCTTCAAAATATCTCAAAAAGCAACTGAACAGTAGTCGGCAGGGCAAAATTGTCATTTTGACAAAATTGACTACCGACCGGCACAATATAGTGCCGACCGGCACAATATAGTGCCGATGGCAACACCAACCAGCCGGTGGCCTCTAGCCACTGCCGGTGGTGTGTGGGGATGCCTTACAAGGCATTCCCTGCCCCTCCAAGGCAAAGCACAAGTGTTTGGTGCGAAACCAGACACAAAACGGTTGAGTCCGGAGATCCTGAGGCAAGGCGCGTAGCCGAGAACTTCGGGAACTCCAAACGAACACAAACATGGATGATCACCGGGTGTTCAAACGGTGATGTCCAAGTCTTAAGGACGGTCAAAAATGGGGTGTCTACAATTTGTTGACCTATTTTCGGGCTTCATAGATTGCCATCATAGGAGGGTGTGTAGACTTGACTTCCTTCGCACGCCCCACTTTCGGAGAGGCGCAAATTGGTCTCCTACAGTTCGGACTCCTGTCACGGTTCTGAATCTAATCTCACAAAGTGCAATCTGAGACTGATAAACACCAAAGAGTCCAATCCGACTAATCATTCTGGAAAATCATATTTTAAATCAAATAATGCCAAAATGGACTACTTTGTCAGATTACAGAGTCACCACCTAAATATTTTATTTTTGGGAAATTTAGGAAACCCTGACTCATGCCAAAGGCCACGTGTCCGTCATCACAAAAGTTACCTCAGATCGTGAACTTGGGTACGAGAGGGGAAGGTCCGGAAATGAGTATCCCCGCTTGCCCGATGAAAAGATCGGCCTCTATTAAGCATGATATGTTGTTTTATAAACCTCATGTGTTCTTATCCGGTTATTAGCTAATTTACTATGTGATGCGCACAACATACAAGTATAGACTAAATCGCAAGAATTGGAACAAAACAACTCATGCTTGTTTTCGAAAAATGGTTTGAAAGTGCCACCCGCAAGTGGGCTAAAGCGCGGATTTTCCACCCTCAAGTGGGCTTAAAACATGATTTTGCCACTTCACAAAGTGGGCTTAAAACTCACATTTAATGAATTGTTCCAATTCAAGCAATGAAGCCTTCATCCACAAGAATTCATGCAGTTTAGCAATTAAGCACATAGCCTCATGGCAAGCATTCTATCATGGCAACACTCACAGTCATGCAAGTATGCTAAAGCGTAAAGACTTACAGCGTACTCCAAGCCAAAATTAAATCTAGTTTCAAAAATGCATGACTCCTAACTATGTTAACAATGCCTAATGCAACACATGCAAGAATACAACTAATTAGGATCGGCTATCTAAAATGGCATATGAATGCAACACTTTGATACACGTATTCAAATAGGTATTGAAATACAATGCAGTTTGAATGATGCTCCGAGCCCGGTGCATGCAATACAAATGAATGATGTAAACATGCAAGCATAAGGTATGCCAATCGAAACGTGCCCTAATCTAACCACCGAAAGCCGATAAATAAAAGGGAGAAAGACATGGGGTTGGAAGACATGCACACACACACACACACACTTATTACAACATTGCGCCCTCGCGAAGGAGGGTCCGAATAAATAAGCTAACTAGCTACGCTAAGCTAAGCTAATTATTACAAAATGAAACTAATTAACTATTCTCGTTGATTAATTATTATAACACAATTGAAATAAATCAACTAACTATTCTAAGCTAGCTAAAATATTAGAAAACAAAACTAATTAATTACAACTCATGTATTAATCAACTACAACTAGCCAATAAAGTGATAAAGTGGCCTCGTGGGCGAGGGAGACATGCATGCTCGGTCACATCCTCTCGAAAATTCATCGCCTTGCTGTCGGTTGTCTCTGTTTGCGCTCACCTCTTTTTTCTGAATATTATACCAACTCCAAACTACTTTTGCCTCAAAACAAAAACATTGTTGCACCAAAAATGGACTGGTGGCCGGTCGGCCACCAAAAGTGGCTACCTCCTTTCCCAACTGGCCGGTCGGCTAGTGTAAGTGGCCGGTCGGCTACCTCCTTTTCCAAAATGCTATTTTTGCTGCAACAGAGAACAATAGAGCCAAGACAATGTATTTGCAAGGAAATGTGTGTACTGCCACTCTCCTCATCATGTCTCAAGCTCAAAGGAGAGTGGCGCTTGGCTGTCAAGCCACCAACCAAGTATCTCAATGCATGATGGCCTAAAAACCAACCTTGTACAAGCTTAGTGAATGCACACACAATACACAAAATGCCTCCACCCTATCATGCATGATCAAGGGTGTTGGCGACCAAGAAATGTGACATGTTTCATCACTTTGAGTATGAAATGTCCCACATTTCTTGTGTTTGGATTAATGTCCAATCCAAACACATGCAATGCAACACAAATGCTTATCTTGCACAAGTTTTACTTGGTTCAATTCTTGTTTACACATTTTAGCTTACCAATTAGTTCTTTAACCGGTTAAGTCCAATGTGAAAGTCCTGTAATTAGAAAGATGGTCTAAGCCACAAATGCCTTGAGCATGAAAGAGGTCTCATGTTGTTGGTTAGTAGAAACCCTCAAGAGAGGATTAAAACCATTAGGCATGAATGCCTCAAATTCATGCTCAAGCCAACAAGGCGCTTAAGACCACTTTCAAAGTGAATTAAGAAGTGAAGAATGAAGGGAGGTGGTAGACTTTCAGTGCTCAAATGGCATGCTCAAGACACTAAATCATGTGATCAACATATGCACAACATGTTCCAAAAACCAAAAGCATTGAAACTAGTGAAGGACATAACACTAGAGGCATGCAATACAATGCTCAAATGACCAAATCAGCTCAAAACAGAGCTACATCATGCCAAAATAGTGGCCTAATCATGTTGAAACTTGGGCACAAAAAGCAAGAAAATATGCTCGCATGTTGGCTTGCAAGCAAGGCATAAGGCACAACTCTCAAAAGCAATTAAAGAGTGATATATGTGAGAGTGTGATAGAGGTATATGCGCTGAAATCACATGCCAAATGATGCTACATCATGCAAACATCACACATAAAGCATGCTAGAGGGCCTAAAACACAAAGCTAGTGAAGGCGACTTACATTATAGCCATGCAAGGCAAAGCATATATGACCAAGACCACTCAAAATAGAGTCAAAGCATGCTAAAATATGAGCAAAAACATGCTGAGATAGAGCTAACACAAACTAGGATGATAGGCTAAATCATCAAGTATGTGAAGCTAGTAAGCAAAATTGCACTACAGGTACAAGAGGCAAACAAGAAGTGACCCAACCAGTCAAAAACAGAGTTAAGGCAGGTCAAAATAGTGCCTAAAATATGCTTGAACTAAGCTTCAAAAACGTAGAAATAGAAGCTCACTTATTAGGCCATCAACACATGCAAACAAAACACAAGGAGGGGAGGCCACCCCCTCCTATTTGGGACCTCAAAATCAACTTCCTACCACTGAAATTCCCCTGGAATTCAGTTGTTAAAAGGCTAAAAAATGATTTTTCTAAAATCTTTAAAAGATGGCACAAAGCTTAGCAAACAAGCTACAAAAGAAGGTGGACCACCCCTAACTCCAAAAGTGTCTAAAACCAACACTTTTAGACCTTAAAAATAGAGGTTTTTGTTGTTGAAAACTAGGCCAAAAACAACACACAAAGTTGGCCAAACAAGCAACTAAATAAAGCTTTAAAGAGGGTAAAGCCTTACCCTTGAAGCACAATAGCAAAACAAAAACTTTCTTAACCAAAAAACAACTTTAACAGCCCAAATAAGACCTCCAAGCACCTCAACAACAAGGTAGTCTAATTTGGTTAAGGGGTTGTATGCAAATATGTAGAGAAAACTCACTTTCAAGCCTAAAATAAGGAGAGAGAGAGAGAGAGAGAGAGAGAGAGAGACAGATTTTTTGCTCACAAAATTTCTGAACCCTCAAAATGAGGGAGGGACCTCCCCTTATATAGAAAAACAAGCCAAAAGCTTGTTTCCATCCCTTATGGAGGATAGCTTCAATGACCAATAGTTGGCACAGCCAGAACATAAAATATCTGAAAAAGAAGAAAAATGGTCGTCGGCCATCATTAATGGCCGACCGGCCATCAGTGTAGCCGACTGGCCACCATTGATAGCCGATAGAAACAAACTCTGGCCGATGGATTGTAGGGATGGCCAGCAGGCCACCCTCTTCTTCAGAAGCAAAGAAGCAAGCATTTGGTCCACAACCAAGCACAAAACAGACAAGTTTCAAAGGCTCAATGGCAAGACACTCCACCAAGAACTTCGGGCATTCAAAATGAACACAAACATGGATAATCATCGAGTATTCAAACAATGACGTTGAAGTCTTGAGGACGGTCAAAAATGGGGTGTCTACAAGGTGTCAGTGTGTACGCCATTAGGAGAGTGTTTACACTCTGCGTTTGTTTTGTGTGATAGTCATATTCATTTGTTATATGACCTTAAGGGTCGATGAGAGTTGAGTTTCTTTTTTTCCATATCGGTAATTGATAAAGGTAATACAGCTCGGGGTGATTTACAGAAAGTAGTTTGAGAGTATCTGGATGCCTTTCTAGATGACCTCATAGAGTTACCACCACATAAAGAGACTGAGTTCTATATCAATTTGGTGCCAGGCATGAATCTGATTTCCATGGCACCATATAGGTTTGCACCAGCCGAGTTGTGTGAATTGAAGGTATAGCTGCAGGATTTATTAGATAAGGGCTTCATTCTCCCTAGTACCTCACCTTAGGAAGCACATGCTCTCTTTGCAAAGAAGAATGATGACACATTGCAACTGTGCATTGATTATTGAAAGTTAAACTGGCTAACTATTAAGAACAAGTACCCATTACCGCAAATAGATGATCTGTTTGACTAGTTGAAGCGTCATGTTGCTTTTCGAAGATTGATTTGAGATCAAGGTGTCACCAGTTGATGGTGAAGGAGGAGGATATTTAGAAAGTGGCATTCCATACACGGTATGGCCATTACGAGTTCTTAGTAATGCTTTTTTAGTTAACCAATGCATTGGCTTCATTTATGGACATGATGAATCAAGTCTTTTGTTAGTTCTTAGATGAGTTCATGGTTGTCTTCGTCGATGACATCTTAGTCTACTCACCCTCCCAAGAGGAACAAAAGGAGCACTTGCAGGTTGTACTTGAGTCGCTTAGAGCACACCGTCAGTATGCTAGGTTAGAGAAGTGTGAGTTTTGGCTCAATGAAATTAAGTTTCTAGGCCATGTGGTGCCTGGAGAAGGGGTGACTATAGATCCATCTAAAATAGACACAGTTCAAGATTGGAAACAACCTAGGAATGCCTTTGAGATCCGGAGTTTCTTAGGCTTAGCCAAGTATTACTGATGTTTTGTAAAGATTTTTCTAGACTATCTTCGCCATCAAATAGGTTAATGAGAAAAGGAGTCAGGTTCGTGTGGAGTGAGACTTGTGAAAAGTCATTCCAAGAGTTTAAGATTATACTCACCACTACTCCAGTTTTGATTATTTCGAAGAGGGGTTTGGGTTATTCAATTTATTGTGATGCATCTTGGGAAGATTTGGGTTGTGTCTTGATGCAGGAAGGGGAAGTTGTAGCCTATGGTTTATGGAAATTAAAAACCCATGAAAGAAATTATCCTACACACGACTTAGAGCTAACAGCGATGATTTTTGCCTTAAACATCTGAAGGCATTATCTATACAGGGAGAGATCACAAGAGTTTGAAATATTTATTCTCATAGAATGACTTGAATTTGAGGTAGAGGAGGTGGATGGAGTTTATGAAGGACTATGATTTTGAGTTGCATTATTATATGGGGAAGGCCAATGTAGTGGCCTATACTTTGAGTAGGAAATCCATTAGCAGAGTACCAATTATTGTTATCCGTGAATGGGAGATATTGGGCGCTATTGGTGAGTTTGACTTTCATCTTGGCGAGTCCATTGAGCTAGCCACTTTATTTACCACAGTTGCATAACCTGCCCTAGTTAGTTGGGTTATAGAGGTACAACAGTATGACCATGAAGTAGAGACTACTCGAGAGAAGATCGCTAGTGAGAAGGTAGAGAAGGGTTTCAGTATTCATTCAGATTCAAGTGTGAGATTTCTAGATCACCTTTTCATACCAAAGTCTTGGAGAGAAGAGGTACTCCGAGAGTTCCACTATTCATGTCTTGTGGTACACCCGGGAGGTACGAAGATGTACCATGACTTTTGCCACTAGTTTTCGTGGAGAGAGATAAAGAGAGATGTGGCTTTGTTTGTTTCAAGGTGCCTTACTTATCAACAAGTAAAAGTTGAGCATCAACAACCAGCAGGTTGGTTGCAACCCTTACCTATAGCTGACTGAAAGTGGGAGCATATCACGATGAATTTTGTTGTGGGTCTTCTGAGGACCCAACGGGGTAATGATGCCTTACAGGCAATTGTCGACCAGTTAACCAAATATGCACGCTTTATAGCTATGCGCACAAATGACTCGGTCGATGTTAAACAGTTCAAACCCTCATTTTCTTTGATATAGTCTCACAAGTGCAATGTGAAACATAGATGAGGGTCCAAATTTGGCAACCTTTATAGAAAATCCATTTTATTGCAAAATGTTTGCCAGAAATAGACTGTGTCATCATATCTCAACGTCGCCACCTAATATTTTGGCAAAATTAGGAAACCCATGACTCATTCCAAGGCCACTATTCGTCATAGCCAAGGATGCTTGGCTCAGAACCTTAAGTATTAGGGGGCAAAGGTCATTAATTGAGCATAGCTGGTCACCCAATCAAAAGATTGGCCTCTACTAAACTAGGATACGATTTTTATTTACTTCATATGTTCATGTTATGATTACTTAATAAGTACTAAAATTTACTATGTGAAGCAAACAAATATAGACCGTGTCATTCATTTTGGAATCATTTGATTTTATGCATTTTGAAAGGGTTTTGAGATTTGTATAGCTCACAATTAAATTGAGCCCACAAACATTAAAAATCAAAACTGTCTGAAATTAGATGACACAACCTCCTGGCATTCATAGAGATATGTCACATAAGCAAGTAGCCACATAGTAGAATGCTTGACATAATGAGAAAAACATGCACAAATACGATGTTAAAGCACACAAACTTACATATTTACCGACATCCCTCGAACAAGTACAAAACAAAGTTAGTAAAACATGCATAATCTTATATACAAAATCCTAATGCAATACATATACAAAATGTGACTAAAGATTTGGCTACTAAAACATGACATGTGTGTCATCTCAAAGACATAAGGTAGCGCACAAAATCACATAAGAATTAATTAAATTCACAGGTGCAAATGAGCCAAATCTAAATGCATGGATACAAAGCATGGGTATAATGAAAAATAAAATATGAGGCTATCTACAAAATATGGAAAACAAGTAATTAAAAGAGAGAGAAAAATAGGGTTGGAAGACATACATAGAAAGGGATAGAAAGAAGCAGGGGTTGGGAATTATTGCAACACTGAATAATTACAAAACTGAATAAAAGATGTGAGATTGGGAAATTATTACAACACAAACCGAATAAGATCAAAAAAATAAAATTAAATTAAAAGTTACTATTCATTCGCCGGTTACTGTTCATCTGGCGGTTATTATTCATCCGCCAAAAATTGTTTTGCCCGCTGCTGGGTGATTGCTCTGTTTTGGCCAGGAAAACACATATGATTGGAGCACTATTCATCTGGCGCTACTATTCACCACCGGCATTACTATTCACCACGGCAGTTACTATCCACCCTCCTTAGTCATTACTTATCTTGCCGGGTATTTTTTCATCCATGGTACTATTCATTGTCGGGGTTACTATTCACTGCTAGAGGTATTATTCACTATCGGAGATTACTATTCACAACCGATCGCTATTCATGTGGCGATGTCACATTTTTAACAAATTAGGTGATTTTGACTGACCATTTAAAGCAGTAAATTACAATAGTTTATTCAGGCGGTGTGGTACCGATCATTCAAAGTGGTAAATTACAACAATTTATTTAAAGTAATAAATTACAATAGTTTATATAAAACAGTAAATATCACATATTTAAAACAATAAAGAAAATACAAGAAAACAAATGAAAAGAAATCAAAGGCTCAACCTTCCACAACCTAAATATCACATATTTAAAACAGTAAAGAAAATACAAAAAGATAAATGACAAGATTGCAAAAATTCACCTTTAGACGAAAATGTGAATTTTCTGATTATCAAACTTTCTTCTTTACACCCTCACAGTTATGGTATACGGTTTGGAATCTCAACCAGATGTTTCAAATTTTAGCTTTTATAGAGTTGTTGGATAGGAAGGTTGATTAAAACAATTTTGACTTTTGAAAATCAATTCCCTCGAGAATTTTTTTAAACAATTTCTTTTCTTTTCTTTTCATTTTCTCTCCCACATTGAACTTCTCCAGCTCACTCTATCCTCTTTTTCCTCACGCTTTTTTTAGCCTCCCAACTTATGTCCTCTCTTTTTCGTTGTTTTTTCCCCTTCTGATTTCCCTTTCTCACAGCTCTTCTTTTTTTCCTTGATCCTTATCGTTCCTCTCCCTTTGATTACCTTATATAAGCAAAAACTAGGAAAAAAACAAACAAACAAACAAAATATAATATAATAACATAAATATTATATAATATATATATACGCAATTGAATCTCGTAGGATGGGAAGGTTAGTACCGACAGCCAAACTCTCCCCACAAACAAACTATATACATATAATATAATAAATATCTAAGATATATATATACATTATTTGCTTTGATTTGGATGTCGGCGGCTGAGGGCTGACTGACATCAAATTTTTTATTATTTTCCTTTTATAATACATAAACTATAATATATAAAATATCTAAAATGTATAATTTATACCAATTTATATAAAAATGCCAAAAATATGAACAAACACATAAAATTATATAAAATTACAAAATACTAAACTAATAAAATATATTTTAGTAGTTTAAAACAATTTGGTAAAAACAATGAAGGTTGGGATTAAAGGTTAAATCTAATTTTCTGTTGAGAAATTCATAAAATAGCATATTCCAATTTTCATCATCGGACTGGTCAAAATGGGGTGTCTACAATTGCCCCTCTTTGACATAACTCAAAGTCATTTCATGACGTGAGTGAATGTCAAAGCCCAAAGACAACCCTTTTCACAAGGTAGTAAGACTTGGGCAAACAAACAAGATGCAGATGCAGATGCAGATACAGAGGCAGTTGGTTGAACTCGAGGGTTGCCTACTTATCCCTTTGCAAGGAATCAAAATAGTGTAGTTTAGGGACAAAATGCAAGTGACATGCTCAAAATGCAATTGAAAGTTCGACTTACACGCTTTGCGAAGTCGATTTTTGTTTCGAAATTTCATGATTGATGCAATTTAATGCGATGATGATAAAGTTGTAAAGATGGCAAAATGTAAGGCAACCTTTGTGCAAATAATATGCTAAAATGCGATTAAAAGTTGGACTTACATGCTTCTGCAAAGCCAGTTGAAAGTTGGATTTATGCGCTTCTGCACATCCAGTTGAAAGTTGGGCTTACGTGCTTTCGCGCAGTTGATTGAAATTTGGACTAACATCTTTCTGCACAACCGATTGAAAGTTGGACTTATGCGTTTCCACACAGCAGGATGAAAGTTAGACTTGTGCGCTTCCACACAGCCGATTCAAAGTTGCACTTATGCACTTTTGCATAGCCAATTAAAAGTTGGACTTACACGCTTCCACGAAGTCGGTTGAAAGTTGGACTTACATGCTTCTACATAGCTAATTGAAAAGCTTGACTTACATGCTTTCGTACAGCCAGTTGAAAGTTCGACTGAAGCACTTCCTTACAGTCGGTTAAAATTTGGACTTACGTCCTTCAGCACAACCGGTTGAAAGTTGGACTTACACGCTTCCCAACAGCTGGTTGAAAGTTAGACTTGCATGCTTCCACACAACCGGTTGAAAGTTGGACTTACGCGCTTTCGTGTAGCCGATTGAAAGTTGGACTCACGCGCTTCTGCACAACTGATTGAAAGTTCGATTTATGTGCTTCTGTAAAGTCGGTTGAAAGTTAGGCTTACACGCTTGCGCACAGGCAATTGAAAGTTGGACTTATGCGCTTCCACACAGCCGGTTGAAAATTGGACTGACATGTTTCTGCATAGCCAGTAGAAAGTTAGACTTACCTGCTTCCACACAACAGGTTGAAAATTGGACTTACGTAGTTCCCGATAGCTGGTTGAAAGTTGGACTTACACACTTTCGCATAGCCAATTGAAAGTTGGATTTACGTGCTTCCGCACAGCTGATTGAAAGTTGGATTTACATGTTTGCATACAACCAATTGAAAGTTGGACTTGCGCTCTTCTGCACAGCCAGTTGAAAGTTAAACTTATGTGCTTTCGAGCAGCTGATTAAAAGTTGGACTTCTGTGCTTCCATATAGCCGTTTGAAAGTTGGACTTATGCGCATCCATGTAACTGGTTGAAAGTTGGACTTACGTGCTTCCACACAACCATTTGAAAGTTGGGTTTACGTACTTCCGCACAGCTAGTTGAAAGCACATGCCTCCTGTGAGAGGAAAAAGTGTGAACTTGAGATACAAATGAGTCTCATGCGAGAGGAGAAATTGTGAACTCAAAATCCAAACATGAAGTGAACTCGAAATCATGAGAGGAGAAATAGTGAACCTGAAATCCAAATGTGTTTCATGCGATAGGAGAAAATAGTGAACTCGAAATCCAAACGCATTTCACGCGAGAGGAGGAAATACTGAACTCGAAATCCAAACGCGTGTCACGCAACAGGAGAAATCGTGAACCTGAGATCGAAACGTGTTTCACACTAGAGGAGGAAAGGTGGTACAACCAACAGGTATACCTAACTGTATTTCATGCAGAGAGGGGAAACGTTTTAACCAGGTAAATTTCAAATCCTAGTGTATTTCACATGAAAGAAGGAAAGGTGGTGCAACCAACAAGCATACCTAATCGTATTTTATATAGAGAGGGGTGTAACACCCCACCAAAACATAAACTAGTAACATGAACATTTTCTTCTCATATACACAACACAATTCCATACAAATGTTCTCTTTCTCATTAAACCGCAATTTTTTGTTTACAAAATAATTACAGTAATACGTATCCCTATTCAATGAGTTGGAGAAATTACAAAACAATTACATCATTCTTCTAATTTGCAAACTACATTGGGACATTAACACAAAATCAAAGAGTTCACAATAAAATAAAATTTTTCATAATTTAGTTTGAATGTCAAGGTCACAAAAGATTATACTTTCAAATAAAAACAAAAGAAATGTCTTTATCTTCTTCTTCGTCATTCACGAGTTTAGGGCTCTTTATTTCCTGAAATGTTAATAAAAATAGGAATGAGCAATTTTGCCCAATAGAGAATAGCTTTAACCAAATATATAAATATTTAATATAAATATGCATGACCTGTATTAACTCCAAGAATTCATTTGTATTCTATTTAAGCCTTACAAAATAAGCTTTGTTTTATAAAACACCATTTACAATCAACCTCCACACTTTTTCCGTCCTCAAACAGATGGCATGTGGACGCCTCACACCCTTCCACTTTTGTCATCCTCACGTTAACTGGCCAGTGGATGCCTCACAACATCCCTACACTCACCGTCCTCACGCGGACTAGGTAAGTCGGCACCGCAATCAGAACCCCACATTCATCGTCCTCATACAAACCAGACAGGTGGGCACCTCAAACACATTGCATAACATGTACATTCTCATGCAACACTAACAATCACAAGGATTCTCCAATTTTACTTATCAATCATCCATTACATCAAATTCACGAACAATCCCCTTAGGATTTATATGAAAGTTTGGGGCTTTTCCGTATCATTGTTTATTTTCCTTGATTCAAGTATTTTTATTGCCAATTACATAATTGAAGTCATAATCGATCATCAATTTCCCCCATAGATACCCTATTGCACAAAACCCATATATATATCATTCATCTCAATAGTGCTATTCATCACATGATTCACACTTATTTAGATCAAAATATAAACATATAAGGGTAAAGATATTTCTACCTCAAAAGTTGTGGAACAAGGGATGAAGACCCAAAGATGAATCTCTACAACACCAAGATCCAATCAGTCCAAAATGTAACTCGTGATGAGATGAACAGCTTTGATGAAGAAGCAAATATGGATTCTTGCTAAAAATAGATGAGATCTAGTGTTTAGGAGTTAGGGTTTTTGAAAATAGGGTTTAGAGAGAGAAAGAGAGTGAAAAAGAGTCAAAAAGTGTTTACAGACCGCTCGAGCGAACTTTCCTTTGCTCAGGCAAAGTACCAAAATACAAAGAGACCGCTGGAGTGAACCTTCCATCGCTCAAGCAGTAAACACCAGGTCTCAGAAGTTTTGCAGAGCTACAATGAAAATACTGTAGAACCTCATATTCTAGGCTCGAGCGACCATTCCTTCACTCGAACGGTCTTGCTTGCAAACCTACGACATACTGGAAGCTATAAATCTCTACTCGAGTGACCAAATAACTGTAGACGCGCCCGAACATCCCGGGAAGAATCCTGTTTTGTTCATTGGGCTCACTACAGTTCAGACTCGATGTCACGGTTCTGAATCTAATCTTGCAAAGTGCAATGCAAGATCGATAAATCACCAAAGAGTTCAAATACAGCAAATCGTTTTGAAAAACTGATTTTAGAAAGAAGTGCCAAACATGGACTGTTTTGCCAGATATAGAGTCGCCACCTAAATATTTTATTCTGGGAGAATTTAGGAAACCCTGACTCATGCCTAAGGCCATGTGTCCGTCGTCACCAAAGTTGCCTCAGCTCGGGAACTTGGGTACGATTGGGGAAGGTCATTTCATGAGCACCCCCCCTCGCCCGATCAAAGATCGGCCACTACTAAGCATGATATCTTGTTTTTGAAAACACATGTGCTCTTATTCCGGTTATTAACCTAGAATTACTATGTGATGCGCACAGCATACAAGTATAGACTAGATTGCCTAAGTTGGAACAAAGCATCGCATATCCGTTTGTTTTGAAAATGGATTGAAGTTTGCTACTCGCAAGTAGGCTAAAACATGGGTTTCGACGAGTTATTCCAATTCAAGCAACCTAACCTCCACCCACAGGCATTCAGGCAGTTATATCACATAAGCACATAGCCTCATGGGAAGCATGCTCTTATGGCAGTCACTCACAAACATGCAAGGATGCTAAAGCATAAACACTTACTGAGTACTCCGAGCCAAAGAAAGAAGCTAATTAGAAAACATGCATGAATCCTAACTATGCTGAGATGCCTAATGCAACACATGCAAGAACACAACTAAGATAGGCTCAGCTATTCTAAGATGGCATATGAGATACTACAGGTAACATGTATTCAACTTGGAATTGAAATACGATACAGTTAGTATGATGTGCCGAGCCTGGTGCATGCAAAACAGATGAATGGATGCAAACATATTAGCATAAGGATGCTAATTGAAACGTGCCCTAAACCTAACCATCATAAGCTAGTAAATAAAAGGGAGAAAGACATGCAGTTGGAAGACATACATCACACACATGCACCCTTATTACAACATTGCCCTCTCTCGGAGGGTCCGAATAAATAATAAAGAATCGAATTAACTAATTATTACATAACACTAGCTAATTAACAAATCAACTAAATTAGCATGCAAACTGTGTAAAATGGGCTGCCTTAGCTCTGCTTTGAATGATAAAGGATGCATGCATGCTTGAGTCGCCTTGTCGGGAAATCCATTGCGATGCCCCGGCTCGCCTTTCTTTGCAATTGATTTCAGAAATTTGCACAAAGCTCCAGAGAGATGAAACTCCACCCCGGGAAACTGTGGGAAGGCTGCCGACCAGCTATAGGCATTGGAGACCACCTACTGACCACCCTTAGTGGTGAAAACTAGAAAAGGTGGTCGGCCTGCCAGAAAACCTGGTCGGCTGACCAGTTTCTTCTCCTGGTTTCTACATTTTCTGCAACAAAGGCAAGAGAGAGAAAGCAAGGTATTTGCAACACATGTGTGCACGACCACTCTCCCCATCATTGCATAAGCTCTAAGGAGTGTAGTCCTTGATCATCGGGCCACCAATCACGCATCTGGATGCATGATGGCCGAGTAGTCGGATTACACGACTCAATGTGAAATGAATGCACATATAAACACATGAATGCGTAAACTCCATCATGTGTTAGTCAAGAGTGTCGGCGACCGAGAATCGGGGCACATTTCATCACTTAGAGTATGAAACATCCCTCGTTCTCCTGTTTGGACTAACTCCTATTTCAAACACAATACAACAAACAGAATGGCATGCATAATGCGACCTCAAGCATGCAATCTTAAGGCGATGCAACCAAGTCATGCAAACATGCAAAGGACGACGTGCAAACATGCAAACTAGCATACGCAATGCTACTAACTAACAATGGCATACTCAATGCACATGATACTATATGTCATACACAATGCACATGTGAAGACTATCATACACAATGAAGTGAACAAGACATGTGCAATGCAATGATCAAACATGCGACAACGCGGCATACTCAATGCTATGAACTACAATGGCATACTCGATGCAAAATGGACTTAAACCAAAATGAATGGGCCTCAGCTACACCCAAATCAGTGGCCATACATGATGAAAATGAGGCAACAAAACACATGCAAACATGCAAGATGCAAGGGCTCAAAGCCTAGGGCACAAGATACAACTGTATGGAAGCATGGAAATGATGAAATATGGCATACAACAACACATGTTCGAGCTCTGAAATGACATACAAAATGGTCCCGAATCATGCAAAGAACTCATGTTATGCATGTTGAATCGCTCAAATACCGAAACTAGTGAAGTGCATTACATTAGAGGTACGCAAGGCAATGCCCAAATGAACAAACTAACCCCAAACAGTCCCTATGCAGGCCCAAAATAGTGGCAAAATGGACTAAGATGATGGCTTGAAATGCCCAAAAATGAAGCTCATGCAATAGCCCATAAATGAGGTATACAAGCACAACTCTCAAATGCATTTAAAGAGTGGAAAACATGGGAACGTGGAACAAGTATAGGCTCTGAAATAACATGCTCAATGATTCCAAGACATGGAAACACTTCAAGTTAAGCATGCAAGGGGCTCCAAAACTCAAGGCTAGGCAAGGATATTACACTACAAGTATGCATGGCAAGCATCATTCGACCAAGAGGCCTCAAAACAGAGCTAAGGAAGCCCAAAATATGAACAAAATCAGTTTGAAGTATGGCCAAAATATGCTAGAATCAATGGCCAAAACAACATGCAATGTAAGCTAGTGAGCATAGTTTACACTACAAGCATGTGAAGCATTCAATAGACCACTAAACCAGCCAAAGATAGAGCTATGATATGCCAAAGAATTACCAAAAACTCACTGAAACATGACCAATACATGCAAGAATGACATGCTCCTTTGATAAGCTATGAAGAGGATTGTTCTACACATGCAAGAGGCAAACATAAGGTGACCAAACCAGCCCTTGAAAGAGTCTAGGAAAATCCTAAAAGTCACTAAAAATGGCCTGAACCATGGCTAGGAAGTATGAAAATATAGGCTCCTTGGAAAGGCCAAATATGCAAACAAACAAGGCCAAAAGAGAGGGGGTCACCCCTCTCTGATTTTGGCCCTCAAAATAGCATGCCAACCACTAAAAATCCACTAGATTTCAGTGGCTAAAAGGCCAAGCAAAGGTCAACACAAAGGCCTTAAGGAATGGCTCAAAACAAGACTAAATGAAGCATGCAAGAGGGTAGATGACCTCCAACAGGAAAATGGCCTGAAACAAACATGAAAAATGCTTTAAAATAAATCTTTTTTCAGTTGACAACAAACCTCAAATAAGCATGAAAACGGGCCTAAGAGAAGGATCAAAACAATGCTTAAAAATGGAGAAAATGAGTTACCCTTGAAGCTCAACAAAGACAGCAACTTTTGGACCAAAAATCCAGCTCCTTAACCTCTGAAAATGACCTCCAAGAACCTTGGGTTGATGGTGGAAGTGTTAGGCTATGAGGTGTGGTGCAATAGGCCAAGAACAATGCATTTCTTGAACCCAAAGTGAAGAGATATAGAGAGATATATATCTTGCCTTAGACAAAATCTGAACCTGGTATGAGGAGAGGGAGGGCCTCTCTTATAGGCAAACAAGGCCAATGCTTCTTCAAGAAGCTAAAAACAAGGCTCAAGGTCCTCCATACACGTGCATGGAGGATACAGTCTATGCCTTCCAACTGGCATAGCTGGCATGCACTCAGACAGACAAAGTAGGAGGAATCCAGCCAACCAGAAAATGTGGTCGGCCGACCACTTCCCCTGGTCGGCCGACCAAGGTAAGTAGTCTCCCAAAAAAAAGGTGGTCAGTAGCTCCACTTGGTTGTCTCCACATTGAAAGCAAGCTAGTGGTATGGTGGGAGACCAGTAAATGTGGCCCAACGACCAAGAAAACCAGCTTTCTGAGCAGAAAATCGGCTGGCAGAGAGAGAAGTGGTTTCCAAGGGAAATGCTAGTCTCCCACCCTTGTACCACCTTCTAAATAGGGAAAACAAGGGTTGTGGCAAAAAAGAACCAACACGAATGCAAAATGAGAGTTCGGGAGGCAAAGTGCGAGGCTGGGTGCCCCAAAAACTGGCTGTTAAGCACCAACAGTGGCGTGTGACCACAAAGGTGGTCTCCTGGGCCGCAGTGTCCCTCTAGACATAGGAAACAAGGTGTGTGCCAAAAACCGTGCCAAACGGAGAATGTTAAGCGGTCCTGAACCGAGGCGCGCAGCCGACTGTGACGACCCAGAAATTCTTTCCTCCGCTCGAGCGGAGGAGTGGACGCTTGAGCGGACTTGTGAGATATATTGTTGCATCGCTCGAGAATCGAGGGTTGTAGATTCCCGCCGGCGTAGAAGTGGACGCCAGCGGGCGCCTGTCGTCGGGCGCTGAGCGCCAAGGAGAGGTGCGCCGCGGGGTCGCTGGTGAGCTTGAATGTTGAGGCACGTGGGTTCATCTGAGGCATTTGTAATAAGGTATTCGGAACCTCCTTATTTTATTTTGGGGTATTGATTGTGGTGGCAATATGATGGTAGAGTAAGATTGGATCCAAAACTGTAGTTTGAATAATTCGTTTACGACCAAACGTCACTCATTTGTCCTTTCCTTTTTCAACCCTTTGAGTTTGGATGTGAGGTTAGAACCATTGGAAAGCTTATTTCCGGGGCTTCAATTTGGACACAAGAACAACCTAAAACGGAGTCCGGATGGGAGAATTATACGTGTTCGAATTTTGAAATCTGTGCTGGGAACAGGTCCTTTCAAGCGGGAATAGGGACGCTCGAGCGGGAAGAGCGGACCAGCAGCTTAAAAAAACGGGATTTTGAGATCTTTTTCTACATTTTCTTTCCCCTCTCTTATTTCTTCTTCTCCTAAGTCCGAAACTCTTCGAAACCCTAGCCTCAAAACCTTGATCTCCTCTAGTTTGAGCAACAATCTACCATGATTTTGTCATCAAGGATGGAGAATAAGCGAAGAGCAATGTTTTTAACCGATTGGAATTCTGAAATTATGGAGGAATCTCACCAAAGCTTGCTTGATTTTTGAGGTATGGAATCTTGAGAGTTAAATTGATGGGTTAAAAGGGTAAATTATGATTCTTAAGTGTTTAATCAACGGGAAAATTAGAATTAAAGGTAATGAATTAATAGGTTTGAATTTGTCTTGAATTTCAACATTTTCTTGAAACCCTAGGTTGATTAATTATGATAACCCATGAGTTGGCCTAATTTGAAAGTAGTATAATGAAATTGAGTTATTGAATTGTAGGTCTCTGAGTTTAATTGGAATTTGGAAATGTTTGGCAATTATGTTTAAATTTAGCGAATGAACCTTGTTATAAATGTTGGAATGTATGTAATAATGTAAAGGAAAATTAGGGAAATAACTTAGTAAGGATCTGGATGACATGAACTCAATTGTGGAGTGTTGAAATGAGATTCAAAGATTTAGTTTGAATTATGTTGAAGTGCAAAGTGATGTGTAATTTGGATAAAGAGAATTAATTAAGAACGAAACAAGTTTATGTGATCCGATTTCTTTGTGTATTATAAATTGTGTAGGGACAACTACAGGGGCAGACCAAACAACCAAGCACTGTGAGTAATAGTAGTCCATACGTACCTTATTTTTCCGTTAATAATCATTGTTAATAACATTCTGTTCTCCGTGGAAATATGGTGACATGTATGTGGATTGAGGATCGATGTAACCTATGTGAACGTGGAAAGAGTTGGCTTTATTCTGTGTTCCGTCTATAGTTCAGGATTATTGGTAATGTACAAAGCTAAAAGTTATGTATGATGTCGCATAATAAAGGTAGATGACTTATTAAGATGATGGACTTAAGTTAACATCTGATTAGAAACCTGATATATAATTGGGATTGCTTACTGTTGATAACATTATTAATGCTCTGCTATCTGTCAATTATCTGCATTGATTTGTAGTGAACAAGAGAAACAATAATGCTCATTTATTCTGACTCCTTCTGTTTTGTCAATGATGAGTCAAGACTGTTATGAGGTAACTTATTCCGTTCTTGTAAGGAGTATTATTCGTGTCCTAATATACATGAGGCGATTATGTCTATGTGTAATAAGCTATGAGATGATTTGTGTATCCTATGGTTTGACGATGTTCATATGGATTTGAGATTGTTCTGTTCTATTTATTTAGTCTGTTTATGTATTTTGCCCTTTTGATCCGTTCCGTTTACGATTAAGCATGATATGTATGGTCGATTTTGAGACTTATTGACTTCTGGTATGGAACAAAGTGTCAGACGGAAGTGCTACACGTTGGTGGGAGCCACCTCTGGAATCCGTACGAGCCACCTCTTGAGTCCATACCCCACGCTATATGCGTTCTGTTCCCCCACGCTATATGCATTCTGTTACCCCACGCTATATGCGTTCTGATAATTCTGGGCCGACAGGCTGTTCTGTAATAACTGTAAATATGGAAATGTAATAATAAAAAGATTTACGTACATATTAGTATGTTCTGGGCCGGAAGGCTATTCTGATATTTCTGGGCCAATAGGCCGTTCTGTTATAATTATAATGTTAGGCAAAAGGCCGTTCTGAAGGTAAAATCATATCAGTCTTATTTTTGTAAATGCACGATTATATATTGTAGATTGAGTTGGTTATTAAACTGCTTACGTATTATTATTCACTGAGCATGTCTCACTCTGTTAATTTGTTTGTTTCTGTAGGAAACTAACTTGGAGGTCAGTCCTAGCATCGGTACCATCTCTCTTTTGTCAACCTAAGGACAACCAGGCACTTGGACAACCCCTTGCATGCTAGTGCGGTTTTACTAGACTTTATTATTTTGTATTCATGTTTTGTTGGCCAAAGTTGTTTGTATCCAGCATTGTGTTGTATGCCCAACCTCTAGGCTAGTCTTGTAACGGCATATGTAACTTAATCACGGACACGTTCACTTTATGTTTAACTTCGAGTCGTGATACTGGCATGTTTGTAGTTGCTCAATGGATGTGTCTGCATGTTATTTTATTTTATTAACGCTTCCATTCAGGCCCTAGTTATTCTATATAGCAGGATAAGTGTCTGTTCTGAATAGGTCATGCCCAAATTTTCAGGGGCAAATTGGGGCGTGACAAGTGGTATCAGAGCACGAGTTGCTATCTCACACACGGATCCATTGAGCTGTAGGATGTCTAGAAAAGACTTTGGCTTCATGCACGACATCCTTAGTGCATACGAAAAGATTGATAGCAACGGTAAAGGGAATTTGTTTATGTTAATGATTATGAGCCATGTCTATAGACATTCCTTGTGTATATATTGTGATTGATTGTTGTGTAGAGCATGGCGAAAATAAGGATAGAGGATTATCTCGGGTGGGTTAGACAAAATAAAAGGTAAATGATTGGTAAGTAATGTACATGCCATTTTTGGTTGATATATTTGAACTGATAGATGGCCATTATTTATTTAGATGAATTGTTTGAACACTAAGCGTAGAACATTTGATTATGAAATATTTATGTCTTCCTTGTTAAGGTACTGTTTGGACCTATGATTTGAAAATTATTGTGATACGTACGTTGATAAGTTGTGTTTTGATACTTGAATCATGTTACGTATGATTGGCTGCAAGAGAAAGCTATGTATACAGTGACCCATATGAGAAGAGACTTATTTTATTTTGTTAAGCGCACGATAATAATATGATACGACAAGTAATGTTTTATTCTTTTGATATGTTATGTCACGAATCAAGGAATGATGTTCCATATATGTAAAGGTAATCATGGCATCTTTAGCACAAGGCCCTTACCCGGGGGTAATAATACCGTGGTTTAAGTATGTTACAAGATATCTTTTGCCATCGACGGTCTTGTACGGATGGTACCACCGACGGTCTTGTACGGGTGGATTATGATCAAGCATAAACTATGATTTCTATTTCTGATTCACGTATACCTAAGAATATGTATGAATATGCTTCTCCTTATCCGTTCAGTTTATGCTATGTTATGACAAGATGTGAATTGATAGTGTCGAATGAGTTCAGTTTATGTGTAATCAGGATTTGTTTATGAAATCTGTGATTTGTGATATATGAGACTTGTATAAAAAAGGGGGGGTAATCATTGACTACCCCAAAGTCAAACTAAATGATTGGTAAACAGAGAAGCTACCGTACGAATTCATGTGATATATTTCTGTGTAACTATGCAAAATTGTCCAGTATCACCTATATAGAAGTTATGATGTGAACCGTTTTGTTTGATATCGTGATTTATGGTGAAAACAAATGGATGTGGAATATATTATTTGCTAATGGGATAGCAATACGTATTGGACATGTACCGTCTCTTGCATGTTTAGACAACTTTGTACATTACTACCACATTGACTTAAAGTTACCAAGACTTGCGTCTAACCAAGAATTACGAACCTTGATGTTACGGAATCAATTACTTCTTTGCTATACTACTATATATATGTTGTTTGATATTATGGACTCTGGAAGGATGTGGTTCTTATGGTTACTGTATACATAATGAGATTTATGACCCTATGAATGGACCTGGTAGAATCTACGTATGAGGAATAACTGGAAACTCTATTTATGTTAATTGATTAAGCCAGATGATTGGTCTCTAATTTCTGTATGATCGTTTACCATAATTACAAGTTGTGAATATGAAACCCTGTGAGTGACTTCGTGTCTTCCAGTGAGAAAATGAAGAATTGTTGAATGGTAAAAAAAAGGGAGGCCAAATTAATTGGTGCTATGACAAGAAAAGTGCTAGTAAAGGAAAATGTTATACCTTACGGTTATGAACGCTTAGTCAAGTGTGATTTTGAATTCAATTTCTGGCCTTGTTTTGATAGTTGTATTTATTATTTAGATTTGAACATATGGTGGCAGGATCAGGTGTGTATAATGGGGATTCTTCTTCCCACCGTTCAAATTTCGTCAAGAAGTAGAGAATGTGGTTTAAAATCTACATAATGATATGAATTATTAAGGATGGAAAAGAAAAGCATAAATCTTCAAGGAAGTAAGGGAGGAAGTGAAAAAGGTTGTAGAGATTTCAAAGCTTAAGGTATGTTTGATCTTTTGATTGACCCCTCTTGAAGTTGAGTAGGAACGTTTCTATGTGAGTGGCTTTAAGAAGTAATTGTATAATGGCCTTCACGGTCCTTTTTGGGTAAATAGAATGAAGAGTGGTGATGCTGTTACTTGAAGTGCAAATGAAATTTTGGTGTGAACTGTACAATGGGAATTGTCTGTGAAATTGAGTTTTGAGCATTCACTAGACGTGGTGCGTTTAGTTGGTAATTGAGAGGTTGTTATGGGCTTTGGGATTAATTGGATAGTGTTATTCCTTGCCCATTGAAATTCTTATGCGTGTATGTTGATCGAAAGTATTTGTGATCCTTTCCTATCCTAAGTGTGGGTCTAGTTTTGGAACATTACAGGGTGTGTTTCTGTTTATGTTTGACCTGTTTTCTATTTGGATTTCTCAAATTTCGAGGACGAAATTTTTTTTTAAGGAGGGAAGGATGTAACGACCCAAAAATTCTTTCCTCCGCTCGAGCGGAGCAGTGGCCACTCGAGCGGACTTGTGAGGCTCCCAGTATATTGTTGCAGACTGCCTGAGAATCTGAGGGTTGTAGATTCCCGCTCGAGCGTAGAAGTGGACACTCGAGCGGACGTCCTTGTTCGTGAAGGCCGAGAGAAACAGGAGGCGCTCGAGCGGGTCGCCTGGTGAGCTTGAATGTTGAGGCACGTGGGTTTGCCTGAGGCATTTGTAATAAGGTATTCAGAACCTCCTATTTTATTTTGGGGTATTGATTGTGGTGGTAATATGATGGTAGAGTAAGATTGGATCCAAAACTGTAGTTTGAATAATTCGTTTACGACCAACCGTCACTCATTTGTCCTTTTCTTTTTCCACCCTATGAGTTTGGATGTGAAGTTAGAACCATTGGAAAGCTTATTTCCGGGGCTTCAATTTGGACACAAGAACGACATAAAACGGAGTCCGGATGGGAGAATTATACGTGTTCGAAGTTTTGAAATCTGTGCTAGGAACAGGTCCTTTCAAGCAGGAATAGGGACGCTCGAGCGGGAAGAGCGGACCAGCAGCTTAAAAAAACGGGATTTTGAGATCTTTTTCTACATTTTCTTTCCCCTCTCTTATTTCTTCTTCTCCTAAGTCCGAAACCCTTCGAAACCCTAGCCCCAAAACCTTGATCTCCTCTAGTTTGAGCAACAATCTACCATGATTTTGGCATCAAGGATGGAGAATAAGCGAAGAGCAATGTTTTTAACCGATTGGAATTCCGAAATTATGGAGGAATCTCACCAAAGCTTGCTTGATTTTTGAGGTATGGAATCTTGAGAGTTAAATTGATGGGTTAAAAGGGTAAATTATGATTCTTAAGTGTTTAATCAACGGGAAAATTAGAATTAAAGGTAATGAATTAATAGGTTTGAATTTGTCTTGAATTTCAACATTTTCTTGAAACCCTAGGTTGATTAATGATGATAACCCATGAGTTGGCCTAATTTGAAAGTAGTATAATGAAATTGAGTTATTGAATTGTAGGTCTACAGGTTTAATTGGAATTTGGAAATGTTTGGCAATTATGTTTAAATTTAGCGAATGAACCTTGTTATAAATGTTGGAATGTATGTAATAATGTAAAGGAAAATTAGGGAAATAACTTAGTAAGGATCTGGATGACATGAACTCAATTGTGGAGTGTTGAAATGAGATTCAAAGATTTAGTTTGAATTATGTTGAAGTGCAAAGTGATGTGTAATTTGGATAAAGAGAATTAATTAAGGACGAAACAAGTTTATGTGATCCGATTTCTTTGTGTATTATAAATTGTGTAGGGACAACTATAGGGGCAGACCAAACAGCCAAGCACTGTGAGTAATAGTACTCCATACGTACCTTATTTTTCCGTTAATCATTGTTAATAACATTCTGTTCTCCGTGGAAATACGGTGACATGTATGTGGATTAAGGATCGATGTAACCGATGTGAACGTGGAAAGAGTTGGCTTTATTCTGTGTTCCGTCTACAGTTTAGGATTATCAGTAATGTACAAAGCTAAAAGTTATGTATGATGTCGCATAATAACGGTAGATGACTTATTAAGATGATGGACTTAGGTTAACATCTGATTAGAAACCTGATATATAATTGGGATTGCTTACTGTTGATAACATTATTAATGCTCTGCTGTTTGTCAATTATCTGCATTGATTTGTAGTGAACAAGAGAAACAATAATGCTCATGTATTCTGACTCCTTCTGTTTTGTCAATGATGAGTCAAGACTGTTATAAGATAACTTATTCCGTTCTTGTAAGGAGTATTATTCATGTCCTAATATACATGAGGCGATTATGTCTATGTGTAATAAGCTATGAGATGATTTGTGTATCCTATGGTCTGACGATGTTCATATGGATTTGAGATTGTTCTGTTCTGTTTATTTAATCTGTTTATGTATTTTGCCATGTTGATCCGTTCTGTTTACGATTAAGCATGATATGTATGGTCGATTTTGAGACTTATTGACTTCTGGTATGGAACAAAGTGTTGTACGGAACGAAGTGCTACACGTTGGTGGGAGCCACCTCTGGAATCCGTACGAGCCACCTCTTGAGTCCATACCCCACGCTATATGCGTTCTGTTCCCCCACGCGATATGCGTTCTGTTAATTCTGGGCTGACAGGCTGTTCTGTAATAACTGTAAATATGGAAATGTAATAATAAAAAGATTTACGTACATATTAGTATGTTCTGGGTCGGAAGGCTATTATGATATTTCTGGGCCAATAGGCCGTTCTGTTATAATTATAATGTTAGGCAAAAGGCCATTCTGAAGGTAAAATCATATCAGTCTTATTTTTGTAAATGCACGATTGTATATTGTAGATTGAGTTGGTTATTAAACTGCTTACGTATTATTATTCACTGAGCATGTCTCACTCTGTTAATTTGTTTGTTTCTGTAGGAAACTAACTTGGAGGTCAGTCCCAGCATCGGTACCTGTAGACACCCCATTTTTGACCGTCCTCAAGACTTGGACGTCACCGTTGGAACACTCGGTGATTATCCATGTTTGTGTTCGTTTGGAGTTCCCGGAGTTCTCGGCTACGCGCGCCCCGCCTCAGGACCTCCGAACTTGACCGTTTGTGTTTGGTTTTGCACCAAACACTTGTGTTTTGCCTTGGAAGGGCAGGGAATGCTTTGTGAGGCATCCCTACACACCACCGGCTGGGGCTAGAGGCCACCGGCTGGCTGTAGTTGTCACCGGCACTATATAGTGCCGGTCGGCACTATTTTGTGCCGGTCGGCACTATTTTGGGCGAAATGACCAATTTGCCCAGCCGACCACTGTGCACTTGCTTTCTGAGATATTTTCAGACAGCTTTTGAGCATTTGCTTCCCCTCCATACACGTGTATGGAGGGGATGAGTCTTGTTGGCTTAGCTTGTAAGTCATTACAAGTCCTATAAGAGGAAAGCTCTCCCTCTTGATTTAGGGTTAGCATTTTTCAGAGCATTAGACATTGTTAGAGAGCTGGAGCTCTGGTTTTTAGGGTTAAGTTAGATACATATATCATATCTCTCTTTTTCTCTTAGTACACTAGGTGTTTAGTTCACACTATTGTACTAAAACACCTAGTGTTTCACCCTCTCCTTGCAACTGAGGTTCTAGAGGCTGTTCTTGGAGGTTCTTGACAGATTTTGAGCTCAAGGAAGCATCAACCACAACCTTTGTGAAGAAGGCTACAAGGGTAAGCAAAACTACCCTTTATTCCCCATTTTTGCACTCTATTTTTACTTGCTTTAAAATAGTTTTTGAGCTTAGCATATAACACAAAAAAGTTCTGATTTTGAACCCTCTTCATTGTATATTAAGAGTGTTTTGTGGTTTGGGGAGGTTTGACCCCCTTTAGACCTTGGAAAAGGTCCCATTTTGTGCTATTTTGGAGAGATCCGAGACTTTGGTCTTAGGATCTCTTCACCACTGAAATCTTGAGGGATTTCAGTGGTGAAGAGCATGCCTTGAAGTCTCAAGAAGGAGAGGGCCACCCCCTCTCCTTGATGTCCTTGAAAAGGACAAATTTTGCTTCCTTAAGGAGCTTCATGTTTGAGTGTGTGTTGAGCATGTTTGGCTTGTTTTCCATGCTTATATTGCCATGATACAACATGTTTTCAAGTCGGTTTTGGTCTCCTATACATGCTTAGTATAGTTGCCTTGTAATCCCCTTTTATGCCTTAACATGCCTAGGTTGTTTGCCCTATTTTCTAGCATGTTTTAAGCTTAGATTTGTGAAGCTTGTAAGCTTACTTTGACATGATTTAGCTCTGTCCATAGCTATTTTGGCTAATCTTGGCATGTATTTGGTAGCCTCTTTGTATTTGGCTTGTTGGCCTCAAAAGCATGAATTTGTAGTATGACATGTTTGCTTCATTTTTGATGGTTGGAACCATCTTGCATGCCATTTCAGTCCTTCATACATGCTTGTTTGATTGCCTTGGTGGCCTTGTTAATGCTTTAAGAGCTTGTGTTAAGTGCTCTATGTTTAGGCCTTATTGCATGCCTTAGATTCCATGCTTCCTAGATGCCATCTAGGTGGTCATTTAGGCTTAGTTTTATGTGTTAAAACTTTGTCTTTAAGGGCTTGAATATTGCCATGTATGATTGTGCTAAGTGTGGTTTAATGCCCTATTGACTTGCTTTAAGCCTAGGCCATTTGCATGCTTTGTTTGGAATGCTCTATTGCATGATTTGGCATCATGATTAACATGAATTTCAGAGCTTTAAATGCATGCTATTAGTCCATGTTTGGCCTCTTTAAGTATGCATGAGAATTGCTTTGGTTTGTCTAAGTCTTGGGCCTTAACACTTGCATATGTGTGTGTGCATTTGGTCTCATTTTCTAGGCATGTTGGCACTGATCTTAGGCCTTTTAGGGTTGCCTAATTCATGTCTAAGTCCATTATTCCATTGGATTGCATGCTTGTATTATATGCTTGTTTGTATGCTTGCATAAATGCATCATATTGTCCATCTTGCATCCTAGATGACATGCTTAGGATTGCACCACATTAACATGCATACCAAGCCTCTTGAAGTGAGTTTGATAGAGGTTTGGTACCCCTTTTGTGCCTATGTGTTTTGCATACATTTGAAAGTGAAGGTGCATTCTTGGTTCTTAGGATCATCACGCATGGAAATGCGATTGATGGTCCTGAATCGAGGCACATGCCCTCTTGAGTCCATAGCATGATGAGGGATGTGCTTGGTGCATACATGCTTTGATTTGCATTGCCTTGCCTTTGGTTTCCTCTGCTGTCGATTCACGTGTTCTGCGAGGATAAGGGGCCGATCGGCTCTCTTTAGCGCGGGCCGCCTGCCTCTTGGCAGCCGATAATGAAATTCAGGGCCGGTGGCTTCCTTCCTTAGCCGGTAGCTCCCTGCCTCGGCCGGTGAAGTTCCCCAGTGCTCTGAGAGGCACTCCTGAAGTTTTTGGAATCTTCAGGGAAGGAGAGCGAGAGAAGCAGAGCACACTTGCACTAAGATTCCCGAGCGAGTCCGGCACACGGGCGATCGGCCCTCCTTCCGAGGCATTTATCGCTTAAATAGATTAATTAGTTTATTTATTTAATTTAATTGATTTGTAATATTTAATTGGCTAGGATAGTCAATTAATTATTCGGTTCTGTATATTATTCTTCGGTCCCTCCAGCGAGGGCGCGAATAAGTGTGCGTGAGTGGGTGCATGTCTTCCAATCCCCACTTCTTTCTATCCCTTTTATTTTACCTGCTTATGGTAGATTAAGGCACGTCTACTTTAGCATACCTTATGCAATGCATGTGTGCATTCATGCATTTGTTTACATGCACCGGGCTCGGTACATCATACAAACTGCATCGTAACTTTCAATTTCCAAATTGAATACATGCTACTCGCGCATTTCACATGCCATGTTTAGGGTTAGCCGAGCCTACTCTAGATTGCATTTCTGCCTGTGTTGCATTAGCCACTCAACATGAACTAGGTCATGCATGTTTGCTAACCAGTTTCTTGTTTTGGTGCGGAGTACGATGTAAGTGTTTACGGCTTTAGCATATCGCATGTAAATGTTTACCATGATAGTAGGCTTACCATGCGGCTAGTTGCTTACATGATAAACTATTTGAATGCCTGTGGGTGGAGGTTGGATTGCCTGAGTTGGAACAACTCGTTGAAATCCGTATTTTAGCCTACTTGCAAGTAGCAAAAGAAATCTAACACGTTTTTCGAGACAAAACAGATATGCAATGTTTATTTCAAGTTAGGCGATCTAGTCTATACTTTTGTGTTGTGCATCACATAGTAATTCTAGGTTAATAACGGAATAAGAGCATAATGTTTTCAAAAACGGATATCACGGTTAGTAGAGGCGGTCTTGGAAGGCGAGAGGTGCTCATATGACCTTCCCGATCGTACCCAAGCTCCCGAGCCAAGTCAACTTTGGTTATAGCGGACGTGTGGCCTTGACCGAGTCGGGGTTTCCTAAATTTCCCATTTTAAAAAAATATTTAGGTGGCGACTCATGTCGGCAAACCGGTCCATGTTTGGCACTTCTTTTCAAAATCAGTTTTCTCAAAACGATTTGCGAGTTGGACTCTTTGGTTGATTTAGAAGTGACACAAATCGAGTCCGAATCAGAGTGAAGCCCACGGGCGTCTCTGATTCTGGCGACTCACCGGGATTTTAGAGAGCTTGAGTCGAACTTCGTGATATCTGTTTGACTACACTTATGTGTTTCTTTGCATTGCATGTGCATTGGTGCGCCTAGGACACCGTGTTGGCCATCTGCTATTCTGGCGGTTTCTTGGGAGGCTTGTCTTGTCAAGGCATGTCCATAAGGCTGACCGGTTGCGGGCTCTGCCAGCATGGGAACACAAACCCCGGTTTACCGGGGCACCCTTTTGGACCATTCGACCTAGTGCATAGTCGGAATCCATAGTGACCATTCCAAACTAGGACAGGTTGCTTACCCGATTTAGGTTGTTTGAAACCGCTGCGTGCGTAGTGAAACCCTAGCTCCTGACAAAATAGGACAGGGAAACCCTACCCCAACATAGGGGTGTATTGGCTCTCATTTATCTGCTATGTGCTTTTAGAGCGTATCTCTACAGGGGAATGCATATACCAATTTGCGAGTCTGCGTATCCGGCCTGAGGGCACCAGTATCAGTGTTTTTGAGAATCAGTTATATCTGCGGGTATCAGATTCAGATTCGGATGACTTGAGGAACAGTGTTGATGAGTGGAGTCGATTGTTTGACTACACCGTGCTTGATCGATTGAAATCTTTGCTTGTTTTCGTTTGATTGAGATTGAGAGAGTCAAGTCGAGCTAGTGTCTTCTCCTGGCGGACCAAACATAATGAACTTCGAGAAGAGATTGTGGTCATGACGGCATGAGTCAAGAACCACCCACAAGATGAGGCTCATTGACATGCCACAACCGCCTAGGTCGCCCGTCTGCACGGACCTCAATTCTATCGGGCTCATGAGCCCACTACATTCGAGTTAATGGGGATGATAGGCGAGCTCGAGGTCGTGGCGGATCTCGCACGGAATGTCAACCTCGCCACGGTTGCACCGTATCTTTGAAATTCGAACCCGAGGCCCCGTCTGGGGCGGATTGTGATCGAGCTCAATCGATCGGAGATGACCTCCACCCATGATGATGTACAGTACCAACCCAAACCTCTCACGGTGAGGCGAGGCAAAGACAAAGTAAAGGCCGACCCTATTGAACAAATCTTGTGGGCGATCCGGGCTTTGAAGGAGGAATGAGCAAACAACAGATAGCGGTTGTAACCAAAATTGTGGATGATGTTTTCCGCCGCTGAGGCGATTCGATCGGTCGAAGAAGCAGGATAGGCCCGTCATGCCAAGAAGGTTCTTCCCACTCCCCATCCGGAAAGGATCGAAACCAAGGTCGCACCGTGCTCGTTCGCTAGTGCATCTAGCAAGAGTCCTCGATTCAAGTACTTGCCCGAGAGGGCCTTCCATCCTCTCTACATGCCATTGTCTAGGGCGCTTGATTTTAGCCAAGGGCATCTCACACCCCTCGATCCTAGGCCGCTCCCCAAGCCCCTTCCGAAAGCCATGATGCCACTCGATCTTGTGCGTACCATCAGCGATCTGGCCATGCCGCGACAATTGCTTCCGCCTCCGTCATGAGGTCTGAGTTTGATTGATAACAAGGTCATCCTCCGCTACTTGGCCAAGTCGGTCACTCTGAGTTCTTGGATTGTGAGGACCAGAATCTGAGGACAAATCTGCGAGTATGTAATTGAGATTCAGCACTGCGGGCAATATCAGTACATTTTTGGATATGGCGTTTGGCGCATTTTGAGCACCGCCAATGCTAATTTTGTAAATCGACACGGGTGTCGAGTCGGTCTTTTGTGTTTTGTCTTGAGTCTGTCTCATTGTTTTGAGTCGATCCTTTTGTAAGTGCATCTAATTGTAATGAGTTAGTCCCTCTTTTGTATAGAATACTAGGTGACTTCGGGGTTGTTGCCTCAGGCACCGTTTTGTTTTGTAAATTGCTTCTTTTTGTTTTCTTGGGTCCCCCTCCGCTGTGGAGCCAGTTCACACCTGGGAAACTTGAATGAAACAACACTCGTGCTTCCATGTTTATTGATTGTATTGGGCTAGTTGTGCGAGAAAAATTGAATGGGGTGACAACACATTCACCGCTCTCTTGTGCCCTAAAATTATTGCTTTGACTTAAGTTTTTCAAAACTTTTTGAACACTTGTGGTGAAAACAAAGAGGAAGGAATTCCTCGGGTTTTTGCAAAATTTTGATCACTTTGAGAGAAAGAGGCATGCTAAGTCATTAATGGATGGAATCACGCTTGTCGTGAATCTGAGAAGGACCACGACGGTTCCACACTATCTTGTGTGGCGATTTATCGCCTCTTTTAAAAAAACTTTCAAAAACAAAATGTTTTGCGGACTTGTGAAGACACATGTGGAAGCTCTTGAGAATGTGACCTAGGATTGTTCTCGGCCCTATAGTTCAATCTATACATTAGAATCTGGAATTCATTGAGAATGTCCAAGCAATCAATTACCGTAAACGTATGGCCCAATTTGAAGCACTCGGAACATGAGGCACCAAAGTCAGATCAGGAAGGTCAGACCTCGTCAGAAGAAGCTTGCAAAGCTAGAACAGGAACACCCCTCGAACTAAGTGGCAAAAATGTCAGATGTGCTCGAAGAGCCGACGATGAGTCCTCTTGCAAATCAACAGCCACTCTCCTGGATACGGAAGGCTTCAATCTCAAAACCATTTGACATGGACTTGATAACGCTTCTACCCTTTGAGAGGCTCGCTGGGCCGAAAACCCGAAAGGGCGACCCAGGCAAAAGTTAGAGCAAGAAAAAGAAAAAAGAGAAAAGAAAAAGAAAAAAAGATACAATACAAGATACAAAAAAGAAGAAGAAGAACAAAAAAGAAAAAAAAAGAAAAAGAAAAAGAATGAAAAGCGAAAACATAGCTCATAAGGTCGAAAACCGCATTGGGCACCTTGGCAAAAATTAGAGCCTAAAATAGCGAAGGTTAAAATACCGAGTGTACCTTAACCGAACTAAAGGCTTGATTCCCATGTTTGGGATACGTAGGCAACTTCGTCTTGAAGTCCAGCCCCCAACGCTTTCATAGCGTCTTAGTCCATGCCATGGTTTTGGTCACTTGCCTCCTCCTAATCCGACGTCTCGGTTACAACGGCTGGAATTGCATGATCAATTTTCTCTTGGAGCCCAACCACCAACACCTCCCAGGTGATTGTGTCCATATATTGATTCAAGCCATCTTCGACTTCTCCGCGTCCGAGGGTCCGATCGTCATCAATAAGGAGTGATGCACAGCATGCCGCGGCATCATCCAAACAAGGGGCAACTTTCCGTTGCCACCCATTGCCATCCGTGTCCAAAAAGTTGCCCTAAGTTACCATTCAAACTAGGGGCAACTTTCCGTTGCCATATTCCCCCTTCAAGCAAGGGGCAATTTTCCATTACCTCCGATCTGAGGTTGCATATCTTGAGGGTAAGTTTCGTGCTCGTTGAGCATCGTTTGTTTGCAGAAATAGTTTTTGAAAATTTTTTCGCTGAGGTTGACTTACTTTCTCGAAAACTATTCCATTTTCAAAATTGGACCATGTTTGGACCCCAAAAGGAGAATTTTCAGTGCTCAAAGCCTGATTCGCATGATTTTCAAATCAAAAATTGAATAAGTGTGTTAATCCAACTCTCATTTTGATCAAAACTGTTTTAAGGAGAAAACAAAAAATGGTCAAAATAACGAACTAGGGGCACAGTTGAGCGGTATCTGTCTTTCCCCGTCGGCATGCACTCGCGGAAAGGCACCCCATCTACGGAAGAAATAGCATGAGCTAGTCGTGCGGGCATGAACCCGCAACTTCCTATTCACCTGTCATTCGCCTCGGGGAGGGATGCAAAACGAGAGAATAAAGAATAGAGAGGAGTAAGTTGAGAGAAAAGTGAGAGAAGGGTTTTTTTGTGAGAAAAACCGAGCCTGAGGGTCGTGTGGTGTGAGAATCACGCCGTCGAAGGGTGGGAAACCTACCGGAGGAAGCTCCTCGAAATTTGAGGTCCACGTCGTGTGTCGTGTCTTTTGACTTGTCGGTCTTAGCGTTGGCTTTAAGTCTCTTAGAATGAGTCTCGTTGTGCTAGGTCGTGTGCCTTTTGTTTCTCTGTTTGAGTCTGTCTCATCGTGTCTGTGGTAGGCTCGATACCGGTTGAAAACCCATCCTCTTCAAAAGGCAATTGCTCGTGCTCGAGAATCTTTGTGCCGTTCTTTACATCCGTGCAAAGCAAGAAAAGGAAATGGAAGATTTGAGGCATCAGGGTGTTTCAACCGCAAATGTCGGTTTTGTGATCCGTTTTGTCGATTAGGTTATTCATTTAAGGTTCTTTGTGGGCGAGAATGAACCGAGTATTGTATCGCGGTAGTATGTAGCCCCAATCCTCGAGTATGGGCTATATGTTGGATTGAGCAATGGTTTGTATGAAATTTGTCTTTGCTTAGTTGGTTGGTTATTTGATTATCACAGTGCAAGTGTTCAATTGTCAGATACAAATCAATATCATTTACATTTGAGGTGTAGTATGATGCAATGCGATGCAAAGTACGAAATGTGCAGTATCTGTGAGACATACAGATATAACACTCTTTTAGACAAAAAGTTTGTTTCATATATAATCTTTTCCAGTACATAGTTTTGGAAAGCAAAAAATGGTGATACATAATACTCTATCTACCAAAAGAAAAGTACAAGAAAAGAAATAAGGAAAAGAAGCGGCAAAATCATCATCATCGATAGGCCTCATGCCTAAGGTGGGTCCTCGCCCTCTTCTGGGCGGAAGCACAAAAGCATCGTCGGATCACATCCTTCGAACGAGCTGAGCTATCCCGGTCTCCTCATAGAATCCCGCCTCCGACTCACCATCGCTGGGCTGAGCTCGTGGCTGCTCCCCACGTGGCGTCCCCTCGGTGCGAGGAATATCCGCCATCCGAGTAGAGGCAGAGGCCCATTTGGAGTAGTGTCGCGGAGGGATCGGGAAAGGAGGTGAAAATCTGAAGAACAAACACATCGAAAGCGTGGCGGTTTATCAATGTAGAATGCACGATGTATGAGTGCGATGTGTGAGTGCGGTGGCGGTGAATCGATGTAGAATGCAGTGTATGAGTACGGTGTGTGAAAGCCGTGAGCGGTTTATCAATGTAGAATGCAGTGTATGAGTATGTATGGCGAAGTAAGCGATTCATCGATTCTTGTCGTATAGCGATTATGCGAAACAAAGTATGATTTGAGGCGTGGTCGATGAAACATACCGGCAAGCCGTAGGCGGCGAGCGTCAAGAGTCCGCTGCAGCATCCCCATCAGGGAGGCATTCAACTCCACCGACTGACGGGTATACTCGGAAGAAGCCTGCAAAAAGTATTAAGTATATCACTATTATGTGGGATATCTGAATAAACTGAAATGAAATAACAAATGCACGATGCAGAAATACAAGTGATACGTACCGGAGGCAAGTCGGGAATGCCGGCTAACTCATGACCAGCCGGAGGAGGAGCAAAAGGGATCTGGTAGGTCTCCCCACTCTGCCCCCTGTATGTCAACATAGTAGGCAAAGCGGGCCAGCCCGTCCCTCGTCCTCTGCACCCCCCTGCATGAGCTCGAGCCCTCTGTGATGGCCCCGCTCCTACTCCTGTCTCTGCCGGGCCGTGGCCTTGGTCTCCTGAATCAACTCGGAGCCCCGCTCAGAGGCCGCATCAAGAAGGTCCGGACGTACTCAGAATAGTCGCCCTCGCCCTGTGGGCATCTACATCTACGCCCACCCAAGGGTGTAGTCCTCCATCTGCTGCACAAAACCTCTCGGTGTCCCTCATGTGCTCGGGAAATTTGGATCGGAACTATCTCTGCTCGGCAATCCCGGTTTAGAAGAAGCGCTCACCCAGGTACCAGGCCCGACAGACCGGGCCCTCCAGGAGAATCCGGTAGCGCGAGGTCTCGGTGGCGCCAGCATACCTATCTCGTATCACCGCTGGGAGTGGAGCCCACGGCTGCCAGGTGACCTGAAATGAAATACAGTTGATTATCTACTGATACAGAAATGTACGCATGAAAGCGAAGCTTCAAACGGACTGTAAGTAAAACATACCTCAGTGGGGGTGATGGTGTCAAAGAAATGGCGGAAGAAGCTAAAAGTGTCCCGGGGCCTCCGGACACATCGCCCGTCATAACGGCGAGAGAAGGGGACGACCAGAGGGGTCTCCGTCTCGTCTTGGCTCGATCTGGGAAGTAGGCATACACCCACACCAAAAGCGACGTCGATGCGATTATCGAGAATAAAGTCTGAGAATAAGCGAAATAATAGAGTGTGTGTTTATGCGATGTATTGAGCGGGGTGTCACAGTGTGAGCGATTATGCGGTCGATATCATGATATGTGTGTGCCGTGTATGCGATATCTGAACAACGGTGTGTGCGATGTCTGAGTCTGAAAATCTGAGCGAAATGAAATCAGAGAAGAAGACATACCTCGAGCTCGCCCGATAGCCCCGAAACAGCGCCATTGCCACGGAGACGGAGCTCATGTAGCCGTAAAGGGTGGCGAGCCGCGCCACGATCATCTTACAATCCGTCGGACGTCCACAGGTCTGGCGAGGAGGCGAAGAGGCGGTGTTCGCCGGTCGGCGAATAGGGTGGTCCCTAGCAAAAACATGAGAAGCGCGTGCATACCTCTCGGCGACCTCTGGGTCGCCGGGCGTCCACGATAGTCCGTGACTTTTCAGCGCACCTCAAACCAGGAATAGCGGGCGAACCTGGGCGAGCAAGCGGCGGCGCCTCGCCCGAACAAATAAACTGGCGGCGATCCACTCGTCCATATGCGTGTCAAAGGGATCGGATCACCCCACCCGATGCCAGTGAGCATCGAGAAGTCGAAAGGGGTCATCGTCATGTCCCCGGTCGCTGATAGATGAAAAGAATCGGTGGTGTCCCACCACCTCTCTGCCAGAGCGGCAAGAAGAGGTCTGCAAGTAGAGAGTTTGGAAAGTCCCCTGCAGAAGGTACCGAAGCCGGCTCGATCCACAATGCGGCTAACGGCATCGGGCAGCTCGGCGTACCACTCGCGAGCGGTAATGTTCCCATACCCGCAGAGAGTATGGGAATCCCCCTGTAATCAAGAAATTGCAAAGCCATATGAAGATATGCAGTTGGTACAAATCTGGTATGCTTGCAAATTTTTAAAAATTCAAACAGAAACCGGGTGCCGGTGTGCTCATAGTAAACTACAAACCCGTGGTGCGTCAGTGTGTTTTAGATGCTCGGTGTAAACCACGGTGCATGTGTGCACATTTTGATTCAAGCGGATATCGGGCTTGTATCGCGGTGGACTCTGTGATGTGGTGTGTTTGTGAAGGTTAGCATGCTGAACCTGATGCGTGTGTGCACATTTTTGATTCAAGCAGATATCGGGTTTGACTTACGGTGGGTGGGCTACGATGCATGACATGCGGTGCTCCTATGAGGATTGGTGTAAACAGCGTGTGTGTGTGTGCTTTTCGACGTTCAAATAGAAGCCAGATCTCGGTATGTTTCAGTAAACTACAACGTGAGATGTGTCTGCGTGTTGGTGTAGTTTTTGTGCAAATCTAGCATGTGTGCGAGTTTTCAGAATCAAATAAGCGCCGGGTGTCGGCGAATCGGCAGTGCAATGTGTGCCATGTGTTTGGGTGATCCAGACTAGTGAAGTGTGTGTGCATGTGCGTCGGACCTAAACAGGTGTCAGCTATGAGTTTGTCTACAATCAACTACAGTACAGTAACTAAGCAGTTAATGGGTTCAGTTAGCTATGGCAGTTGACAGGAAATCCTACATTGCAGAAAATAAAAGACAAGAATGTTACCTCGGTGGCGCCATCAGACAAGTGGGAGGCCGGCTCGCGCAGCAAAAGCTCTGGGTCCAAAACTCTGTCAAAGCCGCGGAAGTGGCGGAGTCCATCGGGTGGTAGCACGTGGATGGCCGGGCGATAGGTCGCCGGATCGAATGGGCGCTCGCTCAATGGGAGGAGCTCGACCCCGGGGTCCATCTCATGGTCGGGAGTCCGACATGTGGAACATCATCGGCCATGGTAGTGGTAGCGAGAAAATGACGGAAAATGAAAAAATGGGCGGAATCTGAAAAGTCAACCGACAAAGTCAACCCAGGAGGGTCGGAAATGGCGGAAGGGTCGGAATGTGAAAAGACACAAGAATGAAGAAAATCGAGGGAACAAGTCGAAAAGGCGAAAATAAAAGGGACACGAAATGGAGAAATATTCGGTTCAAAGTGTTAACTTGAAGGTATCTGAATCGGACGGCAAGCAGGCGTGAAATCTTGCGAAATCGATGAAGAAGTGAGAAAAAACACTCTAGAGAGAGAGGAAGAATTTTGGCGGAGGAAGTGATTAGAATAGGGTTTGGAACCCTATTTTGAAAGACGAGCAAATTGTCAAACCGCCTTGATCGGCTATTTTTGGCGGTCGGCACTATTTTGTGCCGGTCGGCACATTTTAATGCCGATTAATGAGTTGACCCCGGTGGCGGTGATTACCTCACCCACCGATGGTGTTCCCAAGGCCATTTTAGTCAAGTTGAGGGTTTTGGGTCTTCATAGCTCAAGAAAGAAATAAAGTGCATCTCCGATGTTCAGACCTCCGTTCGACTTGATTTGTGTCTTGTGTGTGGCACTCAAATTGAAGCGAGATTGTATCCTTTTGTATCCTTTTGTCATTTCTGAGATTCAAAAGTTGCCCGTGTCGCGGCGCATCCATCGCATTTCGGCGTGTCGTATCACGCCATCTTGCACGTCCTTGCGACTTGCACCGTTTTGCATTGTCATATGGCATGCGTGTCATCTTGCTTCATTTGCATTTCATTTTGAGTCCGTGAGGTGTGCTACCTCCGTGCTTCATTGCATTTCATTTTCCATGCGGGTCGGCGGGGAACACGCCTGGTCCGTGGGACCAAAACACGCACGGTCCAGAGACCTTAAATCCTCGGGAGGTGCAAGACCTTGTGCATTAAAGTGTACCTCATCACATTCATTTCACATTTCATTGCATCTCGAGGCACGTCGCCTCGTTTTGCACTTCATTTTCCATCAAATGAGGTCGTGTGCCTCATTTCACATTCATGCATCTCGAGGCACGTCGCCTCGTTTTGCACTTCATTTTCCATCAAATGAGGCACGTGTGCCTCATTTCGCATTCATTGCATCTCGAGGCATGCGCCTCGTTTGCGCTTCATTTTCCATCAAATGAGGTACGTGTGCCTCATTCGCATTCATGCGTCTCGAGGCACGTCGCCTCGTTTTGCACTTCATTTTCCATCTTTTGAGACACGACGCGTCTCATGCGCGTCTCATTGCATTGCATGCACTTGAGTCTTGTGTGATTGCCCCGGTCTGGCGAGACCTTAAACACGCACGGTCTAGGAGACCTTAAATCCTCGGGAGGTGAAAGACCTCCGGTGCATTAAGGTGTGCACCTCATTGCATTTGGCATGCATTCCATCGCATTGTTTAGCGCACCTCATCGGTTGCCCCCCTAGGTCCGGCGAGACCTTAAACCCGCTCATTTGCATTATCATGCATCTCAAAGCCGCGCGTTGGCACGCATTTCAAAAAAAAAAACATGCATTGTCATGCATACATCATACGTCCCGGTCTAGGAGACCTTAAATCCTCTGAAGGTGCAATTCCTTTAGTGTTTGTCGTGCCCGAACGACTTTCGGTGGTCTGGTAAAGCCACCTGTCTGTGCTTGCGGTGAGTTCCTAGAAGACCAACTGGGACGGTGAAAACTAGAGTTTGAACGACTTATGCCTAGAACGCAAAGGTTCGGAATTTCTGAGACTAAAGTCTAGTTTAAATACCCAGGGGGATGAACCATCGGCTTGAAATCTGTATGGAAGCCCCATAGGTTGAGGCGGCGTGTCTACGCCTCAACTCTGGATACTGAACCAACCTAGTGTATCGCCCGGTTGGTATGATAGGGAAAATCGCAATCGTAGCCATTGCATCAACATGCATTGTCATGCATCATTGTAAATATTGCATATGTCATGCATTGCATTTCAAAAAAAAAAACACACATGCATATGTCATGCATCATCATTGTAGTATAGTGCATATGTCATGCATTTTCTGTAAATATCCATATCTCGCATTTAGCTTGCATCCATTGCATCACCTCCATCTATGGCTTGCGCCTTTCCAAGTTGAGCTTGGTCTGGTATGTGCCCATATTTTTCGTGTCGAAGCACAGTTGTCGAGCTTTTGTGTCCGAGCCTTGAGGGTAGCGGCACCGCTTCTGTGTTAGACATGGTTTGTATGCGTACATGCCTTTCCTAAACAAGACTTGGTTTGGCCCGCGTGCCATATCCATTGTATCCACCTCCATTGCATTTAGTTGCATGCATCCACATCTCCTTCCACCTATGGCTTGCGCCTTTCCAAGTTGAGCTTGGTCCGGTATGTGCCCATATTTTTCGTGTCAAAACACCGAGCTTTTGTGTCCGAGCTTTGAGGGTAGCGGCACCGCTTACGTGTTAGACATGGTTTGTATCGTACATGCCTTTCCTAAACAAGATTTGGTTTGGCCGCGTGCCATATCCATTGTATCATTTATCCATTTCCATTACATTGTAGTGTAATTGTTGCATCCCATTAGGATCATTGTTCTTTCGTCGGTGGTCGTTACCCCACTTATGTCAATCCACCCAATACTTGTTCTTGTGTCCGTCGAAGTACTCATAGATCGGAACATCGTTCTATAGGAGCGGACTTGTCACCTCCATCAATCTATTTGACATTTGTGTGGTTTGAACCGCTCATGATTGAATCATGATTCAATTGCCTGCATGTAGTTGCATTTAGTTTTAATTGCACTACATTTTCATTTGCATCATCTATACATAGTTTTGTATATATTGCATATCATTCATTCACATTGCATATGACATGCATGTTGCTAATCATATTGTACTGTCAAGTTTGCTTTCTTTTCAGCACGATATTGTATGTCTGACTCATTTACCGCCGTGGAACGGACGTCGCATAGGTATTGTATCTCTCCGAGTGAGACGTTTTGAGAATTGCATAATTCTCTTACATCCTTTCTACATTCTAGTGTAGACTATTGCATGTTAGCTTATAACTGTCGCATGTGTGCTTCATTCTGACTTTCTTTGCATGATCATAAGTTATGCTCGGCTTCTTGCATTTTCGGTTGCATTTTGCCCCCGCCCTGGATATCTTGTCCTTGGCATGTGTGCCTCTGCATGAACTACGTTGGTTTGATTCCTTAAGGGATACGTGGGCGGCTTGCGAGTTCAACCATTTGTACTTTGTATGTTTATGCGAGTCTTGACCTTGTCAAAATGGGTGCGTCTGGGCTTTCACATTCACTCCCGTCATTCTTATGACTTTCGAGTTCTGTCAAAGAGGGGCAACTGTAGACACCCCATTTTTGACCGTCCTCAAGACTTGGACGTCACCGTTGGAACACTCGGTGATTATCCATGTTTGTGTTCGTTTGGAGTTCCCGGAGTTCTCGGCTACGCGCCCGGGACCTCCGGAACTTGACCGTTTGTGTTTGGTTTTGCACCAAACACTTGTGTTTGCCTTGGAAGGGCGAGAATGCTTTGTGAGGCATCCTACACACCACCGGTGGGGCTAGAGGCCACCTGGTCAGAAGTTGTCATCCTGGCACTATATAGTGCCGGTCGGCACTATTTTGTGCCGGTCGGCACTATTTTGGGCGAAATGACCAATTTGCCCAGCCGACCACTATGCACTTGCTTTCTGAGATATTTTCAGACAGCTTTTGAGCATTTGCTTCCTCTCCATACACGTGTATGGAGGGGATGAGTCTTGTTGGCTTAGCTTGTAAGTCATTACAAGTCCTATAAGAGGAAAGCTCTCCCTCTTGATTTAGGGTTAGCATTTTTCAGAGCATTAGACATTGTTAGAGAGCTGGAGCTCTGGTTTTTAGGGTTAAGTTAGATACATATATCATATCTCTCTTTTTCTCTTAGTACACTAGGTGTTTAGTTCACACTATTGTACTAAAACACCTAGTGTTTCACCCTCTCCTTGGCCCGAGGTTCTAGAGGCATTCTTGGAGGTTCTTGGATTTTGAGCCCAAGGAAGCATCAACCACACCCTTTGTCAAGTTCGAAACAAGGGTAAGCACAACTACCCTTTATTCCCCATTTTTGCACTCTATTTTTACTTGCTTTAAAATAGTTTTTGAGCTTAGCATATAACACAAAAAAGTTCTGATTTTGAACCCTCTTCATTGTATATTAAGAGTGTTTTGTGGTTTGGGGAGGTTTGACCCCCTTTAGACCTTGGAAAAGGTCCCATTTTGTGCTATTTTGGAGAGATCCGAGACTTTGGTCTTAGGATCTCTTCACCACCAAATCTTGAGGATTTGGTGGTGAAGAGCATGCCTTGAAGTCACAAGAAGGAGGGTGCCCCCCTCTCTCCTTGATGTCCTTGAAAAGGACAAATTTTGCTTCCTTAAGGAGCTTCATGTTTGAGTGTGTGTTGAGCATGTTTGGCTTGTTTTCCATGCTTATATTGCCATGATACAACATGTTTTCAAGTCGGTTTTGGTCTCCTATACATGCTTAGTATAGTTGCCTTGTAATCCCCTTTTATGCCTTAACATGCCTAGGTTGTTTGCCCTATTTTCTAGCATGTTTTAAGCTTAGATTTGTGAAGCTTGTAAGCTTACTTTGCCATGATTTAGCTCTGTCCATAGCTATTTTGGCTAATCTTGGCATGTATTTGGTAGCCTCTTTGTATTTGGCTTGTTGGCCTCAAAAGCATGAATTTGTAGTATGACATGTTTGCTTCATTTTTGATGGTTGGAACCATCTTGCATGCCATTTCAGTCCTTCATACATGCTTGTTTGATTGCCTTGGTGGCCTTGTTAATGCTTTAAGAGCTTGTGTTAAGTGCTCTATGTTTAGGCCTTATTGCATGCCTTAGATTCCATGCTTCCTAGATGCCATCTAGGTGGTCATTTAGGCTTAGTTTTATGTGTTAAAACTTTGTCTTTAAGGGCTTGAATATTGCCATGTATGATTGTGCTAAGTATGGTTTAATGCCCTATTGACTTGCTTTAAGCCTAGGCCATTTGCATGCTTTGTTTGGAATGCTCTATTGCATGATTTGGCATCATGATTAACATGAATTTCAGAGCTTTAAATGCATGCTATTAGTCCATGTTTGGCCTCTTTAAGTATGCATGAGAATTGCTTTGGTTTGTCTAAGTCTTGGGCCTTAACACTTGCATATGTGTGTGTGCATTTGGTCTCATTTTCTAGGCATGTTGGCGATCTTAGGCCTTTTAGGGTTGCCTAATTCATGTCTAAGTCCATTATTCCATTGGATTGCATGCTTGTATTATATGCTTGTTTGTATGCTTGCATAAATGCATCATATTGTCCATCTTGCATCCTAGATGACATGCTTAGGATTGCACCACATTAACATGCATACCAAGCCTCTTGAAGTGAGTTTGATAGAGGTTTGGTACCCCTTTTGTGCCTATGTGTTTTGCATACATTTGAAAGTGAAGGTGCATTCTTGGTTCTTAGGATCATCACGCATGGAAATGCGCGATTGATGGTCGGGGAATCGAGGCACATGCCCTTTTGAGTCCATAGCATGATGAGGGATGTGCTTGGTGCATACATGCCTTGGTTTGCATTGCCTTGCCTTTGGTTTCCTCTCTTTGTCGATTGTGTTCTGCGAGGATAAAGGGCCGATCGGCACTCTTTAGTGCCGGCCGGCTGCCTCTTGGCAGCCGATAATGAAATTCAGGGCCGGTGGCTTCCTTCCTTAGCCGGTAGCTCCCTGCCTCGGCGGTGAAGTTCCCTGCTCGAGAGGCACTCTGAAGTTTTGGAATTTTCAGAGAAGCGAGCAGAGAAACAGAGCACACTTGCAGCAGCGAGTCTTGATTCAGCGCAGCCTCCTTCCGAGGCATTTATCGCTAAATAGATTAATTAGTTTATTTATTTAATTTAATTTATTTGTAATATTTAATTAGCTAGGATAGTCAATTAATTATTCGGTTACGTATATTATTCTTTCGGTCCCTCGGCGGCGCCAGCTGTAATAAGTGTGCGTGAGTGGGTGCATGTCTTCAATCCCCACTTCTTTCTATCCCTTTTATTTTACCTTATGGTAGATTAAGGCACGTCTACTTTAGCATACCTTATGCAATGCATGTGTGCATTCATGCATTTGTTTACATGCACCTGCTCAAGACATCATACAAATCGCATCGTAACTTTCAATTTCCAAATTGAATACATGCTACTCGCGCATTTCACATGCCATGTTTAGGGTTAGCCGAGCCTACTCTAGATTGCATTTCTGCCTGTGTTGCATTAGCCACTCAACATGAACTAGGTCATGCATGTTTGCTAACCAGTTTCTTGTTTTGGTGCGGAGTACGATGTAAGTGTTTACGGCTTTAGCATATCGCATGCGTGTAAATGTTTACCGTGATAGTAGGCTTACCATGCGGCTAGTTGCTTACATGATAAACTATTTGAATGCCTGTGGGTGGAGGTTGGATTGCCTGAGTTGGAACAACTCGTTGAAATCCGTATTTTAGCCTACTTGCAAGTAGCAAAAGAAATCTAACATGTTTTTCGAGACAAAACGGATATGCAATGTTTATTTCCAAGTTAGGCGATCTAGTCTATACTTTTGTGTTGTGCGCATCACATAGTAATTCTAGGTTAATAACCGGAATAAGAACGCATAATGTTTTCAAAAACGGATATCACGGTTAGTAGAGGCGGTCTTGACGGGCGAGAGAATGCTCATTGACCTTCCCGATCGTACCCAAGCTCCGAGCCAAGTCAACTTTGGTTATGACGGACCGTGGCCTTGACCGAGTCGGGGTTTCCTAAATTTCCCATTTTAAAAAATATTTAGGTGGCGACTATGTCCGCAAAGCATCCATGTTTGGCACTTCTTTTCAAAAATCAGTTTTTCTCAAAACGATTTGCCAGAGTTGGACTCTTTGGTTCAGATTTAGAACCGTGACACAAATCGAGTCCGAACTGTAGAGTGAAGCCCACGGGCGCGTCTACAGTACCATCTCTCTTTTGTCAACCTAAGGACAACCAGGCACTTGGACAACCCCTTGCATGCTAGTGCGGTTTTACTAGACTTTATTATTTTGTATTCATGTTTTGTTGGCCAAATTTGTTTGTATCCAGCATTGTGTTGTATGCCCAACCTCTAGGCTAGTCTTGTAACGGCATATGTAACTTAATCACGGACACGTTCACTTTATGTTTAACTTCGAGTCGTGATCCTGGCATGTTTGTAGTTGCTCAATGGATGTGTCTGCATGTTATTTTATTTTATTAATGCTTCCATTCAGGCCCTGGTTATTCTATATAGCAGGATAAGTGTCTGTTCTGAATAGGTCATGCCCAAATTTTTAAGGGCAAATTGGGGCGTGACACCGACAGTTCCGAAAATCGAAAACTGGTCTCCAAACGGGAATAGTGGCCTGCGACCACGAAAAGTAGCCTACGGCCACTGAGATATGGTCTGCAAGACCTCTTTCTCCCTCCAGGAAGAGAAAGCAAGACCTGGTCCGCAAACCGACGCAAAGCATAAAAGGGTCCCGAGGTTTGGGGTTAAGGACCTCAGTCGAAACTCTGAAACCTCAGAACGAGCACAACATGCGCAATCACCGAGCGCTCAATCGATGACATCTGAGTCTTAAGGTCGGTCAAAAATGGGTGTCTACAGTTGCCCCTCTTTCACAGAACTCGAAAGTCATAAGTGAGGTGAGTGAATGTCAAAGCTCCGAGATGACCTATTTTTGACAAGGCCGAAGACTCAGACAAACAGGCGAGATAAACAAAGAGATGTGCCCGTAGGCAGGGGCAAAATGCAAACGGGTATGCACAAAGCCGAACATAACTTATGATCATGCAAAGCATGCTGTAATGAAGCAAATATACATAACAAATGCAACAGTTTAAGCGAATGTTATGCAAAGTAAGTAAACACGAGCCAAACCGCATCTCATGCAGAAAGGATGTAAGAAAATTATACAATTCTCACTGTGTCTTACGCAGAAAAGGCTAAAAGCGACTACTGAGAACACCTGGAGTCTCAAACGAAACAACTCTCAACGTATCAAACGCAAAAGGAGAAAGCGAACAAATGGACACCAGAACGCATCTGAGTGCTCAAAACCAAAGACGTCCTAACACACCACATGCGAGAGAAGAAAAGGTATGAATGAACACCGGAACTCATCCGAGTGTTCAAAATTGAAGATGTCCAAACGCACCGCATGATAGAGGAGAAAAGGTATGAATGAACACCAAAACTCATCCGAGTGTTCGAAACCGAATATGTCCTAACGCACCGCATCCGACAGGAGAAAAGGTATGAATGAACACCGGAACTCATTCGAATGTTTGAAACCGAAGATGTCCTGACACACCGCATGCGAGAGGAGAAAAGGTATGAATGAACACCGGAACTCATCCTAGTGTTTGAAACCAAAGACGTCCTCACGCACCGCATGCGAGAGGAGAAAAGGTATGAATGAACACCGGAACTCATCCGAGTGTTGGAAACCGAAGATATCCTAACCCACTGCATGCGAGAGGAGAAAAGGTATGAATGAACACCGAAACTCATCTGACTGTTCGAAACTGAAGATGTCCTGACGCACCGCATGCGAGAAGAGAAAAGGTATGAATGAACACGGGAACTCCTCCGAGTGTTCGAAACTGAAGATGTCCTGACGCACCGCATGCGAGCAGAGAAAAGGTATGAATGAACAACGGATCTCATCCGAGTGTTCGAAACCAAAGATGTCCTGACGCACCGCATGCGAAAAGAGAAAAGGTATGAATGAACACCAGAACTCATCCGATTGTTTGAAACCAAAGATGTCTTGACGCACCGCATGTGAGAGGAGAAAAGGTATGAATGAACACTGGAACTCATCCGAGTGTTCAAAACCGAAGATGTCCTAACGCACCGCATGCGAGAGGAGAAAAGGTATGAATGAACACCGGAACTCATCTGAGTTTTCAAAACTGAAGATGTCCTGACGCACCGCATGCGAGAGGAGAAAAGGTATGAATGAACACCGGAACTCATCCGAGTGTTCGAAACTGAAGATGTCCTAACGCACTGCATGCGAGAGTTGAAAAGGTATGAATGAACACCAGAACTCATCCGAGTGTTCGAAACCGAAGATGTCCTAACACACCGCATGCGAAAGGGTAAAAGGTACGTTCAAACTGAATCGGAACTTCTCTTGAATAAACCGTACATACAATTTCGTGCCTGTAAAAGAAAGGAACTTAATAGGTACAATAAGTTAGCAACATATGTTCAGAGCTATATCAAACGCGGAAACGTATGGTGCCGATGGCAAAGTGTATAACGATGCAAGTGAAACGTGCATGACGACGCATGCAAAGCATGGAGGCATGATAATACCAATGAAACGTGCACAACAATGCAAGTGGTGTGCATAACAACGCAAGATAAGTACAACTTCAAAAGCATGCTTGAAACAAAATGCTGAGTAAAGAAGTGCAAGCCTCGAAGAGAGCAACTCAAACGCGGCCTCCGATTTACCTCTCGGAGGGGTCGCAACGTACTCAAAAAGGATACACCTTGCTCTTGGCGAGTAACGATGAGCCATACGTCGAAGACTTGAATTGAAGTTCCGGAGGAGGCATTTTGCGCCGAAAAGTGCACTTTTCTTGTACTTTCTCATGAGCCGGCGACTCCAATTATCACCAAAATTCACAGGGAGAACAAAGGGACCTGGGAGACCACCCAAGAGGGCCACCGACCACCTACCAGTGCCACCGACCAGTTTTTGCCCAGGGGGTGGTCGGCCTGCCAGAAAACCGGGTCGGCTGACCAGTTCACTAAAAATGGGGCAGTTTTGTCTTTTAACCTTCGGATCTTTAAGTTCATTTGGCCAAACCACTTTTGTTCACAACTCTAAGGTCAAAATCAGCTCCTCTTTCTTCCTAGACCATTTTGCCCCTCAGATCTGCACTTTATATGCGTTTTCCAACGCCCCACGCAAAGTTGTTTCGCGAAAACTTTCAGTTCTCTTCACTTTGAACCGATTAAAGTTTCATTTCGGAGCTTCTTTCTCCATTTTCACCACTTGAGGTATGTTTGTCTCGTAGTTTGGGACATTTTTCTCGGCAGTTGAGTTTTGTTGACTTTTTCCTTTCCCGAGAGTTGACTTTTGTTCACTTTTTCCTATTTTGGCTCATTTCGCTCATTTTTGCTCATTTTTGTAGATTTCTTCAGATGGCAGATCACTTTCATCATAGTGGAGGTCCTCCACATGCCGGGGATGAGCCGGACATCATGTCACTGCCTCCAAGAGTTCGGCCTTTCGATCCGGAGAGGTACGAACCTCAGGAGCACGTCCTACCTCCAACCACATTCTATCACTTTACCGACTTCGATCGGCGAGCGCCCCCAGATCTACTGCTATGGGAGCCTAAGTCTCACTTATCTCACTAGGTGCTAGAGGTACGCACTTTCCTTTTAGATTCTCCGCAATGTATTCTGTATTTCCTGCACATTTCATGCTTTCACTATGTATTTTTTATCTGCTCGTTCTGAACACATTCACACATCATTCGATCCATTTGGCACACAGCTCATACATAACAAAACTCTGTTCATTTAGCATGCAGCTCATAACACAGTATTTGGCACACAGCTTACTCTGAACGCACGGTTCATTTTGACCACACAGTTTGCTTCGGGCACACAGCACATTTTCGGGCACGCAGCTTGTTTTTTCTGGCACATGGCTCATTCTTCTGGCACACAGCTCATTTTTCGAGCACACAGCTCATTTGTCGGGTGCACAACTCCCTTTTGGGCACGCAGCTCATTCTTTGGGCACACAACTCATTCTTTGGGCACACAGCTCACTTTTCAGGCACACAGCCCATTCTTCATTTGTGAACACACAGCTCATTTTCTTCATTTGCACGCAGCTCATACATTCTACTTTGAACACACAGCTCACACATTTCAATTCTGAACACGCAGCTCATACACTTTCATTTGTGAACACGCAGCTCATACACTTTCATTTGTGAACACACAGCTCATTCACTTCATTTATGAACACACAGTTCATTTACTTCATTTGCACGCAGCTCATTCTGAACACATAGTCCACTTGCATCATTTGTGCGCAGCTCATACCGAACACATAGCCCAATTACTTCATTTGCACGTGGCTTATATGTTTCATTCTGAAACTGAATACATCTGTTTGTTTTGAATGCAGGCATCTTCCCGTTCCACATGGGGCTATGGATCGATCCTTACTAGGGAGTGGTATGCAGAGCTCCCAGATACTGTTCACCATATCATGGATGAGGCAGGATTCGGACCTTTCTGCGCAGGGCTATCTCGTTATCCGGCAAGCAGGACCCTGATGGGGGCACTTGTGGATAGATTGTGGGATACCACCAACTTGTTCCACTTTTCAGCTACAAGGGACATGACAATGACGCCATTTGACTTTGCCATGCTGACTGGCCTTGACATGGCCGGCCGACCGGTCCCTTATGACGCAGATATGGATGAGTGGAAGGCGGCTTGGATTTATCTACTGGGAGTCCGCCCGCCGATCAACAGATCATTGTGTAGAGTTAGATACACTTGGTTTCCGATGCAATACAGGGGGACTATGCCCGAGACCGTCGAGGTGGTAGAGTGGTATGCTCGGGGGTTTTTGATGTTCCTCCTCGGGACCACTTTGTTCTCCGACAGGGGGAACACAGTTGGACTTTATCTGCTCAGTGCTTTAGTAGACCTATCCCAGGTCAGCCAGTATGATTGGGGCGGCGCCAGCCTCACTAACATTCACTGTTATATGAGTGCAACCTCCCGTGGGCGAGGGAACATAGTCGGTGGCTACTAGAGAGCCTAAGAGGTGCTTTCTGTCCTCTTGATTTACACTCCTGCTTTTCATTATCTGTACACTGCACACATGACACACTTTTCATTCTATACTCTACATTTTGCACTCAGCATTCTGTATTTTCCGTATATTCTGCAGTCACATTATGCACTCAGCACTTTGCATTTTGTATGCATTCTGTATTCTGATGGCCATTGTTTTGTTTTTTACAGCTATAGGTTTATGCATACTTCCCGACGTTGGCCCTAGAGTTTAAGGTGGAGGCACCTCTTGAGATTCCTTACTCTCACATATTCGAGGGTCAGTACCGGCCGAGGACTCGGGAGACTCTACCCTTCCTTCGGCAGTTCTTCGATACTGTGCGGGCAACCGAGGTAATCTAGAACTCTCAGTTCTTCATGTTTTCAGCTTTGGTTCATCTTGTATATTTAAGACATCTAATAAGTTTATGCACTTGTTATTCGCAAATCACTTGGCAGCCCTGGGCATCCTTGTCAGGAGATGCCCGGTTCCGATTCCGATTCCCTGGGGCGTGGGCTGCTTCTCGATACAGGACTTTTTTTGAGGGGCCAGTTGGCAGGGCCTGGTTTCTGGGGGATCGCTTCATGCGTCAGACGATGGGCATCATTGATCAGGGTATCCCCTCAGCACCTCAAGATGACATGCGATCCACCGAGGGACTCACTCCCCAGGAGGTCGAGGAGCTCATGTTGGGTACTGATGCAGTTCTGTTATTGGAGGAGGGAGATTATGCAACCTACCGCCATACATACTTGATGCCTCTACTGACGGGTATCCGTACTCCTACGAGGAGGGCTGCTGGTGGTGCATCACCGTTGAGTCGAGTCCGAGCTGTAGATATGCCTTCGACTAGCAAGGCTGGTACATCGAGAGGTGAGGCTGGATAGATTCCCCCGACTTACCAGCATGCTGGGTGGCCAGATCTTCCGACCGAGCTGACAGGTTGGCGATATGGGACATCCTACCCAATTCCATTGGAGCCCCATTGGCTGATCACCGATACGTCAGAGACCCTGACTCGCCACTGGTATGCTTTACAGTTTTGATTTATCACTCATATATTTGGACATTTATTCATTCACTGATAACTCGCACTTACATCTGTAGCCTCCCATCGAGTATTGTGACGGGTTACTCGGAGTGGTGGCCTCACTTGAGGGCATGGTTCTGCGGAGGGAGACACAGCTGTTCATCGCCGGCGTCTCGGTACTTTTCAATTTCCTTGCATTTATCATACTTCTGATGACATGCTGAATTTGACCATTCCAATACATTGGTTGACTGCATATGTAGAGCACATCTGACACACACAACATTCATATACTGTATCTGCATACACCGATTCCATGTAGCTTTCTTGTCTCTGCATCTGGTATACATGTCGGCTAATGTATTCAAATTGCCCTCTTTTTCAGATGCCACCGCTATAGGTTGGGCCATCCAGGCCTTCTCGAGGAGCTGGGAGAGGGGATTTCACTCGCAGCCGAGGCAGGCGTAGAGTGCCTATCAGAGATGATAAGGAGTCCAGCGAGGAGGAGGAGTCTGCGCATCCTCAGTCGGAGACCTCCGCAGGCAGAGAGGATGACTCTGGCTCTGGCTCTGAGAGTGGAGATGATGCTGGGGAGGGTTCCAAAGATGGCAGCTCCGATTCGGATGGTGATGGCGCAGAGGTTGCTCAGTCGAAGAGGACGAAGAGGGCCTCTCAGTCCTGCGCTTGATAGCACTAATGCAGATGTTCCTGCTTTATTTTCTTTTATAACTAGTAGTTGTAGCACATCAGCTTTTAGGCAGTTTTATTTTCTTTAAAACTTTGTATCCTTGTTGTAAAATGTTGTAACAAAAGGATCATGATGGAATGAAACAGCTTTTTGTTGAAAAAGTGTTGTATTTTGTATTCTTAGCATCACATCGCATCACTTTGCACAAAAATGAGATTGAATGGAAATTGAGCACTGTGTATTGCCAAGTCAGGTAGTGAACCAACACAACAAACTAAACAACTTAACTTACTAAGAAACAACAAAACCTTAGCAAGTTTACAATTCGACAAGCAAAACACGACAATGTTGATTAAACAAAGAGTAACAACTCGATGTACAAAACTCGACAACTCGATAAGCAAACTTAACAACTCGATAAGCAAAACTCAACAAAACTCGATAAGCAAATGCATTTCTGACAAACCGGGAGACGAAATGCATCCGAAACAGAGGTAAACACGGACCTTCAACACTCCCAACGCATGGAAAGGCTAGGAGCTCTCTTCTAGAGGCTAGGAAAAGGCCAAAACCCAATTTTCCCCCATGGCCGACAACCAAAGAAGGCTGGCCGACCAGCTTTTTGCCTTGGAGAACAGTTGTGTGGTCGGCCGACCAGAAAAATTGGCTGGCCGACTAGAAAAAGTGGTCGGCCGACTAGTTGGCCCGACGACCTCTAGATTTTTGACATGTGTCTCCCGAACAGTGCCTTATCCTCCATAAAGGTTCTAGCTTCGTGGTTCTCTCATTCCATCTTAGTTTTGCATCAAAATGGAGGTATTTCTCATCCAAAATCTCACAGCTTGGATTGCTACTTTAGACGGCTCAGAAAAGTTAAACTTTCGGGGCTTTGGCATAAATGCACTATTCACGCTGAGTCGCACTCCGCTGCATCTTCCATTTCTCCATCCCGGGGCAAGGTTTTGGAACCCGGTAACACATGTCTTTAGTTTTTGCGGGCAAGAGATGTGTCCTACTTTCGAAGATTTCCAAGCTTTGATGGAGTCCGAGCGCAACGAGGAAATCTTGCCCCATCTTTGCTTTGGCCACGCCCAAGCCTTAGGACAAATGTGTGGGCTCACTATGCACGACGCTCGATCTCTGATCCACAATGGAGAATTGGATATCCTCAGCTTGATTTATCGATTTTTTGATGCCAGTGACCGCAGCAACCATCACTGGCAAGGTTTTCGGCAACATGCCCTTTGCTTGTGTATGTTGTCTCACTTTTTGCTTGCCCAAGGCTTCAGTGGGCCTAGCGTTCATCTGATCGAAGTTGCCCAAGGTTTGAAAGAGGGCAAGAGCTACATTGCCATGACATTGGCCGAGACATTTATGGGCTTGGATGCTTTCCATCATCAGCAAACGACCAGATTCGCGGGGAGTCCACTACTGCTGCAGGTAATGTTTCCCACCCTGTCTCACATAGATATTGCTCACATCACTCAGCCCTCAGGCTCGATTTTTCTCTCAAAACCCTTTTCTCACTTTTCTCTCATCATGCATCTCTCTATTCTTTAATCTCTCATTTTCCATCCCTCCCCAGGTGTGGTTGATGGACAAATTGCAGGTTGTTAACTCTTGCCCAGTATACTCAGCTCGCGGCTACTTCTTCCGATGACGTCTAGTCGATGCCCTTGATGAGGGATGGTGGTTCGACTGAATGTGTGATTTGTCTGCAGACCGCATTGCTTGGCATTGTCCTTGGCTTAATCTACTGGCAATGAGCTATAGTATGTCCCAGCAGGCTGGGATTCAGTTGCTTGGCCTGACACACTGCGTGTTCTACTTTCCTTTTCAGTTCCAATGCCAGTTCGGCCATGATCAGATTTGCCCGGCGGAGGGGATAGAGTATCCAGCTGCATTCCCGATCCGAGGCGCACAGCTAGCTCGGTATGCCACAGCATGGAGGACAAGAGAGAGCTTCTGGCCCCTGCTCCCACTTTCAGTTGCAGTTTGCCTGATGAGTGCATAGATTGGCTCAATGAAGAGGCGCAGATTGGGCCCAGCTTGGCATCAGAGGCTTCGACCAGCTTTGGGAGAGGACGCGAGAACACCTGACTATGCCCCTGATTTATTTGCTTTAATCAGAACTTTCAAGTTTTCTTTATGAATGTAATAAAAAAGCAACTTCAATTTGTATTCAAGAGTAGGAGAACTCTGTACTGAAATCAATATAATTGAAGGTTGTGGGTACTGAAAATTTTCCGCTTTGGTCCAAAAATGGTCTAAGTTGTAAAATGATTAATTTGAACAAAATCAACTTTTATTAAAACTCTTCAAAACCATTTTCGAAATGGATCAGAACTGGACACGCCTGAGATCTGTCACTGAGATGCACAATCCCGGATCCTGGCCACTGGAAAGTTGCCCCTAGTTTGAATAGCACTGCACCGGATATCACAACCGAAGCTCTTGAATGCTGAATAGACAAAGATAACCGAGATGATCAAATGGACAAAGTTGATCGAGGAAAAATTTATGGCTGGACTTCAAGATGAAGTTGCCTACGTATCCCAAAGATGGGAATCAAGCCTTACGTAGTTCGGCTTAGGTTCACTCGTGTATTAACCCTCACCTTTTTGCGCTCTAACTTTTGCCAAGGCCGCCCCTTGCGGGTTTTCAGCCTTGCGAGGTTAGTTTTTATTATTTCAAATTTTTCATGCTCTAACTTTTGCCTAGGTCGCCCTTTCGGGTTTTCGGCCTAGCGAGCCACTCAGGGGTAATATTTCTTCAACTTGTCCATGTTGATCGGTTGGGAGAACTCTAGGCCATCTAGGTCCATCAAAATGACAGCTCCACCCGACCAGATAGTCTTGATGATGTAAGGACCAGTCCAATTAGATCTGAACTTGCCCCAGGGTCGTGGATGGGAGCTCGGTTGTCTTTGAGCACCAAATCTCCTTCTTTCAAAATCCTGGACTTGACCTTCTTGTTAAAAGCCCTAGCAATTTGTCGCTGATAACCTTGAACATGGTATAGTGCTTTCAGCCTTCGCTCGTCAAAGAGCATGAGTTCTTCAAACCTACTCTGCTGCCAATCTGCCTCAACTATCTGGCACTCAGCCAGTACTCATAATGACGGAACCTCATTTTCGATAGGTAGAACAACCTCCATCCCATAAACCAATGAATACGAAGTCGCCCCAGTAGAAGTTCTAATTGAAGTCCGGTAGCCCCACAGAGCAAATGGCAACTTATCTGGCCAGTCCCGGTAGGTTTCCACCATCTTCTACAAAATGTGTTTCATGTTCTTGTTGGCAGCCTCAACTGCTCCGTTGGTCTGCGGTCGACATGTGGATAGAGCCCAATCCAGGCGGATCCTTCTGAGTTTCTGTTTAACAGGTCGTGCCTCTGGGTCAAGAGGGATCCGGTGCTGTACAATCTTAGGATCGATTCCAGGCATGTCTTCGTAGGACCACGCGAAAACATCTTTGAAATCTTTTAATAGAGCGACTAAGCGCTTGCGCTCCTTCGAAGACAACGTGGACCCGATCTAGACCAGCCGCGGGTCCTCCTCAGTACCCACATTAACTGTTGTGATTTCATCAACCAAGGGTTTAACAAATCTCTCCTGCTCTTGATCAATTAGAGGTTGTAAAACTGGGGGAATTTCTTCCTCGTCGTTTTTATCAAAATTTTGAAAGTCTTGATTAATACAATAAATCAAAGGCATAGAAAAAGTAATCAGAAACCACAGCCATTCCATTCTCATTAAGCACATCCAAATCGTCCAATTCCTTTGTTACAACAGACTCAAAAGAGAAAGAAAAAGACGACCTAGACAGGACTATGGTATCTAGGTTATCACCCCCAGGATTACCGGACTCAGACTTAGACGAGCTGGAACTTGATTCCGACTCTACAGACTCGATGGAATCAGATTCTGGCTCATACCTGACCCGGTGCTGCTTGACAAAAATCCCTCCTCGTACTGCCAGATGAGAGAGGGTGTGATGGATGCGTCGAAAATGCTTGATGATGGGCTCGCACTCATTTCATTCCCAATCATGGACACCGAGAAGTTATCCCCCAAGAACTTCTGTACGATCGGAGGATCGGAAAGTAGACAAGCCAGCACTACCCCCGTTTCGATTTCGGCGTTCTCAGAATCCACTTTATTATTCTGCTCAACCTCAGCTGTTGGATTTGTCTGCTCCTCGGTAACATCATCCCCGGATAACTGCAGGTCAAAGAAGATCTCAAACCCTGGCAAGCGACGCTTCTCCGCATTCAACCATGGCTCCGAGAAGCCGCGGAATGGAAAATCCTCCCCCTCTCGGACAAAGCGTCCGTTTAGGGTACCCTGGATGGGTCGGTGCATTAACTCATAAGGCTTCCTTGCCTGCTTTGCTCTGGCTCTTCCAGCCATCTCCTTGCCTTTCCTTACCCAATCCTCTTTGGTGGGCAGATAACCCAAGCCAAAGGTATGCGGGTTGTGCGGCACTTTGGCCGATACTGCAATGCCCTTCCGGCCACTCTTCCCTAATCCCATCCTGGGGATGTGTTGGAGCCTGTTTATGAGGTAAACTAATTGTGCGCTGACATATAACCCCTCGTCAACAGCTAAGATGCTCTGTACGACCCGGGCCTTAGCCAGAGTAAACCCTGATAGGAACACATCATCCGTGCCGTGCTCGATTTCCAAAACTGGTGTAGACACTTCTGGCGGCAGATGGATTGACGAATTACCGAAAACAATAGCCACCCCCTTCCTGTGGGGGTATTTTAACATCTGGTGCAAGGTGGAAGAGACTGCATTTATCTGGTGCAACCACGGCCGCCCCAAAAGTAGGTTAAAGGTTGCGAGAACGTCCAAGACATGAAAGTCAATCTCGTGTTATCTTGGACCAACCTGGGTCTGAATTTTCACAGACCCCATCACCTCTCTGCTTGTGTTATCATACGCCCTTATCACCTAGGCTGTTGGCACAAAGTCCGTGGGCTTTAACCCAATTGCATATGTCATCCTTGACGGGCACACGTTAATAGCGGATCCTGTATCGACAAGAACCACCGGTATCCATTTGCTTCTACATTCCACAGAGATGTAGAGCAGTTTGTTATGATTTGAGCCCTCAGGCGGTTGTTCTTTGTCAGAAAAGGTCAACATCGGGGAACCTCCTCCCGAAAAGACCAATCCCACCTGCTGTTCAGGCGTATTGTCTGTTGAGAGTTTGGCCTTGTCCATTGTCGATAGAACAGCTTGTCTATGAACACGTGAAGCCATAAGCAGTCCCCAGATGGAGATGTCTGCCTGTATCTTTTTCAACTGCTTCAACACAGCCTCTTCTTCAAGTAGCTTCTCTTTCTGCTTCTCCGATTCCTTGTCCTTCCCAGACGCCTCTGGTTGGTCTAGGTGTGGGGGCTTGAAGTACTGCCCGCTTCTAGTCATATGATCAACTTCGCCAATGTACCAAGTATCGTCTGGTTGGTTACTCCTCTAATCCTCATTTGTGTGGGCAAGACATAAATCATCGTCTTCCCACCACATGCCATCAGCAGCCGACAGACACCTGTCCGGCTTCGTTGCAACTATCCTTGTACTCACAGTACCTTCCGTCCATGTGCTCGTAGCACACTCTATCTTTGTGCACAAAGCAGGTTCAGTCCCCACAGGGGCCTTGGCCTTTCTGGCTCTCTCAAAATTTGTGATCCCTTCCCTTTCCAACTACGTCAGTGCAGCCTGTTGCTCAACATGTCCTATATTAAAAATGCCCAAATCCCGAGCGAAATTCTTGGCACCAGCGCTCTCCGGCGATGCATTCTGATTTCCAACCCTTCCGGCCATAGCTGATGTTCTTATCCCTAACAGGCCCTGTTCCGGCTGAGATTCTTCAACAATATCTGGTTGGTCGTCAAGCCACCCTGTAACCTTTGCTGACCCATCAAAATCAAACCAGTTGATTGTCATGTCTCCTGGATCTTGTTCATTGAAAAAACTGAAGGTTAGCAATGCCCCTTTCCAGAGTTGCCAAGTCATCTACCCTCTGATGAAGCCCGTCCCCCCGTACTACACAGATCTCTGCCCCCATTGGCAATTCCACATTTGGCCTAATCTGACCCGCTGACGCAATGTAGCCACTCGGATTGTACACCTCCTCAATAAAGCTCCCCAATTCCTCAGTCCCTGAATCCACTGTACCACTTTCCTCTGAAATCATCCCTATTCTATCTTCAACAGCCACCACCATTGGTTCGGGTTGGGTTCGAGAGATGTCCAACATGCACAAGTCAGTGCTGTTAGGAAGGAACACCTTCGGCTTGGGTAGGTGAGATGGGGTTATATATATGCTGGGGTCATATGACATGACCCTTGTCTGGATAAAGTTGATGCGTTTGGAAGGTGGAGCTTGGTTGTGTGGTGGGAGAGGGTTGGTTGTGACATTGGGTTTCTCTGGAGGCACAATCACCCTGTTGTCAACGAGATCTTGAATCTCGTGACGCAATCTAAAGCAATGGTCAGTGTCATGACCATGTTGCTGGTGAAAGGTGCAATATTTCGCTGAGTTATGGAAGGGGGGAAGTATTTTTGGCAATCGCCGCGGCTCTAGGGACTTCAAGTGCCCTTTTCTGATTAAAACCCCCAGAGCTTTGGATAGGGGCATATATAACGGAGTGAAGGTTCTTGGGCCTCGAGGTTGGTGTTTGGTTGTTTGCGAGCTACTTCCGGATGCACCGGAGAATGGTGTAGCCACAAGGATTCTTGGGGGAGTGGTGTTGACCATGCTTACTTCTGAAGCTCTAGCAGTTGCGGCATTGCTTGTGCCTGTATTGGTGTTGCGGTTGAACGTTCTCCTGGGTTGCTCTCTGTCTTGGTCAATCAGACCCTGTTTCATAGCATCCTCAATTTGTACCCCCATCTTATGTAAATCTAAAAAGGTGGGGAATGGGAGAACAATCATTTTCTGCATAAGTTTGGGTTGGAGATTGCGCACAATCATTCGAATATGATCTTTGTCAGTAGGCCTAGTGGTCATCATTGAGGCCTTGGCCTTCCACCAGGTTACGAAGTCAGAAAAACTCTCCTTAGGCTCCTGACTAGTCGTCTCGAGATCACGGGTTGTAATCTCGATATGTGTATTATAGGAGTACTAAGCAACAAAAGCCTCGGCCATCTCATCCCAATTCCTCTTAACATCGTCTTCCAGTTTTGCGTACATGATGGCCGCCACAGCCGACAGGGTCCGACCGAATAAAGAAAGCTTCTGTAGTCTGGTGAGGCCCATCGGCCTTAATATGTCTGAAAACAGCCGTAAGTGCACCATGGGATCCCCAGACCCATCAAAGCGGTCAATATGTGGCATTTTAAACTGGTCCAACAACGTCACAGCTGCATCCGTGTACCCATCTTCGATATTCAGAATGGACTTGACACCCTGAGATTTCTTGAACAACTTTTCAAGCTTGCACACTTTTAATGCTGTGGGGTCCACCTCGAATTCGAAGGGAGAATCCGGTTGATTGATAGGAGTGGGTGCCTTGAATAGTTGAGGTAGAATCGGGGTAGAGCCGGCCCTGTTGGGATGTCTGTATCCTCCTGGACATTCTAGACATTTGCCGTCTCCCCGGGCATTGGAACTCTTGGTGGAGGAGGAGCTTGGTGTGGTGCGATGCTTCTCTTCTTGTGGCCAGAGGGTAATTAGCTCACTGTTGTGCCATGTGACGGCTCATTTGTTTGGAAAATTCTGCTTGTCGAGCAGCATCCTCCTGCATGGTTCTCATGCTCTCCTGGTGCTGACGCATCATCTCTTCGATTCCTGCCATACTACCCTAATCTTGTTGAACTACCAGCATATGTTCCCTTTTTGCAGGAGAAACAGAACTCTGATCCCTACTGTACTTAGGTGGGGTAGACAAAGCCCTTTGAACTGATTGCTGAACTGATATCCTCTGCCTAGCTACCCTCCGTCTAGTAACCGGGGGTAATGAGTAGAACACTGGTTGTCCATCTACCAAATCCTCAGATCGATGGAGTCTGCGACCTCTAGTCCAGAGTGCTTGGGGAATATCTGCTTGGTCGGAAGCAATTGGGCTAAACTACCTAGCAAAAAGATAAATAAAGCATAAGAAGGAATAAACAACCAGAAAAATGGACAGCATAATGGCTTAAATAAACACAACACACAGTTGGCATTTGTAAGCTGAATATACTGTTCTCAAGTGCTGATCATTGTTCCCAAATCACTGCCTTAATCTGAATCTGATACCCGCGGATATACTGATTCTCAAAACACTGGTGCCCGCAGGCCTAATGCCCAAACTTGCAAACTGATACATGCATTCCTGTAGAGACACACTCTAAAAGCACATAGCAAACAAGTGAGAGCAAAAACACCCCTATGGAGTGGTAGGGTTTCCCTGTCCTATTTTGTCAGGAGCTAGGATTTCACTACACACGCAGCAGTTTCAAACAACCTACAATCGGGTAAGCAACCTGTCCTAACTTGGAATGGTCACTATGGATTCCAAATATGTACTAGGCCGAACGGTCAAAAAGGTTGCCCTGATAAAAATCGGGGTTTGCGTTCCCATCGTGGCAGAGCCCGTAACCGGTCAGCCTTACGGCACACAGCCTCCGGCAAACCATTCAGGAATAGCAGATGGCAAACACAGTGTCCTAGGTGCACCAATGCAAATACAATGTAAAGAAACACATAAGTATAGTCAAAACAAGATATCATGAGTTCGAGTCAAGTTCTCTAACTCCCCAACAGAGTCGCCAGAAACTGTAGACGCGCCCGAACGTCCCAGGAAGAATCCCGTTTTGTTCATTGGGCTCACTACAGTTCGGACTCGATGTCACGGTTTTGAATCTAATCTCGCAAAGTGCAATGCAAGATCGATAAACCACCAAAGAGTCCAAATCTGGCAAATCGTTTTGAAAAACTGATTTTAGAAAAAAGTGCCAAACATGGACTACTTTGCCAAATACAGAGTTGCCACCTAAATATTTTATTCTGGGGGAATTCAGAAAACCCTGACTCGTGCCTAAGGCCACGTGTTCGTTATCACCAAAGTTGCCACGGCTCGGGAACTTGGGTACGATTGGGGAAGGTCATTTCATGAGCACCCCCCCTCATCCGATGAAGGATCGGCCACTACTAAGCATGATATCTTGTTTTTGAAAACACATGTGCTCTTATTCCGGTTATTAACCTAGACTAGATTGCCTAAGTTGGAACAAAGCATCGTATATCCGTTTGTTTTGAAAATGAATTGAAGTTTGCTACTCGCAAGTAGGCTAAAACACGGGTTTCGACAAGTTATTCCAATTCAAGCAACCCAACCTCCACCCACAGGCATTCGGGCAGTTATATCACATAAGCACATAGCCATATGGTAAGCATGCTATCATGGCAGTCACTCACACGCATGCAAGGATGCTAAAGCATAAACACTTACCGAGTACTCCGAGCCAAAGAAAGAAGCTAATTAGAAAACATGCATGAATCCTAACTATGTTGAGATGCCTAATGCAACACATGCAAGAATGCAACTAAGATAGGCTCGGCTATTCGAAGATGGCATATGAGATGCTACAGGTAACATGTATTCAACTTGGAATTGAAATACGATACAGTTAGTATGATGCGCCGAGCCCGGTGCATGCAAAACAGATGAATGGATGCAAACATACAAGCATAAGGATGCTATTTGAAACGTGCCCAAAAACTAACCATCATAAGCTGGTAAATAAAAGGGAGAAAGATGTGGGGTTGGAAGGCATACATCACACACACGCACCCTTATTACAACGTTGCCCTCTCTCGGAGGATCCGAATAAATAATACAAAATCGAATTAACTAATTATTACACAACACTAGCTAATTAACAAATTAACTAAATCAGCATGCAAACTATGTAAAATGGGCTGCCTCAGCTCTGCTTTGAATGACAAAGGATGCATGCATGCCCGAGTAGCCTTGTCGGGAAATCCATCGCGATGCCCCGGCTCGCCTTTGTTTGCAATTGATTTCAGAAATTTGCACAAAGCTGAGAGATGAAACTCCACCACGGGAAACTATGGGAAGGCTGCCGACCAGCTATAGGCATTGGAGACCACCTACCGACCACCATTGGTGGTGAAAACCAGAAAAGGTGGTCGCCTACCAGAAAACCTGGTCGGCCGACCAGTTTCTTCTCCTGGTTTCTGCATTTTCTACAACAAAGGCAAGAGAGAGAAAGCAAGGTATTTGCAATACATGTGTGCACGACCACTCTCCCCATCATTGCATAAGCTCTAGGGAGTGTAGTCCTTGATCCTCGGGCCACCAATCACGCATCTCGATGCATGATGGCCGAGGAGTCGGATTACATGACTCAATGTGAAATGAATGCACATATAAACACATGAATGCGTAAAATCCATCATGTGTTAGTCAAGAGTGTCGGCGATCGAGAATTGAGGCACGTTTCATCACTTGCAGTATGAAAGTCTCTCGTTTCTCGTGTTTGGACTAACACCTATTCCAAACACAATGCAACAAATAGAATGGCATGCATAATGCGACCTCAAGCTTGCAATCCTAAGGCGATGCAACCAAGTCATGCAAACATGCAAAGGATGACGTGCAAACATGCAAACTAGCATACGCAATGCTACTAACTAACAATGGCATATTCAATGCACATGATACTATATGTCATACACAATGCACATGTGAAGACTATCATACACAATGAAGTGAACAAGACATGCGCAATGCAATGATCAAACATGCGACAACGCGACATACTCAATGCTATGAACTACAATGGCATACTCGATGCAAAATGGACTTAAACCAAAATGAATGGGCCTCAGCCACACCCAAATCAGTGGCCATACATGATGAAAATGAGGCAACAAAACACATGCAAACATGCAAGATGCAAGGGCCCAAAGCCTAGGGCACAAGATACAACTGTATGGAAGCATGGAAAGGATGAAATATGGCATACAACAACGCATGTTCCATCTCTGAAATGACATATAAAATGGTCCTGAATCATGCAAACAACTCATGTTATGCATGTTGAATGGCTCAAATACCGAAACTAGTGAAGTGCATTACACTAGAGGTATGCAAAGTAATGCCCAAATGAACAAACCAACCCCAAAAAGTCCCTATACAGGCCCAAAACAGTGGCAAAATGGACTAAGATGATAACTTGAAATGCACAAAAATGAAGCTCATGCAATGGCCCATAAATGAGGTATACAAGCATAACTCTCAAACGCATTTAAAGAGTGGAAAACATGGGAACATGGCACAACTATAGGCTCTGAAATAACATGCGCAATGATGCCAAGACATGGAAACACCTCAAGTTAAGCATGCAAGGGGCTCCAAAACTCTAGGCTAGGCATGGATATTACACTACAAGTATGCATGGCAAGCATCATTCGACCAAGAGGCCTCAAAACAGAGCTAAGGCAGCCCAAAATATTAATAAAATCAGTTTGAAGTATGGCCAAAATATACTAGAATCAATGGCCAAAACAACATGCAATGTAAGCTAGTGAGCATGGTTTACACTACAAGCATGTGAAGCATTCAAGAGGCCACTAAACCAGCCAAAGACAGAGCTATGATATGCCAAAGAATGACCAAAAGCCCACTAAAACATGACCAATACATGCATGAATGACATGCTCCTTTGATAAGCTATAAAGAGGACTATTCTACACATGCAAGAGGCAAACATGAGGTGACCAAACCAGCCCTAGAAAGATTCTAGGAAGATCCTAAAAGTCATTAGAAATGGCCTGAACCAAGGCTAGGAAGTATGAAAATATAGGCTCCTTGGAAAGGCCAAATATGCAAACAAACATGGCCAAAAGAGAGGGGGTCACCCCTCTCTGATTTTGGCCCTCAAAACAAAATGCCAACTACTAAAAATCCACTGGATTTTAGTGGCTAAAAGGCCAAGCAAAGGTCAACACAAAGGCCTTAAGGCATGGCTCAAAACAAGACTAAATGAAGCATGCAAGAGGGTAGATGACCTCCAACAGGAAAATGGCCTTAAACAAACATGAATAATGCTTAAAAATAAAGCTTTTTTTAGTTGACAACAAATGTCAAATAAGCATGCAAATGAGGCTAAGAGAAGGATCAAAATAATGCTTAAAAATGGAGAAAATGAGTTACCCTTGAAGCTCAACAAAGACAGCAACTTCTGGACCAAAAATCCAGCTCCTTAACCTCTGAAAATGACCTCCAAGAACCTTGGGTTTATGGTGGAAGTGTTAGGCTATGAGGTGTGGTGCAATAGGCCAAGAACAATGTCACGCCCCAAATCCGCCCCTAAAAATTTGGGCATGACCCATTCGAAATGGACACCAAACCTGATAAATATTATCTATGGGGCCTGAACGGAAGCATTTAATATCATATAATAGTATAAAATAATATCTATTGAGCTACCACTACTATGCCAGGATCACAGACAGAACATAATGCAGATAAATATACATTGACGTATATCTGGAGATAGCTAAATACATATACATATACATCAAGCTTAATAAACACTTAGGGTACAAATAAAAACTTAGCAAAACTCCATAACTTGAACGGTCAACACCTAAGAATCTAGATACTCAAGGCTTGGCTGGTAGCGGAAGCCACGGAGTTAAGGTTGACCCCGGGTTGAGTGCCTCTGAAGCAGACATAAAATAAAGTGAGTCAAGCTCGGTGAATAACGATAAGTAAATCATGTAATATTCAACTCAAACAATAAAGTATATAATCAGAGAAGTATATGGTTAGCTGCATTCAAAAAGATGTCTCAAACACACATGGGTCTAGTTTAAAATATGAGCGGTGATCGACCCGAAATATGAATAGCCTTTCGCCTGAACGACCTTTACCCCGTAACATACTACTATGTGCGTATATCTTTTCAACATTTCATTCTCATTGAGTTCCAATCAACACATATGCTAATATTATGGCCAGCGGAAATCGAATGTCATTAACGAACATTATGTCACAAAACATACATTGAATCAAGCGAAGTTAATATCATGTTATGCATAGCACAACCGAACGATAATAGAAATAACATCGCTTTTCTTAAAATACCGTTACGCTTAATAAGGATGAATGACCCACATTCTAACGTGAGTCTCGTAATAATGTTAAACATTTACATGCGTATCATAGATTCTCAACGACTTCGGGTCCATGTGTAACACAATGGAATATTCTTAGTTTCATACAGATATTTGGTTTAAAGATAAACATAATTCCGTTTATTCATTAAGAATTGCTTATAGATAATAAAGAATTATTATTCATCATCGACAGAACAGGGTCATTTCAAAGTCATACCGATGTATGCCGACCTTTCAACATTCACATTGACTTTCAACCATCATAAATGTTTGTGTAACATGTTCGTGTAACACTTACAAGAAACAGAGAGTTAGTGATAATAATTATCGATGCTAAATAAAATGTATATCTTTGTACTATTACTCACAGTGATCAGGTGCGTGGTCCGCCCTTGTAGCTAACCCTACACAAATCACGTAATTCAAACATAATCCATCATAGCACAACATCATTTAATTCAATCAACACAACTCAATATAATCCCACACTATTTAACATTATTCAACTCAATGCCACCGAATATAATTCATCATAATTCAACTTAGGTTGCCAAGGCTCATTTCAACATTCCATAGCCAGGTTTACATCATCCATATTATCAACAAATCTTTCCCCCAATTTCCTTTCTCATTAAAACATGATTTACCATGCTCATAATAAAGTTTATTCGTAAATTTTTAAACATAATCTTCAAATATTTCCAAATTCAAATTAAACTTGAACACATACAATTCAACACCTCAATTTCATTATTCCACTTCCAATTTGGGCCAAAACATTGGGTATCATTATAAATCAATCTAGGGTTTCAAGAATAAAAATGAGGATTTTTAATAAAATTCATACTTCTTAAATCACCACTTTTAATTCCAATTTTCCCAATGATTCTACATCTAGGATTAAGTAATTCATCATTTTAACCCACCAATTAAACTTCCAACATCTCAAACTCTAAATCCCCAAATCTCATAATATGCCCTAGATAATACAAATGAAGATTTTTGCATTTATATGCTAAAGTTACCATCAATCCATCCATAGATGTAAGTATTGAGGAAATTTAGAACCCTTACCTCAAGACTCAAGCAAGGAGCAAAGCTTTGGGAAGAATCCTCCAAAATCTCGAAATTCCAATCGGTTGAAAATGCTCATCTTCTTACCTTCTTCACTTCTTGGTGGAAGATCTTACTCAAACCTAAGGGAAATGCAAGTATTTGGGGACCAAAACCTTAGGGTTTTCGGTCTTAGGGCAAGAGGGATCAAGAGAGGAAAGGAAAACATAAGAAATGATCTCAAAATCCCGTTTTTAAAGTTGCTGTCCCGTAATTCCCGCTTGAGCGCTACTATTTCCGCTCGAGCGGACCTGCTCTCAGCACAGATTCCAAAACTTCAAATAGGCGTAACTCTCCCATCCGAACTCCGTTTTAGGTCGTTCTTGTGCTCAAATTGAAGCCCCGGAAATAAACTTTCCAATGGTTCTAACCTCACATCCAAATTCAAAGTGTGGAAAAAGAAAAGGACCAAAGTGTGACGGCTGGTCACCGGCAAATTATTCTAAGTAAAGCTTTTGGTCCAATCTTACTTTATCATCATATTACCACCTCAACCAATACTCCAAAATAAAATAAGAAAACTTCAAATACACTAATAAGAACGTCCAAAACGAACCCATGTGCCTCAAAAACACAACTCAACTTGGAGACCCGCTCGAGCGCCCAACCTTGCGCTCGAGCGCGAAGACCAACAAATACGTCCGCTCGAGCGACCACTTCTACGCTCGAGCGGAAAATCACCACTCCCAGAATTTTAGTCCGCCTGCAAAATTACTGAAAACCCCAAAAGTGCGCTCGAGCGCCAACAACTCCGCTCGAGCGGAGGGGAAAATTTTCAGATTATTCGGTAAAGGTCACCAACTCCAGTTTCAAAGACATAACTCGACGGATAGTTCTTCAATTCCAATGACAAACACATTAACCCCTAATTAAATAAGGATAACCTTCTATACGCACTTTGGGGTCATTACACTCTCCCCACCTTAAGAAGTTTGGTCCTCCAAACTTGGTTCATCTGATTATGAGTCTAGTTCCGTCCTGGACATATAATATTTCTCAATCATTTAGTCATTCCACATCTTATACAGTCAATTCCAATGGAGGTTGCTCCCAAAATCACAAATAATTCACCTTTACTAACTAATTGGTAGCCCAATCGATAATAGTACTTAATAACATCAATGCATCATTTCATTATTCACAACCCTCGTATATTTCAATTTATTGCCCCAAAGGTCATACCTTCCAAATACTATAACATCTTAAGGACATTCAGAAATGGGTTTACTCAAGTATTTGATCACATGTGACTCATAGGCTATCATACCTAGTTCAACCTCTTCAGGTTCACCACAAATTCTAAATCAGACTTTATGGTTCTTGCTCACTATCAGAACTAGACTTATCAGTCCAAATCAGATATCTAACAGACTCCAAATAACAACTCAACTCCCATATCAAGGAATTACATGTTCAAGGTACATTATTAGCGAAATCAAATACAGGTTAAACCTCTCACAATTCCCAAATTACAATATGGTATAACACGTTATTCAGAGACAGTACTCAGAAATTTATCATACCTTTCAAAGATATCAGGCAATGGAATGTTTCCCCATAGCTGTAAGCTGATTTAAACTTTGTCAGAAAATCTGTCATATCTTGAGCATTCAAAATTTTCATACATTTTAGGAGGCTCATCCAGAGAACTTATCATATTAAATATTTCACATCTCTTCCAGAATCCCAATCAATATTACTACTTCCTCATAGTATTATTTCTACATACAATAACGTAAGGAGGACCATATTCTAAATCTAACAGTTACAGTAATATCAAAACTAGCATCATATACTTTGCGATTCCTGTAAGTGTGCCATGAGAGACACTTAATCAGAATATCCTAAGTTTGGATATGAACCATAAAAACATATAAGGTAATATCCTTGCGGCAAATTATCAGATCCCACTCATTTAATTGGTTTCACGGTAGTCCTCAACTACCCTTTCCCTATTCAAACAATTCTTTCGTTTCTCACTGGCAGAGACAACGTCACTCACATGGTTTCGTCTTTACAACTTATAATTATAGTGGATCAACAAGCGACGAAAGGTAAAATAGAGACCAATCATTTGGCCGGTTAGTTAACAAGCGTAGAGCTTCGATTAGTCCTCGTCGTAGATTCTACCAAGTTCATTCATATAATTATAACTCTTATTACGTATACAGTAACCATAAAAAAAATCACATCTTTCCAGAGTCTATAAAAGCAACAACTTACGCAATAGTATAACAAAGGAGCAATTTGATTTCGTGACATCCCGGTTCAGAATTCTTAATATTAATTCAATGTGGTAGTCAATCAATTTGTAATCATGTAGTGAATATTGTCCAAAGTTGTCTAAACATGTAAGAGAAGGTAAATGTCCTTAACAAAATGGAATATTTCCATGTCCTTTATTTCCACCAGAATCCACGAGATCGTGCAAAACAGTTCACATCATAACTTCCATATAGGTGATATAGAACAATGTCACAACCTCTAACATTTGCATAGTTACATAAAATAGTTCACAGAAATGAGTTTCTCAATCTTAAGTCACTTAATATACAAAAACAGAATTTGAATTCCTGCAGTAGCTTAGCTACTTACTGATCATTTAGGTTGACTTCGAAGTAGTCAACAGCTGCCATTTTTCTTTCTTTTTTTTTTTACCACCCTTATATATCACAAATCACAGATTTCACAACCAAACCCCCATTACACGTAACTTTGAACTCATTCGACACTATCAATCCACATCATGTTATGACATAGCATAAAGCAGAGATAAATAGAAGCATATTAAATGCATTCTTAGTTATACTTGAATCAGAAACAAAAATCAGAACTTATACTTGATCATAATCCACCCGTACAAGACCGTCGGTGGCAAGAGATATCTTGTAACATACTTATACCACGGTATTTTTACCCCCGGGCAAGGGCCCTTAATACTTTTACATACATGGATCATCATTCCTTAATTCTTAACATAACGTATCAGAAAATGAAACAGTGCTTGTCATATCATGTCATTATCGTGCACTTAACAGAATAGAATAAGTCACTTCTTACATGGGTCCAACTATTATCCAAAACACAACTTATCAAAATACATATCACAATACCTTTTAAAATCATAGGTCCAAACAATACCATAACAAGAAAGACATCACTATATCATAACTAAATCTTTCATACTTAGTGTTTAAGCAATTTATGACAACTGAAACAGATTCAGATATATGCTCATAATCATATTCATATTTAAATTTTGCATAAGATCATATATGGCTAACTATCAGATCAGGTAGGTCCGAAGACCACAATAGGTCGATTGACCACAGGTAGGTCCAAAGACCACAACGGTAGGTCGAAGACCACAACAGGTAGGTCCAAAGACCACAAAATTGATACCAATAGCCACGGTATTGTTACCCCCGGGCGAGGGCCATAGGCCACGGTATTGTTACCCCCGGGCGAGGGCCATAGGAATTAAGGGTGCCACAATTACTTATACCATTTTAACAGATCGGCATGTTGGCCCAGAGTATCAGTTGGCCTTCGGCCTAGATAGCCTTCGCACGGATATATCGAAATATCTGAAGTGTGTATGGACTCAAGAGGTGGCTCGACGGATTCTAGAGGTGGCTCCACTAAAGTGTAGCACTTAGTTAATCTGACACTTTGCTCCACACCAGAAGTCAATAAGTCTCATCATGTCATATCATAAGCAAAACGAGTATCATAGCGGAACAACCATAATGTCATCAAAATAGGCTTTTCAAAAATCAATCATTTCGTATAATAGACATGAGAGGTATAATAGACATGGCTCATAATCGTTAACGTACACAAATTACTCTTAACGTTGCTATCAGTCTTTTCATATGCACTAAGGATGTTATGCATGAAGCCTAAGTCTTTTCTAGACATCCTACAGCTCAATGGATCCGTGTGTGAGATAGCAACTCGTGCTCTGATACCACATGTCACGCCCCAAATCCGCCCCTAAAAATTTGGGCATGACCCATTCGAAATGGACACCAAACCTGATAAATATTATCTACGGGGCCTGAATGAAAGCATTTAATATCGTATAATAGTATAAAATAATATCCATTGAGCTACCACTACTATGCCAGGATCACAGACAGAACATAATGCAGATAAATATACATTGATGTATATCTGGAGATAGCTAAATACATATACATATACATCAAGCTTAATAAACACTTAGGGTACAAATAAAAACTTAGCAAAACTCCATAACTTGAACGGTCAACACCTAAGAATCTAGATACTCAAGGCTTGGCAAGCCGTAGCGGAAGCCACGTGTTAAGGTTGACCCCGGGTTGAGTGCCTCTGAAAGCAGACATAAAATAAAGTGAGTCAAGCTCGGTGAATAACGATAAGTAAATCATGTAATATTCAACTCAAACAATAAAGTATATAAGCAGAGAAGTATATGGTTAGCGCATTACGAAAAGATGTCTCAAACACACATGGGTCTAGTTTAAAATGTGAGCGGTGATCGGCCCGAAATATGAATAGCCTTCGGCCCGAAATTTTTTACGCCCGGAACATACTACTATGTCGTATATCTTTTCAACATTTCATTCTCATTGAGTTCCAATCAACACATATGCTAATATTATGGCGGAAATCAGAATGTCATTAACGAACATTATGTCACAAAACATACATTGAATCAAACAGAAGTTAATATCATGTTATGCATAGCACAACCGGAACAGTAATAGAAATAACATCAGTTTTCTTAAAATACCGTTCTGCTTAATAAGGACAAAATGACCCACATTCTAACGTGAGTCTCGTAATAATGTTAAACATTTACATGCGTATCATAGATTCTCAACGACTTCGGGTCCATGTGTAACACAATGGAATATTCTTAGTTTCATCTGAGATATTTGGTTTAAAGATAAACATAATTCCGTTTATTCATTAAGAATTGCTTATAGATAATAAAGAATTATTATTCATCATCGACAGAACAGGGTCATTTCAAAGTCATACCGATGTATGCCGACCTTTCAACGTTCACATTGACTTTCAACCATCATAAATGTTTGTGTAACATGTTCGTGTAACACTTACAAGAAACAGAGCGTTAGTGATAATAATTATCGATGCTAAATAAAATGTATATCTTTGTACTATTACTCACAGTGATCAGGTGCGTGGTCCGCCCTTGTAGCTAACCCTACACAAATCACGTAATTCAAACATAATCCATCATAGCACAACATCATTTAATTCAATCAACACAACTCAATATAATCCCACACTATTTAACATTATTCAACTCAATGCCACCGAATATAATTCATCATAATTCAACTTAGGTTGCCAAGGCTCATTTCAACATTCCATAGCCAGGTTTACATCATCCATATTATCAACAAATCTTTCCCCCAATTTCCTTTCTCATTAAAACATGATTTACCATGCTCATAATAAAGTTTATTCGTAATTTTTTAAACATAATCTTCAAATATTTCCAAATTCAAATTAAACTTGAACACATACAATTCAACACTTCAATTTCATTATTCCACTTCCAATTTGGGCCAAAACATTGGGTATCATTATAAATCAATCTAGGGTTTCAAGAATAAAAATGAGGATTTTTAATAAAATTCATACTTCTTAAATCACCACTTTTAATTCCAATTTTCCCAATGATTCTACATCTAGGATTCATAATTCATCATTTTAACCCACCAATTAAACTTCCAACATCTCAAACTCTAAATCCCCAAATCTCATAATATGCCCTAGATAATACAAATGAAGATTTTTGCATTTATATGCTAAAGTTACCATCAATCCATCCATAGATGTAAGTATTGAGGAAATTTAGAACCCATACCTCAAGACTCAAGCAAGGAGCAAAGCTTTGGGAAGAATCCTCCAAAATCTCGAAATTCCAATCGGTTGAAAATGCTCATCTTCTTACCTTCTTCACTTCTTGGTGGAAGATCTTACTCAAACCTAAGGGAAATGCAAGTATTTGGGGACCAAAACCTTAGGGTTTTCGGTCTTAGGGCAAGAGGGATCAAGAGAGGAAAGGAAAACATAAGAAATGATCTCAAAATCCCGTTTTTAAAGTTGCTGTCTCGTAATTCCCGCTCGAGCGCTATTATTTCCGCTCGAGCGGACCGGCTCTCAGCACAGATTCCAAAACTTCAAATAGGCGTAACTCTCCCATCCGAACTCCGTTTTAGGTCGTTCTTGTGCTCAAATTGAAGCCCCGGAAATAAACTTTCCAATGGTTCTAACCTCACATCCAAATTCAAAGTGTGGAAAAAGAAAAGGACCAAAGAGTGACGGCTGGTCACCGGCAAATTATTCTAAGTAAAGCTTTTGGTCCAATCTTACTTTATCATCATATTACCACCTCAACCAATACTCCAAAATAAAATAAGAAAACTTCAAATACACTAATAAGAACGTCCAAAACGAACCCATGTGCCTCAAAAACACAACTCAACTTGGAGACCCGCTCGAGCGCCCAACCTTGCGCTCGAGCGCGAAGACCAACAAATACGTCCGCTCGAGCGACCACTTCTACGCTCGAGCGGAAAATCACCACTCCCAGAATTTTAGTCCGCCTGCAAAATTACTGAAAACCCCAAAAGTGCGCTCGAGCGCCAACAACTCCGCTCGAGCGGAGGGGAAAATTTTCAGATTATTCGGTAAAGGTCACCAACTCCAGTTTCAAAGACATAACTCGACGGATAGTTCTTCAATTCCAATGACAAACACATTAACCCCTAATTAAATAAGGATAACCTTCTATACGCACTTTGGGGTCATTACAAACAATGCACTTCTTGAACCCAAAGTGAAGAGATATAGAGAGATATATATCTTGCCCTAGACAAAATCTGAACCTAGTATGAGGAGAGGGAGGGCCTCTCTTATAGGCAAACAAGGCCAATGCTTCTTCAAGAAGCTAAAAATAAGGCTCAAGATCCTCCATACACGTACATGGAGGATACAGTCTATGCCTTCCAACTGGCATAGCTAGCATGCACTCAGACAGACAAAGCAGGAGGAACCCAGCCGACTAGAAAATGTGGTCGGCCGACCACTTCCCCTGGTCGGCCGACCAGGGCAAATAGTCTCCCAAAAAAAAGGTGGTCGGCAGCTCCATTTGGTGGTCTCCACTTTGAAAGCAAGATAGTGGTACTGTGGGAGACCAGTAAATGTGGCCCAAAGACTAAGAAAACCAGCTTTCTGAGCAGAAAATCGGCTGGCAGAGAGAGAAGTGGTTTCCAAGGGAAATTCTAGTCTCCCACCCTTATACCACCTTCTAAATAGGGAAAACAAGGGTTGTACCAAAAAAGAACCAACACGGATGCAAAACGAGAGTTCGGGAGGCAAAGCGCACGGTCGGGTGCCCCGAAAATAGGCTGTTAAGCACCAAAAGTGGCGTGTGACCACAAAGGTGGTCTCTGAGCATGATGTCCTCTAGGCAGAAAACAAGCTGTGTGCCAGAAACCGTGCCAAACGGAGAATGTTAAGCGGTCCCAACCGAGCGGTGGCGGCTCAAAATCAGCTGGTCTCCAAACGGGAACAGTGGCCTGCAACCACGAAAAGTAGCCTACGGCCACTGATAGATGGTCTACAAGACCTCTCCCTTCCTTTGGAAAGAGAAAGCAAGATCTCGTCCGCAAACCGAGGCAAAGCATAAAAGGGTCTCGAGGTCCGGGGGTAAGTACCTCAGCCAAAACTCCAAAACCTCAGAACGAGCACAACATGTGCAATCACCGAGCACTCAATTGATGACGTCTGAGTCTTAAGGTCGGTCAAAATGGGGTGTCTACAATGACCACTTGAGCGGTCACCAAAAAATAGTTGTTACAAAGGGGAAGGTTTAAACCAAGTAAACTTCAAATCCCAACGCATTTCATGCGAAAAGAGGAAAACCAACAGGCATACCTAACCATATTTCATACGGATAGAGGGAAGGTTTAAACCAGGTAAGCTTTAAATCCTAACGTGTTTCATGCGAAAGCAGGAAAGGAGGTGTAACCAACAAGCATACTTAACTGTATTTCAAACGGGAAAGGGGAAGGTTTTAACCAACTAACTTGAAATCCTATCATGTTTCATGCGACCTGAGAGAATGTGATATGACCAACAAACGTACGTAACTGTATTTCATACAAAGAGAGGGAAGGTTTAAACCAAGTAAACTTCAAATCCTAACATGTTTCATGCAAAAGAAGGAAATGTGGTGCACACAACAGGCGTACCTAACCGTATTTCATACAAAGAGGGGAAGGTTTTAACCAAGTAAACTTGAAATCCTAACACAGTTCACTAGAAAAGAGAAAAGGCGGTGTAACCTATAGGCGTACCTAACTATATTTCATATGGAGAGAGGGAAGGTTTAAGTCAGGTAAACTTCAAATCCTAACACGTTTCACACGAAAAGAGAAAAGGTGGTGGAACTAACAAGCGTACCTAACTGTATTTCATATGGAGAAGGGGAAAGTTTTAACCAAGTAAACTTAAAATCCTAACACGGTTCACACGAAATGTGGAAAGGTGGTGTAACGAATAGATGTACCTAACCGTATTTCATACGGAGAGGGAGAAGGTTTAAACTAGGTAAACTTCAAATCTTAGCATGGTACATGGGAAAGGAGGAAAGGTGGTGTAACCAACCGCCTTACCTAACAGTGTTTCATACGGAGAGTGGGAAGGTTTTAACCAAGTAAACTTGAAATCCTAACACGTTTCACAAGAAAGGAGGAAAAGTGGTGTAGCCAACAAGCGTACCTAACTGTATTTCACACAGAGAGGGGGAAGGTTTTAACTAAGTAAACTTGAAATCCTAACACATTTCACGCGAAAGGAGAAAATGTGGTATAACGAACAAGCATACCTAACCGTATTTTATTTGGAAAGGGGAAAGGTTTTCACCGAGTAAACTTCCTAACATGTTTCAAATGAAAGGAGGAGAGATAGTGTAACCAATAGGTGTACCTAACCGTATCTCATACGGAGAAGAGGAAGGTTTTAACTGCGTAAAGGAGTAACCAACATCCGAGACCTAGATCGTACCTCAATATCAAATAGGGGATGGGTTTTAACCCGATAAAGGAGAAATGGGTCTTAGCCAACATTCGAGAGCTAGATCGTATCTCAATACAAAATAGGGGATGGGTTTCAACTGGATAAAGGATAAATGGATCTTTACCAACAAGCGAGACCTAGACCGTACCTCAATACGAAATAGGGGATGGGTTTCAACCGGGTAAAGAAGAAATGTTATAACCAAATATTTGGAGAATTGTAGACAAGTTGTGTGAATGGATTGTAACCAAGAGATACAACAGCTATGACAATTATAACCATGCATGATAACTGTAATACATAGTGTAAGTGTGATGGTGAATGCAAAAATACAAAGGGCAATGTGACATACAATATGCAACGTGATATGATGAATGAAAAAATAATATGATGAATGAAAAATAGATGAATACACAAAAATGATTTTATTTTTTCCTCTTTTCCAAAATTTTATTTTTTTCTTCAAAATTTTCTTCTTCTTCTTTTTTTTTTAATTTCTTTTTTCTGTAAATTCTTTTTGACGATCTTTTTTTAACCTTTTTTTTTATTTTTTAATTTGAAATTTATACATACCATATATATTTATACGGATACAAAAATATGTGTTTTACACATATACATATATAGACAGACACATACGGATACGTACAGACATACATATATATATATGGGCAGACATACGGATACAGATACATAGACATAATTTCTACAAATTATATGCATATATACACATATATATACACTCCTCCCCTATTTTTGTCTCTCTCTCTCTCTGTCTATGCCCCATTCATCTTCATCGAGCGCCATGTCTAGCGCGCGATGTCAACAATCACCATGTACCTGACCGACAACAGCTGGACGGCCTCGTTTGTCAAAGATTGCCTCGACAATCCCTTTTCTCTTGGGTTATTCTTCTTCTCCATTCTCTTCTTAAACCGAGGCCTATGAGAGAGTAGAGAAGAGAGCTGCAAACCCCCCTTGCCATTACTCTGCAACTTTTCCATTTCTGGCATTACACTCCCCTGTCATGGCTTCTTTTCGTCGTCTCCTCACTCTCTTCCCTGACCTTAACACTTCTCCAATTGCAAATGATGACACCGTCTCCTCTAAGCCTCGATATAGTGCCCCTACCTCTGCCCCTGTTGTTAGCTTTCTGGCACTGTCAGTCGATCAACTGATGGTAGCACAATCTGATATCAATGCTAATCACTTCACATTGAAGTCTTGAGTGGAGACGGTGACCACAGTCTCCAATTTATCCCACCGGCTATAGAATAAGACAAGTGAGGTACATTGATTAAACACCCAACTCTCCTTGCTTCAACATATGTACAAGGATGCTCAAGAAGAGATTAGCAACTTGAAAAAACAAAACAAAGAGCTGAAACGGTAAGCGACCTATGTTGCCTAATTTGGAGTTCCTTCGTACTTCGTATTTGATGGCTGGTAGGAAGTAATTTCTCTCATTAGCTCTGCCAATGTCGAGGCAAAGTCTTCAAAAGCTTCGCAAGAGTGAAGATGTGGCAAGGCAATCGTCGGTAGAGTCGAGCGATAAAACTATTTGCAAATGAAGTTGGTTTGTAATTTTTGTCACCGGGCTACTGCCAGAATCTGAGAAAATGGTCCCTCTCTCTATTTTTTTGTATTTTCAAATTTTTCCTCAATTTTTTTTTTTATTTTATTTTTTATTTTTATTTTTTTTTGTAACGCTGATCAAGGGCTTCACCCTCAAGTTTAAATAAAAAGAGTTTCGTTTTTGCACATCATGGCTTCAATGGCACAACATCTAAGCAGTAAAACCATTTTGTTTCGAATGTGAATCTGAGAATGATTGAATTATAACAAACTCTGAATTGCACATTGAGCCCTCAACTAACTCAAAATCAAAAAAAAGAAAAAAAAGACACAATGAAAGAAAAACAAAGCAAAAGTAATCCAAACACACATATTTACACTTGTTTGAATGAAGGAGACTCAAAACATGACTGAAAAGGATAAACCATTGAGCTTATGCAATGTCTGTAGTTTTTCATTCTGGATTCATAAATTGACCGTGGCCCGATTTGGAGTTCCTTCACACCTCGTATTTGATGGCTGGTAGAGAGTAATTTCTTTCATTAGCTCTGCCAATGTCGAGGCAGAGTCTTGAAAAACTTCCCAAGAGTGAAGATGTGGTGAGGCAATCGTCGGTATAGTCGAGCAACAAAACTATCTGCAAATGAAGTCAGTTTGTAATCTTTGTCGCCGGGCTGCTGCCAGAATACGAGAAAATGGTCTCTCCCTTTGTTTTTTGTATTTTCAAATTTTTCTTTTTTTTGTTCTTCCCTTTTCTTTTCTTTTTTTTTTTTAGTTAGGAAGGAGCACCAATGCTTCAAAATTTCCTCTTTTGTTGTTTTTTGAAATTTCTTCTCTCTTTTTTTTTTTTTTTTGGTAATGCTGATCAGGGGCTTCACCCTGAAGTTTAAATAAAATGAGTTTCGTTTTTGCACATCACAGCGTGAATGGCACAACATCTGAGCAGTAAAACCATTTTGTTTTGAATTTGAATCTGAGAATGATTGAATTGTAACAAACTCTGAATTGGACATTGAGCCTATGTAATGTTTGTAGTTTTTTATTCTACATTCATAAATTGACCGGCCGACTAATTAATTGGCTGACCAACTGAAAAAATGTTGGGCTGGCTGATTTATGAACCACCTGGCTGAATGAACTGATGAATTGGCTAAACAAATGGCCGATAGGCTAAGCAAGTGGCCGGCCGACTAAGACAATCAAGAAGCACACCTAGAGTCAACTCAAAACTTGGATGACCGACTGAATGGTTAGCCGGTCGGCTGAAACATGCAACAGGAGATTCGAGAGTGCAAGGGGAGGACATAATTCTTGACTCGACTATGCCTCAAATTCATTGCTTTGACTTTTTGTTAGTTTTCTGCAAAAAGATTTTGATCAATATGAGAGTTAGATTAACATGCTTGTTCCACTCTCTGTTTTGAAATCATATAAGTAAAGCTATAAGCACTGAAGATTTTTCCTTTTTTGGGTCCAAGAAATTGTCTAGTTTTGCAAAAATAGAATAATTTTCGAGAGAATTAATGAACTTCATTAAAAGTCCTCAAAACCCATTTTCACAAATGGCCACTACCCAACCAACATCGAATCAATCCTTGAGATGCACAACTAAATTTGCCATAATGAAGAGATTGGACAATTGAACCGAATAAAGATATCCTAGTTGAACATGGACAAGACAATCGAGTCAAGTAAAATATACCAATCAAACATGGATGGGACATGCAAGTTAAAAATGGTTGGGGTTGAACTTCAAGATAAAGCTGCCTACATATCCTCGAGATGGGAATCATACTTTATGTAGTTCATGGGGGTAAGGCTCACTTGGGTATTAACACTCTAATTTTGTGCTTTAATTTTTGCTAAAGCAGCCCTTCTGATTTTTTACCTTGCGAGCTTTTTTTCAAATTTTCAATTTTATTTTCTTTTTATTTTTCATTTTTTTTATAAAAAAATTTCATTTTCTACTTTTTGTTTTTATGCTCTAACTTTTGCTTAAGTCACCCTTTCAGGTTTTTGGCCCAGCGAGTCTCTCAAGGATAGTATTTTTGTAGCTTGTCCATGTTGATTGATTGTAAGAATTCTAAGCCATCCAAATCCATGACAATGACTGTTCCTCTTGACCAAAGAGGCTTGATGATGTAGGGACTCATCTAATTGGGTCTGAATTCGCCCCTAAGTCGTGGTTAGAAGTTCGATTGTCCTTCAGTAATAAATTTTCTTCTCTCAAATTTCGAGATTTGATTTTCTTGCCGATCTCCATTGACTTGAGAAACGATCTAGTTTGAATCTTCGATCACATCTGACATTTTTGCCCCTGGTTCAAGGGCTACTTCCAATCCAGTTATGTAAGCTTTACGCTTTGGTTGATCATTGAACATTCTGACTCAAGGTTTGAAAGCTAGGGGGTCGGGTCTCAAGGTCAAGATCCTATGCTGTACAATCTCAAGATTAATTCCAGGCACGTCTTCATTGGACCACGGAAAAATATTTTTTGAAATCTTTTAATAAAGTGACTAATTGCTTGTGCTATTTTGACGACAATGTAGAACCAGTCTTGACCGAGCCATGATCCTTCTCAGTACTCACATTAACTACAATGATCTCATCTATTAAGGGCTTAGCACACCTCTTTTCCCCCAAGTCAATCAAATTTTACAAATCGTAAGGAATTCCTTCCTCTTTATATTTATCAAAGTTTTGAAAATTTTGGTCAATGAAATGATTTAAGGGCACAGAGAAGTAGGTGAAAATTACTTCATTTTCATTCAGAACTTCTAGCTCAATGGTCAAAACAAACTCGAAAGGAAAAGAAAAGACAAACACAGAAAGGACAACAATGTCTAGGTTACCACCTCCGAAATCACCAAACTCAAACGTGTTATAATGACTCAAGCCTGATCCTAACTCTACAAACTTGGTGGAATCAAACTTAGACTCAATACTCAATTCAGAATTGAGAATAAAACCATTCTCAAATTGCCAGTTAAAGTGTGGGCCATCCACCACATTCAAAATAAAGCTCATGCAATCTCGTGCAATCAATAGGTGGTCATTCCCCAGTCACAGAAATGGTTGGATATCCCACAAGTTCTATTTATTTACACTGATAGGCTTTATGGGTTATCAGACTTTTCTGGAGCTATGGTGCTATAACAACTTAGCAAAAAGAAAACCAAAAACATTACACCCGATCATAATTCTAGCAATGCTTCAACTTAATGCACACAATTGATCATTATCTACCCCACCAAAAAAATTGAACCCCACAAACTAACATGCCTAAACCACTGATCTGAATTTGAGAACCTCTATATAGATTTCCATACATAGCACAGAGTAGGAAAAACAATAAACACCCCTGTGGGGGGTAGGGTTATCTTGTCCTAACTTTGAAATGATCTAGAGCTTCACTATACAAACAAGTGGTATCATACATCCTAGAAATGGAAGAGCATCATGCCCTAAGTTGGAAGTTACTAGAGCTTGCTACATGCACTAGGTCAGTCTTGGTCAAAAATGGTACCTCAGCAAGATACCGATATACCTACTCAATCCGATAGATCAATCAATAGATGGTGAATTCGATTCCAAGGCTTGTGCTCCTACCATATTAGAGCCCATATTCGTCTATCCACTCAAAGCTGAATAGCCGTCCAGGATAACAGGTGATGAGCAAAGAACTTAAGCACACCAATGCATGCATTGCGATGAACATATAATTAAAAATAAAATTCATATCATGAAGTTAGAGTCATGGTTTCCTAATATCCCCAGTAGAGTCGCCAAAAATCGTAGCATGCCCGGGGGGTACCCAAGCTCGTTAAATAGTTCGAACCCTCGATTTTTTTGATCTAGTCTCACGAATGCAATGTGAAATATAAATCAGAGTCCAGATTAGGCAAATTTTATAGAAAATCCATCTTATTACAAAATATTTGCCGGAAATAGATTGCGTCATCAAATCTCAAAGTCGCCACCTGATATTTTGAAAAAAATAGGAAACCCATGACTCGTACCATGGTCACTGTTCGTTGAAACCAAGGATGCTTGGCTCGTAACCTTAGGTATGAGGGGGGAACGTCATTAATTGAGCACCCCCGCTCACCTAATCAAAAGATCAGCCTTTACTAAGCCATGATATGATTTTTATTTACTTCATATTTTAATATTCCAATTATTTAATAAATGCTAAAATTTACTATATGAAGTAAACCAATATAGACCGTGTCATTCATTTCGGAACCATTTTATTTTATGCATTTTGGAAGGGTTTTGAGATTTGTATAACTCACAATTAAACTGTGCCCACAAACATGAAAAATCAATACCTTCCCATATTAAATAACACAACTTCCATCTACTGGCATTCATAGAGATATGTCACATAAGCAAGTAGCCACATGGCAGAATGCTTGACATAATAAGAAAAACACACACAAACAAGATGCAAAAGTTAGTAAAATATGCATGATCTTATACACAAAATCCTAATGCAATAAATACACAAAATGCGACTAAAGATTTAGCTAATAAAACATGACATGTGTGTCATCTCAAGACATGAGACAACACACAAAATCACATATGAAATTAATTAAATTCACAAGTACAAATTTGCTTAATCAAAGTGCATGGAATATGGATACAAATCATGGATATGATAAAAAAATAAAATATGATGCTATGTACAAATGTGGAAAATGAGTAAATAAAAGGGATAGAAAAAAATGGGGTTAAAAGACAAACATAGAAAGGAGTAGAAAAAAGTAAGGGTTGAGAATTATTACGACACTGAATAATTACAAAACTGAATAAAAGAAATGGGATTGAGAGATTATTACAACACAAACCGAATCAAACAAATCATATGAATAAGATAAAAAAAAAAGTAATAAAAAGTGACTATTCGCCAATTACTATTCACCTAGAGGTCACTATTCATCTGCCAAAAAATTGTTGTGCCCGCTGCTGGGTCACTGCTTTGTTTCGTCTGGAAAAATACGTATGGTCGAAGTACTATTCATTTGGCGGTACTATTCACCAACAACAGTACTATTCACTGCGACAGTTACTATTTACCCTCCTTGGTCATTACTCATCTTACTAGGCAATTTTTCATCTGTTGTACTATTCATTATTGGAGGTACTATTCATCTTCGGGGTTACTAATCACCGCCAGCGGTACTATTCACCATCAGAGATTACTATTCACCACCGATCACTATTCATCCGGTTGGGTCACATTTTTAACAAATTAGGTGATTTTGACCAACCATTTAAAGCAGTAAATTATAACAATTTATTCAGGTGGTGTGGCACCAACCATTCAAAACGGTAAATTACAACAATTTATTTAAAGTAATAAATTACAACAATTTATGTATAACAGTAAATATCATATATTTAAAACAATAAAAAAAATACAAGAAAACAAATGAAAAGAAATCAAAGGCTCAGCATTCTACTCCCATAACCTAAATATCACATATTTAAAGCAGTAAAAAAAATGCAAGAAGATAAATGAGAATATTACAAAAATTAACCTTCGGAGTTAATGGTGAATTTTCTTATTATCAAACTTTCTTCTTTACACCCTTACGATTATGTTGTATGGTTTGGAATCTCAGCCAGATGTTTCAAATTTTAGCTTTTATGCAGTTGTTGGATAGAAAGGCTGATTAAAACAATTTGGATTTTTGAAAATCAATTCCCTTAAGAATTTTTGAAAACAATTTCTTTTCTTATTTTTTTTCTCTCCCATGTTGAACTTCTCCAGTTCCCTTTGCCCTCTTTTTTCCACACTCTTTTTTGAGTCTCTCAACTTTTGCCCTCTCTTTTTCATTGTTTTTGTTCCCTTCTAATTTCCCTCTCTCACAGCTCTTCTTTGTTTCCTTCATCCTCATCATTTGTCTCCTTTTGATTGCCTCATATAAGCAAAAACTAGGAAAAAAACAAACAAACAAAATAAAATGTAGTAATATAAATATTATATAATATATATATACAATTGAATCTAGCAGGCTGGAAGGTCATTATCGATAGCCAAACTCTCTCCACAAACAAACAAACTATCTATATATATGCGTTATTTGCTTGGATTTGGATGTCGGCAGCCAAGGCCTGACCGGCATCAAATATTTTTATTATTTTTCTTTTATAATATATATAAGATAATATATAAAATATCTTAAATATATAATATATACCAGTGTATATAAAAACAGCAAAAATATGAACAAACACATAAAATTATGCAAAATTACAATCTACTAAACTAATAAAATAAATTTTAGTAGTTTAAAACAATTTGGCCAAAACAGTGAAGGTTGTGATTACAGCTTTAATCCGATTTTTCTTCTAGAAAATTCACAAAATAATATATTCCAATTTTCATCATCGGGTGCTCGAAAGATATCGTCCAAGTCTTCAAGTCGGTCAAAATGGGGTGTCTATAGTGACGCACTTATGTTAGGTCCAGAATTAGTTTTGAAAACCACGAAGAATGTCACACTTATCTGTAAGAGGATGGTTTCGGCTCGGAGTTGCTAGAAGAGCTATACCGACTGAAGGAGGATACCCTTGTGTTTTGAGGTGGGGGATCAGGTATTTCTTAAAAACTCGTTAAGACCAGGTTTAATGAGATTTGGAAAAAAGTGAGAAGTTGTCTTGAAGATTTATTAGGCCTTTTGAGATTCTAGATCGGATTAAGGAAGTAACTTATCGTTTGGCCTTGCTGCCCCAACTTTTCAAGGTTTATGACGTGTTTTATATCTATATGTTCAGAAGTACGAGCTTGATCCTTCACACGTGTTGGATTGTATCAATTTAAAGATAGATGAGGATGTCTCGTATGAAGAAAGACTGGTTCAGCCATTAAATACTCGAGATCAAGTCTTGAAGAGTAAGACTATTCGATTGGTTAAGGTGTTGTGGCGATATAATGGAGTTGAAGAAACGACTTGGGAGCGTTAAGCTGAAGTCCGTAAGAAGTACCTGGACCTGTTTGTTGATATTTGAACCTTTTGTAATAAATTTCACTAGTGTTGTAATATATAAACATTATGAATCTTTTGGAGATTTCAGATCAATATGTTTGGGATGGATTGTTATGTCTTTTCTATTGTTCGTTAGTCTGATTTGTCATTGTTGTTGATGGCTTATTGTGTTATCATTGTATTAGTTCAATTTCAAGGATGAAATTCCCTAAAGAGAGAGAATATAGCGGCTCTGGTTAAGACCCAGCCCTTTTATATTCTTTGGACGGGATCTGGTACTTATGGTCATCGTTTATACTCCTTATTGTCTTGTTGTAATGTGGGATTGGTTGTTTGGAGTGGTTGGTCATGTTTTGAACATATTGGGAATTAGGATTTCAAAGGAATTTCCTTCGCTTGAGCAGTCTTTGGTTCCCCCCAGTATCTATGTTTGCAATCTAAACTTCTGGAAGTGGGGTATTGTAGATACCCCGTTTTTGACCGTCCTCAAGACTTAGACGTCACCGTTTGAACACTAGGTGATTATCCATGTTTGTGTTCGTCTTGAGTTCCCGGAGGTCTCGGCTACGCGCCTCGCCTCAGGATCTCTCGATTCGACTGTTTTGTGTCTGGTTTTGCACCAAACACTTGCGTTTTGCCTTTGAGGGACTGGGTAGGGCTTGTGTGCCATCCCCACACCTCACCGGCTATGGCTTGAGGCCACCGGCCCTATTTTCTTGCCACCGGCCATTGGTGATAGCCGGTCGGCATTATTGGTGGTCGATCGGCATCTTTTGTGGTCGGTCGGCCATCTTTGTTGGCCAATTGGCTCTTTTTCTGGCTGAGACCTCTTCTTGGGGAGGCTTGACCCTTTTGACCACCCTATTTTAGCTTCTCGAGGAAGCTTGAACCTTTTGAACCCTTGGTTTTAGCTTCTTGAGGAAGCTTGAACCTTTTGAACCCTTGGTTCTAGCTTCTTGAGAAAGCTTGAACCATTTGAACCCTTGGTTTTAGCTTCTTGAGGAAGCTTGAACCTTTTGAACCTTGGTTCTAGCTTCTCCAAGAAGGTTGAACCTTTTTAGCTTCTCCAAGAAGCTTGAACCTTTTTAGCTTCTTGAAGAAGCTTGCACCTTTCTAGCTTCCAAGAGAAGCTTGCACCTCTTGAACCTTTTGCCTAGCTTCTCCAAGAAGCTTGGCCTTCTTGACCCCTTTGCTTAGCTTCCCTTGGAAGCTTGCCCCCTTTGACCCTTTTTTGTGTTAGCTTCTCTAAGAAGCTTAGCACCTTGTCTTGCTCTATATATAGAGAGCCTCTCCACCATTTTCAAGGGTTAGAAAATCTAATATAGATCATACATATATATCACTCTCTCTCTCTATCTCCCTCTCTCTCTACATTTGTGTGGGTTAGAGGGTTCAAAAGGGGCTATTTCTTGCACATTTACACTACAACTCCTATCCTAACACCTCCACCATCAACCTAAGGAGCTTGGAGGCCATTTTCAGAGGCTGAGGGACTGGTTTTTGATCCAAGAAGCTGCTGGTTTTGTTGGTCTACAAGGGTGAGCCTTTAACCCTCTTTTATTTTCCGTTTTTGAACCAGCTTTTAGCCTGTCTTTCTTGCTGTTTTGAGCTTTGTGTATAACATAAAAAAGTTCTGTTTTTTTGTGTTTAAGATACTTCATTAAGGACACTTTTGTGTTTGGGGTCGTTTACCCCCTCTTAGGCCTTGTTTGGCCCCATCTTGTGCTATTTTTAGTGAACTTCAGGACCATCTTGTTTGGGCCTCCTCACCACTAAAATCTTGAGAGATTTCAGTGGTGAGGATGGTGGTTTAGGGTCCTAAGAAGGAGAGGGTCACCCCCTCTCCTTGTTGTCTTCAAAAAGTGCCATTTTAGCCTCATGTGTGAGCACCATTTTTAAGTGCATGTTGGCCATGTCTTAAGTGTTATTTGGCAGTATTTTTCCATGTATTACCTCTTTTTTTACTTGGTTTAGACACACCATGCTTTCTTTGCATACTTGTCTTGTAATGCCATGAAATTGCTTTAACATGTATCTAGCATTTGGACCACCATGCTTGCATATTTTGGCTTAGCTTTGTAAAGTTTTTGGTCATGTTTTAACATGCTTAAGGTCTATTTTTGGTTGTTTAGGCCATCCTTGCCATGCTTTGTATAACTCCTCTGTATTCTAGCTTACTAGCCTTGAGTATGTGGGTCACTAGCATGCTTTAGTTAGCTTATTCTCATGATTTGGCATCATTGGAAACCGTATTTCAGTCCATATTCCATGCTTGCATACTTGCATTTCCCATCCCTTTCATGCTTTGACGAGTTGATGGCCTATGCTCTATGTTTAGGCCCTCGTGCATACATGCTTGTATGTGTTTTGGCCCTCATTTCCATGACATTTAGCCACTGTTTTGGGTCTAGAATAAAGTTGCCCAAATTAGTTTAAGTCTATGCTTGACATGTTGCTCAAATGTTGTTGCCTTGTTTCATGCCTTGCATGCTTGTTTGCTTAGGTTGTGTGCCCAGTGTGCATTACTTGCTTGCATGTTCATGTTTTATGTTTAGATTGGATGCTTAGGTTGCATTTGGCATGCATGCCTTGCCACTTGAATCACCATGTTTGAGGGTGGGTTCCTTATGTGTTTGTGTGCATTACATTTGACATTAAAATGCACAACTTAGCTTCTTGGGCCATCACGCATTGAAATGCGTGATTGGTGGTCCAAGAATCGAGCACCATACCCCTTTGAGTCACAAACATGATAAGGGATGTGGTAGTGCACACATTTGCTTGAAATGCATTGCCATGCCATGTTTTGCCCTCTGATGCTGTCAATTACAGGTTCTGCTGGAAGTTTTGGCCGGTCGGCTAAATATAGTGCCGGCCAGCCATCAATTTTTGGCCGATAGACAAAAATGTGGCTGGTGATCATTCCCTTTGGCCGGTGGTGTTTCTACCTGGCCGGTGATGCTTCCCAGTGTCCAGAGAAGCATTCTTGGGACTTGTGCAAGTTTTCAGGGGGCAAGGCAGTGTAAACAGAGGCAACAGTGTTACCAAGAATGGATTTTCATGAGGCCAATCTGAGCATGCGTGCATCCTTCTTCCCGAGGCCTTTTACTGCTTTCCTTAGTTTAGTTAATTTGTTAATTAATTAAGTGGTCTGTAATCATTAATTAGCTTGTAGGTTAATTAATTTGTATATTCTTTTGGTCCCTCCGAGCGAGACTAAATTTGTAATAAGTGTAGGTGAGTGTGTGCATGTCTTCCAACCCCCACTTCTTTCTCCCTTTTACTTACCTGCTTTCAATGGTTAGTACTAGGGCATATTTATTTTAGCATCCTTATGTTATGCATGCGTGCATCATTCATCTATACTGCATGCACCGGGCTCAGCGCATCATCCTAACTGCATTGTACTTCAATTCCAAGTTGAATACGTGTTATTTGTAGCATTTCACATGTCATTTTAGATTAGCCGAGCCTATTCTAGTGACATTCTGTATGTGATGCATTAGCCATTTTTAACATGAACTAGGATCATGCATGATTACTAACTAGTTTTTGTTTTGGCACGGAGTAGTAGGTAAGCTTTTATGCTTTAGCATACCGCATGCATGTGAGTGTTGCCATAATAGTGTGATTATCATGAGGCTAGCTGCTTATGTGATATAACTACTTGAATGCCTGTGGATGGAGGTTGAATTACCTAAATTAGAATAATGCATTAAAACTGTGAGTTTTAAGCCCACTAGATAGTGGCAAAACCACCTTTTCTAAAGCCCACTTGAGGGTGGCAAAATCTGTATTTTAGCCCACTTGAGAGTAGCAAACCATTTTCAAAACAAACATGAAATGTTTTGTTCCAATTTAGGCGATTTGGTCTATACTTGTTTGCTGTGCGCATAACATAGTAAATCTAGGCTAATAACCGGAATAAGAACAAAAAACATTTTCAAAATTGGATATCATGATTAGTAGAGGCCGATCTTCGGACCGGGCGAGAGAGGGTGCTCATAGCTGACCTTCCCCAATCGTACCCAAGTTCCCGAGCCGAGGCAACTTTGGTGATGACGGACACGTGGCCTTTGGCACCGAGTCAGGATTTCCTAAATTTCCCCATTAAAAAATATTTAGGTGGCGACTCTGTATCTGGCAAAGCAGTCCATGTTTGGCACTTCTTTCAAAATCTGTTTTTCTCAAAACGATTTTCCGGATTTGGACTCTTTGGTTCAGATTTAGAACCGTGACAATTTGAGTCCGAACTGTAGTAGACTCACAAAGCGAACAGAACGGGGGTTCATCCTCCCGGGACGTTCGGGGACGTCTACAGGTATTCTTCGCTCAAGCTATAGGTTGGTCACTTGAGCAGTATTTGATGTCTGACACTCGAGTGGTCTCTTGACAAGTCTAAAGTATTGGGAGGGGGTCATTGTGTGTTCGAGCCATGATTTGGTCACTTGAGCAGTTCTTTGTATCTGACACTCAATCGATGTTTTGATTACTCGAGCAACCTATGCGTATATCAGTACAGGAACAAGATTTTTTCTTTCACTTTTTGATCTCTCTCTCTCTCTCTCTCTCAAAGGTAACTTTATTAAATTTCTTTACTCTATCTCCCTCTCTAGTTCTTGTCTAAACACCCCTATACACTCAAATCCATTGGTCTTGACGCCCTAGTGCTTTTGGAAAAAGTGTAGAGCCCGTAGAGATGAACATTCTAATCAGAAAAGTTTTAGTTTTTGGCTCCATCAAACTGGGTCTTGTTCTTCTTTCCTTCTAATCTTGAAGTAGGGATTTCTTTAACCTCTTTGTATGATTCTAAGCCTCGTTATGTGTTCTTTGAAAGTGTAGTGATTTGGGAGTTGTGGGTTTGATTTAGGGTTTGATTTGGGTTTGGTTTTTGGAGTATAAAAGAGGAGTTTTCAAATGGGTTAATAGGAAATGTTGTGGAGATAATTATATTGATAAGTTGGGTTGAAATCTTGAAAATCTCTTCTTTAAATGTGTTTTTGAAAGGACTAGATATTTTGTTGAAAATTATTGGTTTTTGAACTAAGAACAAAGAGAAAGATATTGAGCTTTTGAAATGATAATATGAATATATCTACTGATGATGAGAGTGGAATTGAATATGTATTATCACTCCTATATTGAGATTATGAATTTATAGCTATTATTTGGAGATTTATCTTTCGCATAGAGATATCTGTTTTGGGCTATCGGTGGAGGATAATTTTGATTGATGAAGAAATTGCATAAGGTATCTGTTTTGGGCTATTGGTGGAGGATAGTTTTGATTGGTGAAGAAATTGCATGAGGATTAGGTTAATTGAAACAAATTACTCACACATCTTGCATTGAATATTGTTTCATATTTATATATTGAAAATTTATCATTTCGAGAAAGTAAATGAATATCTTGATGAATCTAGTTAGAGGGTATGGTTGTGGTATTATCTATGTTGAGATGTGTGTGTTTAGTGAAAGTCCAGAAACCCGCACAGTTAGGTGTCGATCCTTCCGGTTAGTACTGGTAAAATAGATTTAGTAGTGCTTGTATAACCTATTGGCAGGGATGTTCCTTGATATTCCCAGTGTTGTGTATCTACTGCCATGTTTTCTTATTTAAAAAGGTATTGTTTTACGAATTGATTTATAATGATGACATTATATTGTTTTGAACGAGAAAAGTGTAACATTTTGGTTAAGCATTTTACTGTGTGTTATGGCATTATCTACTGAGTTTTAGCTCACCCTATATGAAAACCAACTTTCAGATGCTAATGGTAGGTCTCCACCAAAGACTTAGCTTGGGAGGATTTTGGAGCTGAAGGCTCATTTGTCTTTGTTGTATTGTGAATATCTTTTGTACTAGCCTCGGCTTTTGATTTGTTTTGGGCTTGACCCACTTTTATTCTAACCAAGTATCATCCTGGAAATATATAACCATTCAACATGAACTCATTCAAATTTAATTTTGTTTTCTATATATCTCCATGTGTCACATGTTATAGATTCAGAATCTAGGATTTATAAATGTATAATGCTTGTGGTACCTTTTGTAATTATCAAGTTAGTTAATGAAAGAATGAAATCTTATTAGTTTCCGCATAATCAGCATACCTTATGGGATTAGAGCCATTGTGGAAACGATGTATTTGCTATAAGTGATATATCTTATGGGATTAGAGCCATTGTGGAACTTCATTATCAAACTTGTGTTGGCATGAAATGATATATTTGCTATAAGTGAATCATTACGAAATTGTGGAAACATTGCAAAAGGTTGTGAAGTTGTACACATCTTATGTGAAATCTTGTGACAAATGGAATGTGTCAACGCAATTGTGAACTTGTGAACCAATGTGGCTTAGAGCCATTTGTGAATCAATGTGGCCACGAGCCCTAATGTGAAACTATGTGACCAAGGGTCATTTGTGAATTGTGAATCAATGTGGCCAAGGGCCATTTGTGAACGATGAAATTATGAGGCCAAGGGCCGATGTGTGAAATATGAACTTATGCTATTGTGAGCTTGTGAATCAAAAAGAACCAAAGGTCTATGTGATGAATTGTAAATTATGAACCCAAGGACTCTTTTCTGAATGTGTGAAGTTCTTAGGCCAGGGGCCACATTATGACGATTATGAACCGATTACGTCGTCCCAACAAGCTATACAGAGACAGACTGATTACATGATTTCAGCATTAATTATGTTTACAAGCATACCAGTACTATTGTTCACTGAGCTTGGCTCACCCTGTGTTATGCCTGTTTCTGTAGGTAACCAACCAGGAGGTCGATCTTAACTTGGCATCGTCATACTTTTGTCAGCCTAGGCACAGCCAAGCTTGGGGTCGGAACCCTACTTTTGTGGAGTCTGTTAGATGATGGCTTACACTTTTGCTATTGGCTTACCTTCTTATGTACTTAATATTTTTGTTATACACCTCACCTCGGGGTTGGAGTTGTATATGCATGTAAATAACTAACTCTCAAATGTATTTTGGCTTTTGATGTACTTGTCCTATGAGATGTTTATGATCCTGGCATAACTTAGTAGCTCAATGGATGGCATATTTTCTGTGTTATTTCACTTATTATCACAGCTTCCGGTCAGGCCCCTGTATGAAATCAGGTGAAGTGTCCTTTTCTGCTTAGGTCATGCCCAAACTTTTAAGGGCAAGTTTGGGGTGTGACAAGTGGTATCAGAGCACGAGTTGCTATCTCACACACCGGTCCATTGAGCTTTAGGGTGTCTAGAGCCTTAGGCATTTTGCATGACTAAGAGGGATGGCAACGTTAAGTGTCCTCTGATAATGCTAACAATTTTGAATTATGCCTTTTGCCTATAATTGCTTGTTATGCAGAAATGATGAGAACAAGGACAGATGAGCCAGAAGACACTACATCTGCACGGTTGGATAGGATGGAGAGAATGATTTTGGAGCTGGCCGAGACCCTACAGCAACAACAACAACAGCAGCCACAACAGCAGCAACAGCCGCAAGAACAACCTCCACCACCACCAATACCTCCACCGATAGTACCAGATTACCATGCTGAAGACCAGACCATCACCCTCACTAAAGAGTTTAAAAAGATGAAACCGCCAGTCTTCAAGGGCGGAATAGAACCGATGAAAGTGGAGGCATGGGTATTGGGAATTGAGAAGTTATTTGAAGTCTTTCCTTGTACAGAAGCTCAGAAAGTGCAATCAGCTGCTTTCACCCTCGAGGATGAGGCTCGAAGATGGTGGATGCTCACAAGGACCGTACATCCAGAATTAACCTGGGATAGGTTTCTCGAATTGTTTTATGAGAAATATTTTCCCCAAAGCATGAGAGACAAGAAAGTGACAGAATTTGAAACCCTTAGACAAGGAAGTAAGTCCGTTGCAGAATACGAAGCTCAATTTGCAGAACTGGCACGGTTCGCGCCTCATATGGTTGATACAGACTATAAGAAGGCACAGAAATTTGAAGGGGGATTGCATGGTGCTATTTTAGACCGTGTCAATATGTTAAAACTACCTACATATGTTGAGGTATTAGAAAGGGCTGTTATAGCGGAAGGAAATCTTGCGGCTCAGAACCGGACTTCTGAATGGAAAGGGAAGAGACAGAATAATCAATGGTCAAAGGGATCAGTTACTCCAACCGCTAAGAAGCACAACTCAGGGAACTTCAACACCACCACTTCTACTCAAAATCCCACTCCGGTGTGTCCAAACTGTGGAAGGCAACATCAAGGGACTTGTCACTGGAAGACTGGAGCATGTTTTAAATGTGGGAAAACGGGACATTTGGTAAGGGATTGTCCACAATGGGCGCAACGAAAGGGCAATAGGTCTGCTACAAGTTCTGCGGGGTCTACACCAACCCCCAATGCGAAGGCGGCTCCCAAACCTAGTAATAACACAGAAACTGCAAGACAAGGTAGAGTGTTCGCTTTGATTCCAGGTGATGTGCAAAATACAGCAACAGTGGTGTCAGGTACATTTACTGTTTATGGTCATTCTGCGCATGTCTTGTTTGATTCTGGCTCCACTCACTCTTTTGTGTTGAAACTCTTCACTCCTAATTTAGATAAAACTGAAGAAAACCTGTCTTACATGTTGTGTGCGTCCTCCCCCTCGGGAGAGTCTATGATTTGTGCTACTATATACCTAGCTTGTGAACTTCAACTTGGTGATATTTGGGTGTATGCTAATTTAGTGCCTCTCGATATGACCTATTTTGATGTTATTCTGGGGATGGATTGGCTAAGTGATTATGGCGCAACTATAAACTGTGTGACTAAGCAAATTAATTTCTATCCTCCGAGGCACTCAGAGTCTACGGTTCAATGGCAGGAAATGATTTCACCACCTTATCTGATATCTGCCGTGAAGGCCTGTAACCTAATTCGAAAAGGCTGTCAGGGGTATTTATGTAGTGTTTTAAAAGGACAAGGGATGAATGGGGGTATTGATGTGATTCCAGTGGTCCGTGAATTTCCGGATGTTTTTCTTGAAGAATTGTCGGGCCAGCTAATAGACCGAGAAATCGAGTTTATAATTGATGTGGCACCTGGAACCCAACCCATCTCGAAGACACCCTATAGGATGTCACCAGCTGAAATGAAAGAGTTAAAGATTCAATTACAGGATCTGCTTGACAAGGGATTTATCCGCCCGAGTGTATCTCCTTGGGGTGCGCCGGTATTGTTTGTGAAAAAGAAGGACGGAACACTTCGGTTATGTATCGATTATAGGGAACTGAATAAGGTGACAATTAAAAATAAGTACCCCTTACCACGGATTGACGACCTATTTGACTAGCTACAAGGGGCACAAGTGTTCTCAATAATTGATTTACGGTCTGGCTACCATCAATTGAAAGTTAAAGCCGATGATGTGGAGAAGACAGCTTTTCGAACCCGGTACGACCATTATGAATTTTTGGTCATGCCCTTCGGAGTTACAAACACGCCAGCAGCATTTATGGATCTAATCAATCGTGTTTTCAAGCCCTACTTGGATGAGTTTGTGGTGGTCTTTATCGATGACATTCTTATATACTCAAAGAGTGCAGAGGCTCATGAAGATCATCTCCGCTTAATCCTTCAAACACTCCGGGAGAAGAAACTGTACGCAAAGCTAAAGAAATGTGAATTCTGGCTACAAGAGGTGGCATTTCTGGGGCATGTGGTAACCAAGGAAGGAGTCTCTGTTGATCCGCACAAAATTGAAGCAATTGTGAATTGGCCAACTTCTACTAATGTAATTGAGGTGTGAAGTTTTATGGGATTAGCTGGATATTACAGGAGGTTTGTTCAAAATTTCTCCAAAATCGCTGTGCCACTTACCCAACTGACACGAAAAGGAGTTGCATTTGAATGGTCAGAGGAGCGGGAATCTGCTTTCCAAGAATTAAAAACAAGATTGACTACAGCACGAGTTCTGGCTTTGCCATCTGGTACCGAAGGATTCATAATTTACAGTGATGCTTCGCACAAGGGGCTTGGTTGTGTACTAATGCAAAACGGAAGGGTTATTGCCTATGCATCTCGACAACTGAAACCCCACGAGAAGAATTATCCCACACACGATCTCGAATTAGCGGCAGTGGTTTTTGCTTTGAAGATATAGCGGCACTATCTTTATGGGACAACCTGCGAAGTTTACACTGATCATAAAAGCCTCAAGTACCTGTTTACGCAGAAAGAGTTGAACATGCGACAACGGCAATGGCTTGAGTTGATTAAGGATTATGACTTGTAGATCCAATATCATCCTGGTAAAGCTAACACGGTGGCAGATGCACTTAGTCGGAAGAATATGGGGGACTTGGCAAATCTGTTGGTAGAAAGAAAGGAGTTGAGGATCGAATTGGATAAAATGAATATGGACCTAGTGGTACGTGAATAGGAGGCCATGCTAGCAGCAGTAAGAGCTCAACCCACCTTGCTGGAAGAGATGAAGTTACATCAACTGGAAGATGAAACTCTAAGAAAAATCTATGATGAGTTAGAGGCAAAACCAAAACCGGGGTTCAGTTACGGAGATTCGGTATTAAAGTTTCAAAGTCGAATATGTGTCCCCAATGTGTTGGAGCTTAAACGGAAGTTGCTAGAAGAAGCACACGCCTCGAGATTATCAATACACCCGGGAAGTACTAAAATGTACCGAGACATAAAATTTTTGGTGGCCAAATATGAAAAAGGAGATCGCGGAATTTATTTCTAAGTGTCTACAATGTCAACAAGTAAAAGCGGAACATCAAAGACCAGCAGGGTTATTACAACCCCTTCTAATCCCGGAATGGAAATGGGAGCATTTGACCATGGATTTCGTTGTGGGGTTACCAAGGACTCTTCGAGGTATGAATTCGATTTGGGTCATTGCGGACCGATTAACCAAATCTGCTCACTTCTTGCCTGTAAAGACTCAATATTATGCAGATAAGCTTGCAGTACTGTATATGAATGAAATTGTAAGGCTTCACGGTGTTCCAGTATCAATTGTGTCAAATAGAGATCCCAAATTTGTTTCAAGATTTTGGCAAAGTCTACAGAAAGTTATGGGTACCGAACTTAAGTTCAGCACCGCTTTTCACCCTCAAACTGATGGTCAATCCGAGAGAACAATACAAAATTTAGAAGATATGCTCCGATTGTGTGTATTGGATTTTCAAGAAAGCTGGGAAACCCATCTACCATTGATAGAATTCACCTACAATAATAGTTACCATTCGAGCATTGAGATGGCACCTTATGAAGCTCTATATGAAAGACCGTGTCGTTCCCCTGTATGTTGGGCTGAAGTTGGGGATAGGGCATTGTTGGGTCCTGAAATTGTGCAATTAACAACTGAAAAGGTTAAAATTATCCGGGAGAGGTTGAAAACGGCACAAAGCAGGCAGAAGAGCTATGCAGATAACAGACGAAGGGATTTGGAATTTGAAGTGGGTAGTTATGTGTTCGTGAAAGTCACCCCGTTAAAGGGACATCCGAGATTTGGGAAAAAGGGTAAATTAACACCCCGCTATGTTGGCCCTTACCAAATTCTAGAAAGAGTGGGTCCGGTAGCTTACCGAGTGGCGCTTCCACCAAGTATGAGTCAAGTACATAATGTGTTCCATGTTTCCATGCTTCGAGGATACATATCAGATCCATCTCATATCATAGACTATCATCAAATTGTGCTAGATGATAAATTAAGCTATGAAGAAAGACCACTTTGAATTTTGGAGCGACAAGTAAAGTAATTGCACAATCGGGAAATTCCAATGGTAAAGGTAGAGTGGCAAGAACACTATGGAACTGAAGCTACTTGGGAAAAAGAAGAGGATATGCAGCAACAGTATCCGTATCTGTTTCCGTTTTGAGGTAAAAACAAGTTTAGGGGACCAAACTTTTTAAGGGGGGGAGAGTGTAACAACCCGACCCTCATATGTGCTTGTGATATACGTTAGCCTTTTATTTTGTGCTGTCACATGCCTAATGTGAAACTGCATAAGAAATTAAGTTAAAGTAACTAAGTTCTATAACTTAAAGCCTTATGGAATGAATGTTATCTGTTAGGGAAGAAATGTATCTGTTACTAATTAGAACGATAAAATAGAAATTGGGGGCCTTAGAGGCTTAATAAGTCGAAATTGACTATATATTTGGACTCAACATAATTTTTAGGTAATATTAAGCACTTCTGTGAAATTTCAATTTTCGGATGTGTAAACGATTGATTTCGTCTTATTCTCTCTTATGGAAATATATATATGTGTGCTCTTGATCATTTGACAAACCAAGAAAATTCATAACTCAAAACTTAATAATTGAAGGGTAAAGAGAGAAGATCCTCAAGAAGGTTAGGATTTGGGCTTAAGGTATGTAAATGTTTGTCTAAATTTCACCCACAACCCTTCTTGTCATAATTTATGTGAGATGTCTCTATGATCATGTATCTAAGTGTTGGGATTGTGGTGTTGTGAATATGGGAAGGATTCATGATTTGAATTTTTTTTTTTCTCAAATGAAATATGTAATTTGATCCTTGTTCACATGTATTCATATGCTTTGAGCCTATATATATTGGTAATTTAAAGTTAGATTTTTTGAAGCCCTAAACATGTCTATAAGATGAGGGAATTGTACAAAAATTTCAAACTTTTTTATGCGAGAATCGCGCCTGCGTCGCATGGAACCCCTAACGCGTCGCAGTGGAGTCATGGCCGCATGTGCGGAGAAATGGTGAATTTGGGCGATGGACACTGCAAAAAAAGGCACGTGCGAGGCCTCAATGCCGCACATGCGGGAGATCCTAGCTGCATGTGCGGCTCAAGTCAGAAAAGTTGGGATGCTCCGTTTTGCGTGTTGGGTCCTCTAATGTTGTCAAAACCTGCAATTTATATTGGTTGAATGTTCGTTAATTCAATCAAAGTAAGTGAACCGAATGTTGATTTAACAAGGATAAAGGGACTAATGTGATTTTTCATGTGTGTAGGGAACACCTCAAGAGGAAGTGCACCGACACAACACAGTGAGTAATAGTACTTCAATGTACCTCTACTCAGTATCTATTATTATTGACGTTGTGACCCTTGTTAAAAGTAGTAACATATTATGTATTGACGTTATATCTTGACGTTACGAACTTCATTATCAAACTTGTGTTGGCATGAAATGATATATTTGCTATAAGTGAATCATTACGAAATTGTGGAAACATTGCAAAAGGTTGTGAAGTTGTACACATCTTATGTGAAATCTTGTGACTAATGGAATGTGTCAAGGCAATTGTGAACTTGTGAACCAATGTGGCTTAGAGCCATTTGTGAATCAATGTGGCCACAAGCCCTAATGTGAAACTATGTGACCAAGGGTCATTTGTGAATTGTGAATCAATGTGGCCAAGGGCCATTTGTGAAAGATGAAATTATGAGGCCAAGGGCCGATGTCTGAAATATGAACTTATGCTATTGTGAGCTTGTGAATCAAAAAGAACCAAAGGTCTATGTGATGAATTGTAAATTATGAACCCAAGGACTCTTTTCTGAATGTGTGAAGTTCTTAGGCCAGGGGCCACATTATGACGATTATGAACCGATTACGTCGTCCCAACAAGCTATCTGAGAGACATCGATTACATGATTTCAAAGATTAATTATGTTTACAAGCATACCAGTACTATTGTTCACTGAGCTTGGCTCACCCTGTGTTATGCCTGTTTCTGTAGGTAACCAACCAGGAGGTCGATCTTAACTTGGCATCGTCATACTTTTGTCAGCCTAGTCACAGCCAAGCTTGGGGTCAGAACCCTACTTTTGTGGAGTCTGTTAGATGATGGCTTACACTTTTGCTATTGGCTTACCTTCTTATGTACTTAATATTTTTGTTATACACCTCACCTCGGGGTTGGAGTTGTATATGCATGTAAATAACTAACTCTCAAATGTATTTTGGCTTTTGATGTACTTGCCCCATGAGATGTTTATGATCCTGGCATAACTTAGTAGCTCAATGGATGGCATATTTTCTGGGTTATTTCACTTATTATCACAGCTTCTGGTCAGGCCCCTGTATGAAATCAGGTGAAGTGTCCTTTTCTGCTTAGGTCATGCCCAAACTTTTAGGGGCAAGTTTGGGGCGTGACAAAAAATATGAGAAGAGAAATAGCTGCCATGGAAAAGGAAGTTGCTGCGATGCGTATTAGCAAGAAGCCAAATCGAACGACACAACCCCTCAATGCTTCCCATGGAACTGTAAATGGTGTTCAATTGCATTCATCAAGGTGAATTCTTTATTTATGTATCTAGCTTCAGTTTGTAGAGGCTTAAATATTTGGATCTTTTTTTTTTTTTTTTGAACAAGTATGTCGTACCCTTGAACTTATCAAGTATACATATTTGGTGAAGGTGTTTATTGCATGTGTCTTTTTGTATACCCTTTTGATGATTTTGATGAGCATTTGATTTATTTTAAGAGAAAACATTCGTTAAAGGTTCGAAAAAGAGATGGGCTGTAAATCTGATTCCATGAACATTCTTCGTATTCCGTGAAAACCAATGCTATTTGAACAGGTTTAGTAGTTTCCTTGAAAAAGCTTGCTTTTATTCCAGACAAAGTGAGTTTCTAGCTATCCATAGTAGTAAAATGTTAAAAAAACATAGTGAATTTCATGTTTCATTTAAAGTAGCATGTTGTTTTCAACAGTGGTATTTTGAATAGTAACTTAATTATTACATAATGTCAAAATCTGATAATATTACATAGTTCTTTGAAATATATAGATTTTGTGCCTTGAATCATACATAATGTCAAAATGTGATAATATTACACAGTAATTTGACATATATAGCTTTTGTGCCTTCAATCGTACATAATGTACAAATGTGCTAATATTATGCAGCAATTTGAAATATATAGATTTTGTGCCTTCATGTATCATCCAGTGGTGCACTGATCTGATTGCTCGCTCATATCTGTCATTGTTAGAGAATGAACTATAACATTTGGTAGTTTAGGAGATTTGCATTTATGTTATGATTTATACATTTGTCAATTGACATCTAATCATGTTAAATTTTTTTACTCAAGTGCTCAAGGCTATTTGAAAATAATACATGATGCTTTGTGAGGCATACTAACTCCCAAGGATAGGGACCACATTGAAGATTGCTAAAATTCTGTTGAAAATGTAATACTAATTTAGTCGAGAAAAGGGAATTGGGGGCGAAAATGCAATACAGCCTCTGAACCACTATTTTAACGTAACGAGAAACTTCCTGGTGATGAATGTGACATGTAGGGACAAATGGTATGTAAATAGGACGCATACGTTGGGAGTTAGAGTTGAAAATGTCATAAATTTGGTCGAAAAAAGGGGTTCGGGGGGCGAAAATGGAAAACAACCCCCAAACCACTGTTTTGATGTAACGGGAAGCTTCTTAGTGACATGTAGGGACAGACGGTACGTAAATAGGACACATATGCTGGGAGTTAGAGTTGAAAATGTCATAAACTTAGTCGGAAAAAAAGGGATTCGAGGGGCGAAAATGCAAAATAGCCCTCACACCACTGTTTTTACGTAACGGGAAGCTTTCTAGTGACAAATGTGACATGTAGGGACATATGGTATGTGAATAGGACACCTACGTTGGGAGTTAGAGTTCAAAATGTCATAAATTTAGTCGACAAAAGGGGTTCAGGGGGTGAAAATGGAAAACAGCCCCCGAACCACTGTTTTTACGTAACGGGAAGCTTCCCGGTCCAAATGTGACATGTAGGGATAGACAGTACGTAAATAGGACAACTATGTTGGGAGTTAGAGTTGAAAATGTCATAACAATAGTCGAAAAAAGCGTTTGGGGGATGGCAATGTGTTTATGTGGTAGAACATGAAATGCCTATGTCGTGGTAATACCATCTTGGTAATACCATCTTAAACTATAGTTTGTTTAACTCTTTGCTTATTAGTTAAATGTGGCACAATATTTTTGGTGAATTGTTTAGTGCTTTTGTTAACTGTGGCCCTTTTAATTGCCATAAACATAACTTTTGGCATTAATTCATAGAATCGATGCTCGTCTACCAGTCCATGTTTGGGTGTCTTTCATTACTTAATAGCTATTACTCTCCTTGTCTTTTAATGTTTGAAATTAATACAGTTGCTATATGTAGTCCAGAAGTGCCTTTATAGGCACCAAACTAATGAACTTTTTTTTTTCTTTTTTGCAGATGGCTTTGGACATACAAATGTCGATATGATTTTTTTTGACAAGTACGGGAGGGTATTGTTTTTATACCTCTATCCGTATATATAGTGGTTTGTACAAATTACTTTTTTGGTCTAGTAAATATCAGCTAATTTGGCATGGCAGAAATTAGCATAGCACGTGGTACAAAATAGTTTTGGGGCAATACAGATTAAACTTTTGTTATGGTACATATGTTCTTTTTGTTTATTAATTTGGTTATTCCTGTATTATGTATGGAATTAAATTATTGACGTTGGATTAGACTTGGTTCATATGGAATTTGTATTATTTATAGAATTGGATGTTCAATATTAATTTTTTGGATGCTTATTACTGAAATGTGTGCACGTTGTTGAATGCAATGCTTGAATGGTTGATAATATATTTAGCGTTGATAGATTATATTGTTTATACAGGGTACAGATTGTACTAATAATGGATACAAATTGTTTAGAAAAAAAAAAAACAAAACAAAACAAAAAAGTATTTGGCCACCAAATATTTTGGTAGCCAAATACGTAATCAAATGTTTTGGCGACTAATAATTTAGTAGCAAAAACATAACCCAAAATTTTTTTGCGACCAAATCATTAGTAGCTAAAAAATTTGAGAATGAGAAAAAGAAACTATTTGCCACTAAATTTTTTAGTCATAGAAAAACAAGGGTATTATTTGGCAACTAAAACGTTTGGTGGCAAAAAGTAAAGAAGTGAATCTTAAGAGGTTTTTGGCTATGAACAATTTTAGTCGGCAAAAGTTTTGGCGACAAAATTACATGGTCACTAAAAATATGTAATTCTATTGGTGACCAAAATATTTAGTCTCTACTAGTTGGTCAAAATTTTACGGTAGAACTTTTAGTGACTAACAATTTAGTGGCCGAAATGTCACGTTTGCTGACTAAATAAGGTTTCGTAGCCAAATGTTCACTTTCGGTGATCAATTCTTTAGTAGCAGAAAAGGAACACCTTCCCCGACCACACGAACGTTAGTAGCCAAAAGTCACATTCAGCGACTAAAGGTTTGAGTGGTGAAAACATAACATTTGCTGACTAAAACAAATTTAGTAGCCAAATGTTTCACTGTTGGCGACCAAACAAAGTTTAGTCACCAATACTATCGCCGACAAGGTATAGGCGACGAACTTGGCGACAAAATATTTTAGTTGCTAAATCGTTTCAGCGACCAAATATTAGACTTTTGGCGACTAATATTTTAGTAGTCAAAAGTGACATTTCTTGTAGTGCTCCCACTGATTTGTAATTACTTTTCTTTTCCCCCTTTTCCACTAATAAGTGATTTTTCCTAAATAATAATAAAAAAATGATACGAAAATAATGAGATCCTTTTTCTTTTTTTTTTTTTCTTTTTTTTAACTTACACCCGCACGACACAAAAATCATGTTTTTAAACTCCACATATCTACATTGGACACTAAATAAGTTGTTTTCAAATAAATTTAGATAATTTTACTAGTAATATACTATAAATTTTTGGGAAATTGACCAATAAATCACATATTTTGGACTTGTAATATATAGTCTCATATTTCTTCTGTGATCCATTTAGTCCTTTTGGATGTATAATGACCCATTTGCCCTCCACATTGGAGTGTCACACTGAAGTGTCACATTTAGAAAAAGTATACTAAAGATTTTTTTTAATGTCACATTATACCTGCCGCGTTAGAGTATCACATTTGAAAAAAGTACATTAAAGAGTTTTAAATCTTTTTACAGTGTCACATTGTACCCACTACGTTAGAGTGCCATATGTCACGTTTGAAAAAGGTATACTAAGGAGTTTTTAATTTTTTTTAGAGTGTCACATCATACTTGCCATGTTGTCATGTTTGAAAAAAGTATACTAAAAAGTTTTTAATTTTTTTTAGAGTGTCACGTCATACCCGCCACGTTGTTACGTTTGGCAAAAGTACACTAAGGAGTTTTTAAATTTATTTTTTAGAGTGTTACATCATATTCGCCACGTTGTCACATTTGGAAAAAGTACACTAAGTAGTTTTTTAATACTTGCCACATTGTCACGTTTGGAAAAAGTACACTAAAGAGTTTTTAATTTTTTTAGAGTGTCACATCATACCCGCTACATTATTGTCACGTTTGGAAAAAGTACACTAAGTAGTTTTTAATTTTTATTAGAGTGTCACATTATACTCGCTACGTTGTCACGCTTGGGAAAAATACACTAAGAAATTTTTAATTTTTTTTAGAGTGTCACATCATACTCACCACATTGTTACGTTTGGAAAAAGTACATTAAGGAATTTTTAATTTTTTAGAGTGTCACATCATACCAGTTACATTATCACATTTTGGACAAGTACACCAAAGAGTTTTTAAATATATATATATATTTAGAGTATCATATCATACCCGCCACATTATCACATTTGGGAAAAGTATGCTAGGGAGTTTTTAATTTTTTTAGAGTGTCACATTATACTCGCCACATTGTCACGTTTGAGAAAAGTACACTAAGGAGTTTTAAATTTTTTTTAGAATGTCACATTGTCACGTTTGGGAAAATACACTAAGGAGTTTTTTATTTTTTTAGAATATCACATCATACCCACCACATTGTCACGTTTGAGAAAAGTATACTAAGAAATTATTAATTTTTTGGGAGTAAAAATTTTAGAGTGTTACATCGTACCCATCACGTTGTCACATTTAAGAAAAGTACACTAACTAGTTTTTAATTTTTTTTGGAGTGCCACATTAATACCTGCCATATTGGAATATCATATCATGCCTGTCACATTAATAAAAGGATATAATTGTCCACCAAAACACTACCAAAATAAAAAGGGTAAACTACCAATAGGTCCTACTTTTGGGACTTATTATCCATTAGGTCCAATTGATAAATTTATTAAGTAATAAAGATAAATTTATCAATCTTTTATTTTTATGAATAAATTTATAGTGATAAATTTATCAGTCTCTTTGTTTTTACGAATAAATTTGTAGTGATAAATTTATCAGTCTCTTATTTTTATAGTGTTAAATTTATTAGTTAGGATTTGTAGGTAAATAAGTTTAGTTAATAGGACTGATTGGTAAGTACCCCAAATAAAAAATAGGACCACATGAAAAGAAACTCTCAAGTAATAGGACGTAACAGATCAATTGAAAAAACATGGGACTAATTGGAGTGTTTATTTGTGAGATGGGATTTAATGATAAATATCCCTAAATTTTATTCATATCAATTTCAACTATAGATTTCATTTTCATTGTGTATTTTTTTTAAAACAATGTAATTTTTATTTATTTGAAATTATTATTTTTAAAATCTTAAAATTATGTATTTAATATTAATCTTATTTTGACGATATTATCGATATCTTTGTAATGGTATTAATTTTAAAAAAATATGAATTTATACATTAAAAGTTATGCATAATAAAGAGAGTAAGAAAAGAGAGAAATGACTTAAAAGAGTGCATGGTGTGGGGAGTTAAAACCAGATTCCACAACCATTTAATTATTTTCGGTTTTTTTACCTAGATTGAAAATTTGAAAATTTCCCAATGACTACTAATTATGTAACACTCCGAGATAAACACAATATACCCATCTCATAACAATTAATAAATAGCAACATAAGTGAAATGGTGAGCTTTCATTAATCAGAGTTTCACATACAAGAATTGACGCATGCAATAGACATTCATAAACAGCACATCCTGAATCTACAAAATATGTTACAAAATTGTGAAAAGAAATGAAAGCTAAAAGATAACCTTGTGCCCTAATGGCTTACATCTTTCCAAATCAATGCTTGGATATATCAAAAGTGAGTCTTAATGCTCAATACAAATAAAGCCCTAGGCTTGCACAAAATTTAAATACAAAATAACAATGATGAGCCTTCAGCTCCACAGTCCTCCCAAGCGATTGTCTTGGCAGAGGCATATCATCAACACCTAAAATGTTTTTTCTACATAGGGTGAGCCAAAGCCCAGTAGAAATAATCCAACGCGGTATATGAATCTTAACAAAGTTACAAGATGAATGCACATGCAATGCTCGTGTCAAAACATTTTTAAACTTCTTTCCAAAACTATACAATGACAAGTTAATGTCTTGATTCATAAATCATTTCCGTTACAATAGAAAATAGGGTGGTTAATCACACTCTAGGAATTTCAAAACAATCCAACCTTTCTTGGAAATTTCGTCCGGAGAAAACCTTAAACCAGGACCCTTGTAAACGTAGGCTACACAAGCACTACTATTGCCATTTCACGAAAATTTCATCCGCGGGATCGGTACCCATGTATACGTGCGGGTTTTGAGACTTTCACGAAGAACACACAGGCCAACTTATTTGATGTAACAATAATTCATCTCCCAGATTCACTAATTTTCTCAAAAAAGTAACATTTTCAATGTATAAGTGTGAGATAATACTCCATTCAAATGAATGAGAAAATAGTTTCAATTCTCATAATTCACATGCAATTTCTAAAACACTCAAAGATATTCTCCACCGATAGCCCAAAACAGAAATTTCTAAACAGATAATTTATATTCTATAAAAATAAACTTTCCAAATTTCAAGAGGTGAGTGATACATATCCAACTCTACCATCCTCATCAATATTCATCTAATTTCATAATTTCAACATCAATTTCATTATTTATACAAAACCAACGTTTGAGGCATTTAGGGCAAAATTCTTACTCTTTTCAAAATCAACCCCAAGTATCAAAGTCAACCATTTTCATCCAACTCAACATTATTTCCAACATCAAAATCATTTCCAAGAATCTATTTGAAAAACCCCTCTTTTAATTTTTACCCAAAAACCTAGGTTGTTCCAAATCTTCCAAAACTCTCGATATTGTTTAGAAATCACAAATAACTAAGTTAAAACTCATTAAAAATGTGGAAAATATCTATACCTCAAACTAGAACACGAGAGAGAGAGTGAGAGAAATCCAAAGACACCAAAAACCAACTTTGCTTCCCACATCGAGCTCTATCTTTTTAACAAAGGCACACGAGTGAAAATATTGACGGATCTAGGTGTATTTGTGGGAAATATGTGAGTTTTAGAGAGAGAGAGAGAGAGAGAGAGAGAGAGAGAGAGTGAAAATAGAGTTTTGAAATGTTTAGAGAGAGAGAGAGAGGTGAAAAAGTGACTCAGAAAATTGATTTTACGAATTGATATACACACAGTTCACTCAAGCGCAAGATGCGTCGCTTGAATTACCAGACACAATAAGTTGTTTCGCTCAAGCACAAGAAGTGCCGCTCGAGCGCAGAATACAAACTCTCAGTAGTTTTACAGACAGAAGACCGTCGCTCGAGTGCAAGAGGCTTCGCTAGAGTGAAGAATACCAACTCCCAGTAGTTTTATAGGCCTGCAAAAGTACTAGAGGTTCACAATGTCCGTTCAAGCGCAAGAAGCTTCGTTCGAGCGAAGGAACAAAATTTTGGGCAACAAAAGTTTGAAAAACAAGTTACCAACCTATTTCAAACGCAATCAATACATTCCAAAAGCCAAACTCAAAGAGATATAAAGGGAAACAAGACATGGATAAGTATACATGACAATAAAGCCCGGATCCAAAACATCAAATGGGTCGGGTCCAAATGAGAAATGTTATAACCTCCCCCTTTAAGGAATTTCATCCCCAAAATTTAAACCATGTTTTGACCAATTACAACATTGATAATAATTTCAAATCATCACCATGACCCATCCACCGATCATTCATTCTCATAACATGATAAACAAGTTTCAATACTAACTATGCAATTCACATTTCCAAAACATATACAATGTTGTTATTACATTAACGCAGCAAAATTTTCAATACAGTTTCAAACATTGACAAATAGGTCAAGATACTTCTCACGGACTTCCGCTTCATGTTCTCAAGTGGCCTCAACCTTGTGGTGTCACCACTACACTTTTACCAAAGGAATCATCTTGCCTCGCAAGACTTTGTCTCGAGTGTCTAAAACTCTAATAGGTCTCTCCTCATACGAGGCATCCTCATCTACCTCTAACTTCATCCAATCCAACATGTGCGATGGATTTGGCTCATACTTCTGAAGCATACAGATTGTAGACAACCCATTTTTGACCGACCTTAAGACTCAAACGTCACCGATTCAGCGCTGGGTGATGTTGCATATTGTACTCGTTCTGAAGTTGCGGAGTCTCAGCCGTGAGCCTTACCTCCGGACTTCCGGACTCTTTTGTGTCTTGCCTCGGTTTGCGAACCAGGCCCTGTTTTCTTTGTTTTCTCTGCCCAAAGGGAGAGAGAGGTCTCGTAGATCATCTCTCAGTGGCCGTAGGCTACATTTTGTGGTCGTAGGCCATTTTTCCCATTTGGAGCCCGGTTCTCGATTTTCGGAGCCGTTGGTCGTGTGCCTCGGTTCGGGACCGCTTAACCACCTCTGTTTGCTCTGATTTTTGGCATACACCTTGTTTCCTCCCTTTTGAGGGACACTGTGGCTCGAGAGACCAAATTTGTAGTTGAACGCCACCTCCGGTGCTTAATAGTCAGTTTTCGGGGCCCCGGGCCGCGCGTTTTGGCCCCCGAACCTTCATTTTGCATCGGTTTGGATTCATTATTGGCGGAGACCTTATTTTCATTGTTAGGAAGGTTGTAGGAAGGTGGGAGGCCAGCAATTTTTCTAAAAACCCAGCTTTTCTCTTCGTCGCCCGTTTTTCTTACTACAAAGCTGGTTTTTCCCATTCCCGGGCCACTTTTTCTGACTTTCCACCACACCATTGTGTTATACACACCTGGGAGGCCACCAATATGGGTAGGCCGGCTAGTAATTCCCCCTGACCCTTTTGAACCCTTCTAAAAAGCTAGCTTTTCTCTCTCCTGAATCACTTTTTCTGGTTTTTCTCTACACAACTGCATTGCACTCATCTGGGAGGCCACCTTTTTGGGGTGGTCGGCCAGTAATTTTGCTTGACCCCTTTGACCCCTGGTCAGCCGGCCAGGCGAGGTGGCCGGCCGGCCACCTGGACCTTCTGAACCTGGCCGGCCAAGTTTGTCTCTCCAGGTGCATTCCAGTTGTGCCAGCTGTTTTGCACCAAATCCACTGCCCGAGGGTTTGTCCTTGTTTTTGGTCCATTTTAGGTGGTTTTGACCCCCTTTGCTTGGTTTCAAAGTGGTTTGGCCCCTTTGGTCAAGCTTCTTGAGGAAACTTGACCCTTTTGGGTTAGCTTCTTCAAGAAGCTTGACCCCTTGGTCAAGCTTCCTTTAGAAGCCTTGAACCCCCCTCTTTGGCTTCTCTAAGAAGCCTCACCCTTCCCCCTCTATATAACCAACCCTTGAGCTCCATTTTCAAGGGTTAGAAAACCAGCTGGAGCATTTGCATACAATCCTCCATATCTCTCTCATCCAAGCCTCAAAACACCATTGTTCTTGCACCATTTACATACCAACTCATAGCCTACCACCTCTATCCTCCATTCCAACACCTTTAGGCTAATTTTCAGAGGTTAGGAGCTCATTTTCTTGGACCAAAAGCTGCTGCATTGCTGTGCTACAGGGGTAAGTCCTTTTTTTTTTTTCATTTTCTAGCCTTATTTTGCTTCATCTCTTAGCCCCTTTTTCTTACATTTTTGGGCTTTGACCTAAACTGTAAAGTATCTTATTTTGAGCCCCTCTTCAACTTTGTTGAAGGACTCTTTGCTGTTTGAGACCATCTGCTACCCCTTGTCCTTTATCCCTCTTTTAGGGCTACTTTTGCATCATATTTTAGCCTTACTTGTGAGCATTTTTGAGATTTGGTATAAACTCAAAAAAAATATTGCTTTGACCTCCTCTTTAAGTTTTCTTGAGGTCACTTTTCTGTTTGGAGTCATCTCCTTCCTTGCATGCTTCATTTCCACATGCTTTGCGCCATGCATTTGAGCATTTGCATAAGTCTTGTTTTGGCCTCTTAGCCATTGAAATCCAGTGGATTTTCAGTGGCTTTGATGAGGTTTTGAGCTTTGAAATCATAGAGGGGTGACCCTCTCACCCCTCATTCTCTTTACTAGCATATTTGGCCTTCCAAAGGGACCCTATTTTGCATGCATTGAAGTCACTTTTCAGGCTTTATTCTGAGGGTTTTGAGGTCTGTCTTAGCTCTGTCCAAGGCCCTTTTGGCCATATTTTATGTCTACAATGCATGTGTAGAGCAATCCGATCCAAGGCTTTTCAAAGGGGCCTTTCTTTGCATGTTTCCTAGACACATTCCAGGGCCTATTTGGTGGGTTTTAGGACTGTCATAACCCATTTCCAGAGTTGGTTTGGTCTTGTTAACCGTCTATCTTGTAGGTGCTTAATAACCCCTTGTATGGCCCTTTAAAGGAACCCGTCATTTGTGCATGTGTTGACTGTATTTCAGAGGGTATTTAGGCATATTTTGACATGTTTTATTCACTGATTTTTTCTGGTTTGATGAGTTTTCATACACTTCATATACATGCCATGTAAACCATGTTTGCTAGTCAAAGTTGCATGCTATTTTAGTCCATCATGCTAGCATCTTTTGATCATGCTTTGAACTAGAAATGTGCATGTTTTGGGACTGCCTTGGCTCTATCTTTGTGCCTCATATTCAAATAATGCTTACTTTGCATAGCTATAAGTCAATACATGTACCTACTTTCGAGTTTCGGGGTTTACTTCATGCATTGGGTGCCATATTTCTATGTTTCGGGACCATTTAGCATCATGTTTCAGTGCTGGAATTTACATTCTCATATGCCATGCTTCATCCTTGCCATGCCTTGTTAGAGTTGCATGTCGTGCCTTAGGTTCGGTCCTCGATTTGCGTGCATGTGTGCACGCATTTCGGTAGTCTCATTTTCATCTTATGGCTACTGATGTGAGTGTGGCTGAGGTCCACTCATGTTGGTGTAAGTCCATTGTGCATTGTGTATGCCATTTCAATTCATAGTATTGCGTATGTTAGGTTGCATGTTAGAGTATTGTGTATGCCATGTTACATCGAGCATTGTGTATGCCATTTCATAGCATTGTGTACGCTAGGGTGCATGTTAGGATTGCATTCATGCATGCCATGCATATTGCATTGTGTTTGGGATAGGAGTTAGCCCAAACACAGGAAACGAGGGACGTTTCGTACTCCAAGTGACGGAACGTGTCTCAATTCCCAGTCGCCAACATTCCGGATTAACCATGATGGAGTCTAGGCCTTGTTGTGTTTATATGTGCGTTCATTTCACATCGAGTCGTGCAATTTGACTCCTCAGCCATCATGCATCGAGATGCGTGATTGGTGACACGAGGATCGAGGCAAGCATACATATATGAAAATACTTTTCCATGCCCCTTTCTCGCTCTCTGTTGCAGCAAATCAGAAACCGGTAATCTTTTGGGGCTTCGAACAATATTCCGGGCTTAATTGTAAACAGAGGCTAATCGGGCATTGCAATGGATTTCTGTGCAAGGCAACTTAAGCATGCATTATTCATCATTTGGAATAGAGCTGAGGTGGTCCATAGATTTGCGTGCTAGTTTACTGCTTTCCTAGTTAAATTTGTTAAATAATTAGGGTTTTGTACTTATTTGGACTGTATTTTTTATTCGGGACTATATTATTTATTCAGACCCTCCGAGCGAGGGCACAACTGTAATAAGTGTGTGTGCGTGTGATGTGTGTCTTCCAACCCCACGTCTTTCTCCCTTTTATTTACCAGCTTATGATGGTTAGTTTAGGGCATGTTTCAATTAGCATACAGTATGATAGCATGTTTGCATTCATTCATCTGTCTTGCATGCACCGGGCTCGGCGCATCATACTAACTACATTGTATTTCAATGACGAGTTGAATACTTGTCAGTTGTAGCATTTCACATGCCATCTTTAGAATAGTCGAGCCTGCTATAAGTTGCATTTTTGCATGTGTTGCATTAGGCATTTTTGTATAGTTAGGATCATGCATGGATTTCTAACATAGCTTCTATTTTGGCTTGGAGTACACGGTAAGTGTTTATGCTTTAGCATCCTTGCATGTGTGTGAGTAACTGCCATGATAGCATGCTTGCCATGAGGCTAACTGCTTACGTGATATAACAGCCTAAATGCCTGTGGGTAAAGGTTGGATTATCCGAATTGGAATAATGCATTGACTGTGAGTTTTAAGCCCACTAGATAGTGGCAAAACCATCTTTTCTAGAGTCCACCCGAGGGTGGCAGAATCTGCATTTTAAGCCTACTTACGAGTAGCAAACCGTTTTCAAAACAAACATGAGAGGTTTCGTTCCAATTCAGGCGATCCAGTCTATACTTGTATGCTGTGTGCATCACATAGTAATCCTAGGCTAATAAATCGGAATAAGAACGCATTTGTTTTCAAAAACTCGATATCATGTTTAGTAGTGGCCAATCTTTGATTGGGTGAGTGGGGGTGCTCACGAAGTGACCTTCTCCAATCGTACCTAAGTTCCCGAGCCGAGGCAACTTTGGTGATGACGGACACGTGGCCTTAGACACGAGTTAGGGTTTCCTAAATTTCCCCAAAATAAATATTGAGGTGGCGACACTGTATCTGGCAAAGCAGTCCATGTTTGGCACTTCTTTCAAAAAATTTGTTTTCAAAAACGATTTGCCGGATTTGGGCTCTTTGGTGATTCATCGGTCTTGCATTGTACTCTGCGAGATTAAATACAGGACCGTGACATTGAGTCCTGAACTGTAGTGAGCCCCAAATGAACAAAACGAGATTTCCCTCCCGGGATGTTCGGGGACGTCTACACAGATATAGAACATCATGCACCCCAAAAAGCTGTGGCGGTAAGGCCAAACGATAAGCTACCTCTTTCAATCTGCTCTAAGATCTCAAAAAGCCCAATAAACCTAGGAGACAATTTCCCGCTCTTTCCAAACCTTATTAAACTCCGTCTTGGTGATATTTTTAGGAAGACATGATTTGCCACCTCAAAGGACAACGGTCTTCTTCTACGGTCGATATAGCTCTTCTAACGACTCTGAGCCGTGATCGACCTCTTACGAATAAGTACAACTTTCTCCACCGTTTCCGAGACTAACGCTGGACCTAACATAGGTGCATTGCCCACCTCGGCCCAACACATAAGAGACTTACACAGCTGGACATACAAGGCCTCAAACAGTGCCATACCAATACTCAACTGGAAGCTGTTGTTATAGGCAAACTCCACTAAGGTAAAGTGCCTCTCCCACGGCCCCTTAAAGTCAAGGACACAACCTCGAAGCATATCCTCAAGGATCTGAATAGTACTCTCGGACTACCCATCTATCTGAGGATGATAGGCGGTACTGAAAGTCAACCTAGTGCCCAAGGCATTTTGTAGGCTTTGCCACAACCGAGCCGTAAAATGGGGATCTCTATCTGAGACAATAGTCCCAGGGACCCCATGACGTCGAAAAATGTCCCTAATGTAAGGTTAGCAAAATAATCTACCAAGTCATTTGTCCACACATAGATACAAAGTGCGTTAACTTTGTCAATCGGTCAACTACCACCCAAATGGAGTCATTACCCCGTTGAGTCCTCGGAAGACCCACAACAAAATCCATCATGACATGCTCTCACTTCCACTCGGCTATAGGTAGGGGTTGCAACAAACCCGCTGACCTCTGATGATTGGCTTTCACTTGTTGACAAGTAAGGCACTTCGACACAAACACGGCTACATCCTTCTTCATCCCCTTCCACCAAAACTGACGACTAAGATTATGATACATCTTTGTGCCTCCTGGATGCACTGTAAGGCGTGAATGGTGAAACTCTCAGAGTACCTCCTCTCGACAGAACTCCGACAGGAAAAGATGGTCAAGGTATCTAACAATTGAGTCAGAGTACACATTTAAGCCTTTTTCTACCTTCCCACAAGAGATCTTTTCTCGAAGGGTTTCTACCTCAAGTCACCCCTCTGCGTTTCTATAAATCAGCTTACAAGTGTATGTTGTGCGATTACCCAAAACAAGGCGGCTGACTCAATGGACTGCCCAAGTTGTAAATCAAATTTTATCCAATAACACCAAACATTTCCCATTCTCGGATGGCAATACTCGCTACACTGTTAAAGGAGTTTCTACTCAAGGCATCAACCACTACATTGGCTTTTCTCAAATAACAGTGTAACTCAAAGTCATACTCTTCTATAAACTCCATCCACTTCCTTTACCTAAAAAATTTAGATCTTTCTGTGAAAATAGGTACTTTAGACTCTTGTTATCAAAAAACACCTCAAACTTCTCACCATAAAGGTAATGCCTCCAAATTTTCAAAGCGAAGATCACAGCTGCTAATTCTAAATCATGGGTAGGGTAGTTCCTCTCATGTGTTTTCAATTGACATGAGCTATAAGCTACTACATTTCCCTCTTGCATCAAAACACAACCTAAACATTCTCGTGAAGCCTCACAATACACAAAATAGCCTAAACCCCTCTCCGAAACAATCAACACTAGAGCAATGGTAAGTCTAACCTTAAGCTCTTAAAAAGACATTTTACAAGTCTCATTCCACATAAACTTGATTCCCTTTCTCATTAGTCTAGTCAAAGGTGAGGCTAACTTAGAAAAGTCCTTCACAAACTGATGATAATACCCGGCCGACCCCAAGAAACTATGGATCTTAAAGGCATTCTTGGGTTGTTCCCAATCTTGCACTGCTTCTATCTTCGAAGATTCTATAGTCACTCCTTTCTCAGATATTACGTGGCCTAAGAACTTAACTTCTTTCAACTAGAATTCACTCTCCCCGAACTTAGCATACAATTTGTGAGCTCTAAGCAACTCATGCACAACTTGCAAGTGCTCCTCGTGTTCCTCCTCGAAGAGTGAGTAAATCAGAATGTCATTGATGAAGATGACTACGAAATGATCTAAAAACTCACAGAATATTTGATTCATTAGGTCCATAAACACAACTGGTGCATTGGTTAGCCCAGAAGGCATCATTAGGAATTCATAATGGCCATACTGCACACAGAATGTCATCTTTTGGATATCTTCCTCCCTTACTCTCAACGAGCGGTAACCCGATCTTAGGTATTTCTTATAAAAACAACAAGACCCTTTCAACTGATCAAACAAATCATCTATGCGTAGCATTGGGTGCCTGTTCTTAATAGTTATTCGAGTCAACTTTTGGTAATCAATACAAGTCATAATGAATCGTCTTTCTTCTTGGCAAAGAGAGCCGGTGCTCCCCAAGGTGAAGTACTAGGGCGAATAGAGCCCTTATCTAGCAATTGGTGGATTTGAATCTTTAACTCACTCAACTCGGTGGGTGCAAATCTATAAGGTGCCATAGAAATCAGTGCCATGCCAATCACTAAGTCAATAGAGAACTCAATCTCATGATGAAATGGAAAACTAATAAGATCCTCAAGAAAAACGTTTGGGTATTCACAAACTACCATCAGGAAATCAACTTGGATTTCATCACACTCACTAACCAAGAAGGTCGCAAGAAGACAGCTAAGTTCACTCTGACCATGCGAATCATACACTGGTGATAAAGCTCTATAGGCTCTGCCCTCCATGAGAAAAAAACAATCACCGCTCATGGTACATACAGTAACCCTCTGATGGTAAGAATCTATGACAACCCGATACGATGACAACCAGTCCATACCCAAAATAGTATCAAAACTCAACAAATCAATCAATACAAAAGCAAAAGTAAGTCAACGACTGACAATCTCTATTTCAAAACCCTGACAGCCCTGTTCCGAAGCAATCTCACCGCCAATAAATGAATCTACACTAAGTGGAGATGCTAACCAAACCAATTCTAACCCCAATGCCAATGGAAATGCAGACGAGATGAATGAATGTGATGCACCCGTATCAATTAACACATTGGCAATAGAATTGCATAACAAGAAAGTACTTTTCATAACTGAAGGAGCTAACACTAAGTTTGGCATGGTAACAACATACACACGCCCTTAAGGTCTTTGCTCCACCTGCTCATCCCTCGGAGCAGAAGCCTGATGCACTGACTGAGCCAAAGAAGCTCCCTGATTGGCTCTTGAGGCCTGTGCTAACTGTGTGGGCTGGTGGCTCTGTGTCTGCCTCGAACTAGATACACCAGGTGTGCCACCTAACTGAGGGCAAAACCTCATCACATACCATGACGGCCCACACTAGTAACAGGTAGGCGACTGCTCTCTCCTCTGACTCTGGCTCAAAGAACGAGCTGTTGCTGGTGTGGACTGTTGCCTTCTTCCTCTCTACAGGCAAGCTAGAGACTTGTGACCCAATTGGCCACACTTGTAACAAGAGAACCCTTCTGGATTACCTCTCGTCAAACCCAAACTTGGCACAAAAAAGGTGGATCTAGATTGTGAAGCTTGGGACTGTTATGGAGTGGGACGTCTCTACCTTTTACTATCCCAGCTCTCCTCCTGAACCTCCTATCTCCTCCCGAAGCCCCTCATCCGCTCCTCCTCTACCTGAACTACGGTCTCGAGATGAGCCACCGCTCTATAAGGCGTTTGTAATCCCTAATCATTAACCCAACTACTTTTAAAATAATCCCCGTTCCTCAATCTCTTCTCAAACTCAATATAACGACGTTCCTTTGTCGCCATGAGTTTCGATGCAAATCTAAAAAGGCTAGTGAAAGTTGCCTCAAACTCGGCCACTAGCAAGCTAAACTGCTTAAGCTTCATAAATTGATCTCTCAACTTCTCCCTAGCAGTGGGAGGCAAGAACTTATCTTGAGAGGTGTTGACAAAAGCCTCCCAAGTCACTCGAATGCGTCCGCGTGCATACTTCTACCATTGACCTGCCTCCCCTTTCAGCTAGAAGGATGCCAAGGTCACTCTCAGCCCATCGTCTTCGATGCCAAGCATCTCAAACGTCTTCACCATCTGTTCTAACCACTCATTCGCCTTTAGTGGCTCCTTAGGATCATCCACAAACTTGTCTAGATTTGATTGGAAGAGGTTCCTCTTTAAGAAATACAGCCTTGCTTCAGCAACTTGGGCCTGGATTTGATTCTCAACCCTGAGAATGTTCATAGATTACCGCAATGTTCCGGCCATTTCATGGGCCAAAGTGCCCATGGCCTATTGACCAACTAATTCGGCCACATTGACCTGACCAACCCTTTCCACTTATGCTAGAATCTCATCCGGTAAGGGCATCTCATGCCTCCTAGGTCTACCACGCCTACTGCCACCACATCCACCTCCTAACATCTTAATAAAGGTAACAAAAGAGATTACCACATTTACAAATGTGTCGAACCTAACTCACTTGCGTCGAAAAGCAGTGGACAACAATAATTCACTCTACATAAGTACATAGTCACATAAACACATACGAATTTCCTTCCTAGATAATAACCATCATGCGGCATTGCCAGAGCTCCAATTAGAAACAACAGTGATCAAGTGCTCTTCTAATATGACTTCTAAAAACACGTAGACCCAATCAATATCTTAGGAACTAAATTCCATACTCATATAACCACATAAGCAAGTTATCACATAAGCATACCATGCATACAAACATCTCTATCAAGGGAGAAAAACCCATTGTGGTAATAACTACTTCCCATGTCCCCAAAGTATTCAAACCTGGTACGCTTTGATACCAAGTTATAACGCCCCGAAATAAACTCAATATACCCATCTCATAACAATTAATAAATAACAACATAAGTGAAATGGTGAGCCTTCATTAATCAAAGTTTAACATACAAAAGGTGACACATGCAATATACATCCATAAACAGTACATCATGAATCTACAGCATGTGTTACAAAATTGTGAAAAGAAATGAAAGCTAACAGATAACCATGTGCCCCAATGGCTTACATCTTTCTAAGCCAATGTTTGGGTACATCAAAAGTGAGTCTTAATGCTCAATACAGATAAAGCCTTAGGCTTGCACAAAATTTAAAGACAAAATAACAATGATGAGCCTTAAGCTCCACAGTCCGCCCAAGCTATTGCCTTGGCGGAGGATATCATCAGCACCTGAAATGTTTTTCCCACATAAGGTGAGCCAAAGCCCAATAAAAATAATCCGACGCGGTATATGAATCTTAACCAAGCTACAAGGTGAATGCATATGCAATGCTCGTGTTAAAACATTTTTATACTTCTTTCCAAAATTATGCAGTGCCAAGTTAATGTCTTGATTCATAAATCATTTCCATTACAATAGAAAATAGGGTGGTGAATCACACTCTAGGAATTTCAAAACAATCTAACCTTTCCCAGAAATTTCGTCTAGAGAAAACTGTAAACCGGGACCCATGTAAATGTAGGCTACACAAATACTACTGTTGCCATTTAACGAAAATTTCATCCGTGGGATTAGCACCCTTGTATACGTACAGTTTTCGGGACTTTCATGAAGGACACACAGGCAAACTTATTTGATGTAACAATAATTCCTCTCCTAAATTCACCCATTTTCTCAAACTAGTATACATTGAAAATTCACCCATTTTCTCAAAACAGTAACATTTTTAATACATAAGTGGAAGATAATACTCAATGCAAATGAATGAGAAAATAGTTTCAATTCTCCTAATTCACATGCAATTTCTACAACACTCATAGCTATCCTCCACTGATCGTTCAAAATAGATATTTCAAAACAGATAATTTATATTCTGTGGGGGCCGAATTCAAAATGAGCCATATGTAAGTCGGCTTAAACTAGGCTTTACCTTCAAAACAGGATTGTCGAGATTGGTGAAAATGATTCGGCCAGTGACCGAGTCCACTTGAACAAAGTCGTGGCTAAGTAGAACCTAGCTTGTGGGCCGAATAGGCCACAAATTCTATGGAACACCTAGGGGCCCAACTATGAGGATGGAGTGTCCATAATAAGAGAGTGGGCCCTTGGAGAACAACATAAAAATGAGGAACATTAGCCAAAGTGGAGGTATGTGAGAAAAAGGTGATAACTCGTGATAAAAGAAAACTTGAGAGAATACTAACTTGCTTGTCGGAGTGCTGATTCCAGCATCCCCGACCAAAGTGTTTGTTCCCATTTCAGGTATCAATTCAAGGATCAAGGAAGTCTGTTTGGATCAGAGAGTATTTCCAAACCCCTTCACCACATATTCTATAAAGATACACTTTTCAAATTTCAAGAGGTGAGTGATAATGCATATCGAACTCCACCATCCTTATCAATACCCATCCAATTTCATAATTTCAACATCAATTTCATTATTTATACAAAACCAACATTTAAGGCATTTAGGACAAAATTCTTACTCTTTTCAAAATCAATCCCAAGTGTCAAAATCAACTATTTTCATCCAACTCAACATTATTTCCAACATCAAAATCATTTCCAAGAATCTATTTGAAAAACCACTCTTTCGAGTTTTACCCAAAACCCTAGGTTATTCCAAATCTTCCAAAACTCTCAATGTTGTTTAGAAATAACAAATACTAAGTTAAAACTCATAAAAAGTGTAGAAAATATCACTATCTCAAGCTAGAACACGAAAGAAAGTGAGGAAAACCCAAAGACGCCAAAAACCAACTTTGCTCCTGTTAGGATGAAGCCCACGTCGAGCTCTATCTCTTTAACAAAGACACACAAGTGAAAAGATTGACAAATCTAGGTGTATTTGAGGGAAATATAAGAGTTTTAAAGAGAGAGTGAGAGAAAACAAGGTTTTGAAATGTTCAGAGAGAGAGAGAGAGAGAGAGAGAGAGAGAGGTGAAAAAGTGACTCAGAAAAGTGATTTTATGAACTGATATACGCACAGTTCGCTCAAGCGCAAGATGTGTCACTCGAGCTACCAGACACAATAAGTTATTCCGCTCGAGTGCAAAATACAAACTCTCAGTAGTTTTACAGATAGAAGACCATTGTTCGAGTGCAATAAGCATCTCTCGAGCGCAATAAGCTTCGCTTGAGCGAAGAATACCAACTCCCAGTAGTTTTATAGACCTGCAAAAGTACTGGAGGTTCACAAGGTCTGCTTGAGCGCAAGAAGCTTTGCTCGAGCGAAGGAACAAAATTCTGGGCAACTGAAGTTTGAAAAACAAGTTACCGACCTGTTCCAAACACAATCAATACATCCCAAAAGCCAAACTCAAAGAGATATAAGCGGAAACAAGACATGGATAACTATACATGACAATAAAGCTCGGATCCAAAACATCAAATGGGTCGGGGTCCAAACTAGAAACGCTACTGAGCGATGTTATTTGGTTCGCGGGGCTCATCACAAGTCCTATTTTGATAATCTGAATCATTAAATATGTAAAGCTTGTCAAGTACTTCATTTCTGCATAAAATCACACTAATCGGATATCGATAACCCCTTTATTAGATCATATTTTTTCAATGGTAAATATGATTTTAAAAATAAATTTTTGACAAAAATGTGTTATGATTAAGGGGTTATCGATATCCTATTAACGTGATTTTTTAAAGAATGAAGTAGTAGACGAGTTTTACACATTGCATAATTTAGATTATTGAAATAAGATCGTGCTAGACCTCACAGGCCTAACAACATTGTCAAATCTACAAAGTAGATTGGAGGCAAGCCTGCTGCTTAAGTTTTCTCTAACCTACTGCAAATATAGTTCCCCTTTCTTTTATTTTTTCGACACAATACCAAATAAAAGTGTTAAATATAAGTCACATCATGGAGATGGAGAAATAAAGAAAATTTCAGTTGGTGTCAAATTTTGCACAAAATTTAAAGGGCTAGGTTTCCCTTTATAAGTTTGATTTTCATGATTTGAACTATTTAATTTTATCAGACTCTGGGCGTATATCATTTATGAAAAAAAAGAAATTAGATTGATTCGATATTTGTAACTCCTTTATTTTTATCGAGTTTATCTTCAAAAAATCTAACGATCAATGTGTTTTTAAAAATGAATTATTTTTCTTTTCTTTTTCTTGTTTTTTATTTTTTGTACAAATTCAATAAAATGAATGAGTTACAAATACTGAATTAGTTTAATTTTTTTTATGCATGATATACATTCAAACTTGGCAAAATAAACAGTTCGAATTATCAAAATAAGACCTATGTTAAGTCTCACAGAATCGAACTACATCCTCCAGTCCAAATGATAGGTTGAAGAGAAACCTCACCCAAATTTAAAATATAATTTATGAATTTAATTAGTCATTAAAGGGCTGAAAATTGAAGTTCGTAATAGGAAAATGTTTGAGGGCCACAATTTTTGGGGCCACAATGGCTCAAAACTGTCAAAACGACGTCGTTTTGAATGCAAAACATGCCAAAACGATGTCGTTTTGACAGTTTTGAGCCATTGTGGCCACAAAAATTGTAACCCTCTAGCATTGTTGTTCATAATATATTTTTGGATGATCACAAATCTTTTACTATATTATTATAGATTTTCTTACTTTTTAAATTCAATAATTATTAGAATGTTTAAAGTAATAATCAATCAATTATCTGTTTTATAAATAACTAAATCTTGAAAGAAAAAAGGCTTCTATATTATTTTCTAACTTCAAATAATTGCAAAATAATAAGAAACTTTTATCATACCAGCTTTTAAATTCGTTTGTTGTTTTGAGACTGGGAGTGTATTGAATTCATCTACACAACACGTCTCGTGACAATATGAGAGGGAAGAATAGACAAAGATGGATTTTCATTGTCGCTTTGTGGCTGTGTTGGAGAGAGTGAGAGAGTCAAAAGGGCAGAATCCTAGGCACTGTACTAGCGTAAGCCTGGAGGCACTGCTCGTCTGTACTCCACTGGGTCGTCTAACTTTTTGACATCTGTCCTCCCCTTCTTGGCGAAGGCGACATACGCTTTGCCAACATATTGTGAGTAATGATAAAAAATAATAATAATAATAATAAATTACAAACCCACCATCTGATATTTATTTAAATTAAAAATTATCGCTTATAATTTTAAAAATTATATTATGTCCATTAAAATTTTTAATTTCGTAATAAATAGATTATTTTATTAATAAATTATTAAATTAATTAATAATTTTTAATAATATTAAAATTTTATTTCAATTAATAATTTAGATAATTTTATTATTATATTGGTAAATAGATAAAAATTTTACATTTTCAATTAATTCTGTTCAATAAAAAATTATGTCAATGAGGTATTTGTAATTTTTCAAACCATAGAAGACAATTCGTATTTTAAACAAATCTCAGAGAGTGTATTTATAATTTATCCTAAAAAACCAAACAAAAAATGATAAAAAATTGATACTTCACCACCCAAAATTTAGAAAAAAATCTATGGTAGTTTAAAAATTTATGCACCATTAGTTTTGAATAAAATAAAATTCCAGTTATTGGATATGTTATGATTAAAAATAGATAGAAAATTAAGGTGGGTTTTTAAAAGTTAAAGAAGTTTTAATTAATTTGAGAATGAAAAAATAGATTTAACTATTTGTTACAGACATACTTACTACTTATTATTAACTCATTTATTACTTGTGTGAAGAAGTGATTTGGAAATACTCTTCTAATCCTAGGGGACGTTAATGATCCTTCACTAGTTACCTAAAAAAGAATTAACACTCTGATCGGGGGTGTCGGAATTAGCACTCCGACAAGCAAGTCAGTCTCTACACTCTGAATTACGTATATTTTAAGTTAAGTGTAATAGTTCTCACATACCATTCTTCGTCTGTTGTTCCTTTATTTATACTCGTTTCTTGGGCCTCGGGGCCTGGCCCATTTTTCACTCATTATCCGCTTATTTATTCGGCTACATAGTTCAATAGATACTCGGCCTACCTGTTGCATTCGGCCTCCTGATCGTGCAGGATGGAGCCAAGTAATATCCGTCTCCCAGAGTGTACGCTTCTGATTCTACTAATTATTCGGCTCCCACAATTGACCTCCAAACTCCCAATTGACAGTGGTTAATTGGTGTGTTTGGTTTCGAATTTGAAAAGTCAAGAGGGACAAAAGTTAGGCGGCTTCACCTATCCCAATGTGAATGTCAGAACGCACACGCCTTTCAGTCAGCATTATACTTTCCCGTCTCATTCGTACATCTCTCCCATTTAATATGATTTGAAACTCCAGTCCCTTTGAATGCATGCTTTTTCAAATATTTGAGCCTCCTGGATTGCCAATCGGTATCCCTTCTCTGACTCGTGTCTTCTGCAACTTCTCCCCGTCTCTCCTTGTCTCCTTTGCCTCTTGTAAGTTTTCTTCTCTTCTCTTTGTAATCCTATTTTTCGTGTTTATTTTAGATTTGACATACCCTTGAGTCCTCACTGGAATGGCTAAGCACTTGAAAGACCTCCTTTCCGAGGGTCGTATTTCGGGGTTCCAACGACATTTTTCCATCCCTGATGATGTCCACCTATCTCTAGGGACAGACAATACTCTTGATATGGAGAGGGAAGATCAAAATACAGTTGTCTTTCCTTTCCTATCCATTGCAGAGGGCGGAGTCCGTTTTCCCCTACACCCGTTCCTTAGGGCTGTCCTTCGCCATTGGGGTCTGATTCCTTCCTAACCCAATGTGAATTTTTTTCGAATCATCATGGGAATCGCAGAGTTGAACCGGCGCCTTAGGATCAACCTTGGATTTCGGTCATTCGGCACTGCTATGCTTTAGCCAAATCCTCCGGTCAGCTCGGGCACTACTTTCTCAGGGCCAAGGACACTAACCACCACTAGGTAACTATGCATGCCAGCTCTGGCAAACGAGTTGATGATGTGATGGTCAATGTTTGTGGCAACTGGGAATTCGGCGAAGGCGAAGATCGCCTAGACCCTATACCCAGATGGAGGGGCGAACCAGGTTGTCGTGTAACTCCTCGTGTTTATTGATCTTTCTTTTACTCGGCTTTTTCTCCCAGTCTAATCCTTTGTTTATGCAGGCAATAAGTTGAAGAAGATTTTGACTTCGGCCGACGAGGCAGTCCTTGCAAAAATTAAGACTGCGCTCAAGTATTTTGGCTATCCAAACGTACAGAAGCAAAGGAGAGCCGCCCACATACTCCTGCAATACGAGCCTATTTATAATTCGTTCTCGGCTGCGAACGACATTCCCATCCCAACTGGTGAACAACATCTTACGGCTCTTGTCTTCCCCAGCTTCAAGAACCTTAGGCAAATTGGTTTTGAAGCATCTGATTCGGAGCGGGACGTAGAGCCAGTGGTTGAGGTAGTTGCCGATCCAACGAGAGAGTTTGCTGCGGAGGCCAAAGAGGTCAGCGAGGCTCTAAACTCAGCGTTTGAAGCAGCCGGTCTTAACCAGCCTAACTCACCATCCACTTCGGGTCGGGGGGAGTTTCCTTTTGGAGATATTTTTACTGGTTTAGAAGATCTGCCCGGCTCCTATTCCGAGGGTATGGCGAAGGAATCTCTTTCTCAACTGGCACGAAAAAAGAACGCTGAGCGTTTGGCCGCCCGTCAGAAGGCCGAGGCCGTTACTTCCAAAGCTGCCCTCCTTGAATCATCTGAGCCGGTTGTGGTTATTGAGACGGCTCAAATTGTTTTTGTTGAGACGGAACGGTCAGTTGAATGTTTGACTCCAGAGGCTGATAACGGTAGGGAAAAGCGACCCACTGATTTTGAGGCCGTCTCTAAAGAAATCCCAATCGAAAAATGGCCACGCTTGGAGGAGTCGGACGTGGTTGTTCCTTTTGTGGTTTAGCCGAAGATAAAAAAATGTGTCGATCTCCTCTGACGCATCGGCTTTGAAAGACCCAACAGTGGCGTTGAGCCTGGTTTCGTCAATCTCGTTGCCGGCTGACAAAGTAGCTTTCCGCTCGGAGCTGGACGTGTTAGCAATTGCATTGGCCGCTCAGACAGCTCTTCTGGTATATATCTTGATCTTATCTTTTGCATTTTACGTATATTTTTTTTGGTTTAAATTTTTTGTTTTACAGACAGTCGGTAGGATAGCCGAGATAGGGCAACGTCAGCGCGACGCCATCGAAGAAATCGGCTGTCTAAGATCGGAGGTGGAGGGCGAAAGTAGTAGGGCCAACTTCGAGGCGGCAAGGGCGACAATAGAGAGTGCAAGGGCGGAGGCCGAAATAGAGAGAGTGAAAAATGCTAAGGAGCAGAGATTGGTCGTCGAGTAGAGGGAAAGCGCGAGCGATGAAGCGCCCAAGGCAGCGCAAGAGGTGATTGCCAGGCTGGAGAACGAATTGGAAGACTTGAAGAAGGCAAAAGAAAAAGCCGACTCCGAGACTTCCAAGGCATACGAGGCCGGGCAAGGCGCCGCCCTTACAGGCTATGTGGAGGAAGTTCCTAAATTTGAAAACTGAGGATTCAAGCATGGCTGGCTCAAAGCCCTTGCTGCTACAAATGTGACATTGGCAATTCCAATTCCATATGAGCAAGTGGACATCGAGCCGCTGGAGTCTGACCCTGAGGACCCTAAGGATTGATTTAGGACGACACACTGGTTGTTTTTGCCTAGGATTTTCAATGTATTTGATTTGATTTTATTTTATTTTATTTTTGCTCAAGGTAATCTTCATGTATAAAGTGATACTTTGTCTGTATTCAGTTTATCAATGAAATTTTCCCTTGTTTTGTGTTATTCATGTACTTAATTGAATGAATAGAAAATTACTCTGTTACAAAGGCGGATGATTCAAAAGTTGGGAGATATTCGTGATTTAGATTTAAGGAATCTGCCCTTGCGCCTGCCAGTGCATGAGCTTCATAAGCTGAATAAGACTCGTTCATGGAATGGCTGTGGTATAAATCAATCGGCACTGGGTTTAAATACTTGGTCGATCAAATTAAGAAATTTGCCCTTGCCCTAGCCAGTGCATGAGCTTCATAAGCCGAATAGGACTTATTCATGGAATGGCTATGGCATAAATTGATCGGCACTGGGTTTAAATACTTGGCCTATCAGATTAATAAATCTGCCCTTGCCCGGGCCAGTGCATGAGCTTCATAAACCGAATAGGACTCGTTCATGGAATGGCTACGGCATAAATAGATCGGCATTGGGTTTAAATACTTGGCCGATCAGATTAATAAATCTGCCCTTGCCCCAGCCAATGCATGAGCTTCCTAAACCGAATAGGACTCGTCCATGGAATGGCTGTAGCATAAATTGATCGGCATTGGGTTTAAATACTTGGCTGACCAGATTAATAAATCTGCCATTGCCTCAGCTAGTGCATGAGCTTCGTAAGCCAAATAGGACTCGTTCATGGACTTGCTCATGGAGTAAATCCCTTCGGCTTAAGGGCTTAAGGCCAAGGGATTTGGCTGACTCGAGAAGAGAGCCATTGATCCGGAGGCTTAGTTTGGCCAATCGTGATATCCACGAATCCGGAGTCTTAATTGGCCCAAAGGTGTCATGCACCAATGGGGCTCCGAATCTGGAGACTTAATTTGGCCAATCGTGATATGCACGAAAGGCGCTCCGAATCCGGAGGCCTAAGTGGCCCAAAGGTGTTATGCACCAATAGGGCTCTGAATCCGAAGACTTTATTTGGCCAATCGTGATATCCACGAAGGGCGCTCCGAATCCGGAGGCTTAATCAGCCCAAAGACGTCATGCATCAATGGGGCTCCGAATTCGTAGGCTTTATTTGGCCAATTGTGATATCTACGAAGGGCGCTCCGAATCTGGAGGCTTTTATTGGAACACCTTTGAACTGGATTTTGTAGTGAGTAAATAAGGATCTTTGTATTATAGAAAATGAGATACACATGGTGAACCGTTCAAAACGAGTATCACGCCCCACAAGTCGGATCAATGATAAAATTTGCGTAAATGCGTGGAATTCCAAGGCCATGGCAGACTCTTTCCTGACATGTCTTTGAGCCGATATGCCCCTACTCCTGCAATCGAATCAATCTGATAGGGGCTATCCCAGTTAGGACCCAATTTTCCATCAGCCGATTTCTTGGCAGCTGGAAGTACCTTCTTCAAGACCAACTCTCCTAGTGTGTAGCGGCACAGCTGAACACGTTGATTACATGACTTGGAAAGCTGCTACTGGTACCGCGCCATGGATGCAAGGGCATGGTCTCTTCGTTCTTTGATCAGAATTAAATCCAAAGCCAGCATCATGTCGTTTCGGCCCATATCAAAAACTTGAGATTTCCGGGTTGGGTGGCCGATCTCCCGAGGTATGATCACCTGGGTTCCAAAGCATAGAGCAAACAACGTTTCTCCAGTAGATCGCCTCGACGTAATTCGATGAGCCCACAATACACTTGGCAATTCTTCGACCCATTTGCCTTTAGCTTTCTCCAGCCTCTTCTTGATGCCGTCCAAAATGGATTTATTAGAGGCTTCGGCTTCACCATTGCTTTGTGGATAAGTCGGCGTAGAAAAGTAAGACCGGATACCATACTTGCTGCACAGCTCTCGGTAGACACCACAATCAAACTGGGTGTCGTTGTCTGAAATAAGAGCTCTTGGAATGCTAAATCGTGTTATGATATTTCTCCATACAAAGCGCTTAACATCAGCATCTCGAATGTGCGTTAATGCCTCCGCTTCGACCCATTTTGCGAAATAATCTGTCGCGATGATCAAGTATCGCTTGTTCCCTGGGGCCCTTGGCAATGGTCCTACGATATCAAGTCCCCACTGAGCGAACAACCAGGGGCTGGTAATGGAGCTTAACTCTTCAGCAGGCAGATGGGTTGACGGGGAGAACTTCTGGCGCTGTTCACATTTGTTCACATAGCATTCGGCATCAGATCTCATTGTTGGCCAATAATACACCTGTGTTATAGCTCGATGGGCCAAAGAGCGCCTGCCAGAATGGGCACCACAACTGCCCTCATATATTTTTGTCAGAAGCTCTTCGACTTTATCCGGGTGTACACATTCCAGGTATGGACCAGAAAGGGATTTTTTTATAAAGCCTTCCTTGCTGATCCAAGTAGTATCGCAGCGCTTTGTTTTGCAGCTTGTGCGCTTCTTTTTTGTCCACTGGGAGCTGTTCGGAAGATAAGAATGCAGTAATGGGGTCCATCCAACTCGGTCCTGACTCTATGACATTGACCTGGATTTCCTCCGAAGGGCTAATGCTCGGCTCCGGAATGAAACATACTTCGATGGTCTATTTAATCTCTGAGTTGATGGCGGAGGCTAGGCAACCTAGGGCATCTGCATGTGTGTTCTGGTCACGTGTTATCTGATTCAATTCATGATGGTGAAATTTGGCCAGCAAGGCGCTAGCCGATTTCATGTAGTCGCCATCATATTTTTGGTCATTTTCAGACCCCTTTAGCTGATTGATCACCAATTTTTAATCGCAAAATACCAGCAAACGTCGAGCACCTAGAAGGTGTGCATTTCTCAAACCGGCCAGAAGGGCTTCGTATTCAGCCTCGTTATTTGATGCTTCGAAGCCGAGTTTGACAGCCTGCTGAATTATCGCGCTGTCGGGAGCCATGATTACTACTCTAGCACTGCTGCCCTGTTGATTGGATGATCCATCACAGTACAACTGCCAAATGTCGCCAACATAGATTCTCCAGTTTGGCTTAGGTCGAATTTCATCAGACTTGAAATCGGCAAGACCCCCGGTAAATTCAGCTACAAAGTCGGCAAGCACCTGCCCCTTGATTGAGGTTCTAGGTAGAAATTGAATGTCGTACTGGCCGAGTTCAAGAGCCCACTTTGAAACGCGTCCTGATGCTTCCGCACTGCGTAGTATTGATCGAATGGGGTAATCTTCTAGCACCCCGATGCTGTGCCCCTGGAAGTAATGCATCAGTTTTCTTGCCGCCATAACTAAGGCTAGGATGAGTTTCTCCAGTGGCAGGTAGCGTGTTCCGGCGTCGACCATTGCTTTGCTCACATAATACATTGGCCGCTGCTCCCTCAGCTCTTCTTTAATCAGTACGGCGCTGATGGCCCAGTCAAAAAGTGCCAGATACAAGATGAGCGGGTCGCCTGCCGAGGGTGTTATCAAGAGGGGAACTGATCGAAGGTAGGTTTTGAGACCGTTGAAGGCGGTTTTGCACTCGGCGGACCATTCGAAAGACTTTCCCTACCATAGTGTATGGAAGAAGTGTCGACAGCGATCTGTAGACCGACTAATGAACCTGTTGAGTGCCGCGGCCATCCCCATCAACTTTTGAACCTCTTTTACCGAACGAGGGGAGCCGAGTTCCAAGATTGCTGTGATTGTCCTCGGGTTGGCCTCAATTCCTCGGTGGTTGACAATGTAACCTAAGAACTTGCCAGAGCTGATCCCAAACGCACATTTGGAAGCATTCAGCTTCATTTTGTATTTGCGTAGAATGTCGAATATCTCCTCCAGATCGGCTATATAATTCTGCTCTTCCTTGGATTTGACCACCATGTCATCAATGTATACTTCCATAGTGTGGCCGAGTTGCTCTTTGAACATGGTGGTGACAAGTCTCTGGTAAGTTGCCCCTGCATTCTCCAGCCCAAAAGGCATAACCTTGTAGCAATAGGTTCCTCTTGGGGTGAGGAATGCAGTCTTGTCTTGGTCTTCCGGATGCAAGGCAATTTGATGGTAGCCGCTGTAGGCATCGAGGAAGCTCATGTGCTGATGATGTGCTGTGGCATCTACCAGTTGGTCTATCCTTGGGAGAGGAAAACAATCTTTGGGGTAGGCTTTTGTTTAGGTCCATGAAATCAATGTAGACTCGTTAGGTCCCATTCTTCTTCTTCATAACCACAGTATTAGAGAGCCATGTAGGGTAGGTCACTTCTCTGATTGCCCTGGCGTCAAGCAGCCGTTCAACCTCTTCAACAACTGCGGCAGTGTGCTTTGCGGCTGATCGCCAGCTTTTCTGAATGATCGACTTGCATTTAGGGTCAACATTTAAACGATGTTCCGAAATAGACGGATCTACACCTGGCATCTCATATGGAGTCCACACAAATATATCAAGGTTGCTGAGCTTGAAGGAAATTAGCTCCTGTCGGTCGACTTGATTGAGGGAGGCGCCAATCATGAAGAACCTATCTGGGTTGCCGTTGATTTCAACTCGATCTAGGCCTTCCATGGCCTTTTCATTTGGGAGCCACCCAACGTCGTCGAGCCTCTCGCGATCTGTTACCTCAATAGAGTTCACTTGCAACTCCTTTGGCGTCTTTTGAGCAAGGAGATAACATGCTTGTGCCGATTTCTGAAAGCCACAGATTTGCTCAATGCCGCGTTCTGTGGGGAAGCGTAGCAGCTGATGATAGGTGCTTGGCACGGCCTGCATAACATGCAACCAGGATCGCCCCATGATGAGATTATACGGCGATGGCAGCTTGACGACCAAGAATTCCACATCCATTGCTCGGGAGCCCGCTCGGACTGGTAGTGTGATTTTCCCCAATGGGTATTCTGGATTGGCGTTGAAGCCGAATAATGGATAAGGAGCCGGAGAGAGATCCGATTCTGAGAAACCGAGTTTGGTGAATGTCTTGTAATACATAACTTCTGATGTGCTCCCCGGATCAATGAGTACCCACTCAACGGTGAATCGATTTACGCGTAACTCAATTACCAAGGGATCGATGTGAGGAAGTGTCGCTCCAGCCAGAACTGAATCATCAAAAGAAATGCTTGCAGCTTCATGGGGCTATTTAGCTGGAGTGAGTTGATTCTGAGGGTCGAGATTCAACTGAATCGCATGCACCGCGGATAAAATTGGCAAGCTATATAGCATGTGGATCACACCGAGTGGAGGAAAATCCTGTCTCAAGGCTATTGCTTTGGCTGAGTTGCCCTTTCGAACATACTGTTGTAGCCGACCATCCTGTACCAATTCCTCCAGGTGATCCTTTAATGCATAACAACTCTCATTTTCATGGCCATAATCCTTGTGATACTCGCACCGCCTATCTCATCTTCGAGTGTCGGGAGGTCCCACCATTTTTTACGGCCACTTGAAGAATGGAAGATGTTGGATTTTGGACATGACCGTACTGATTGGCTCTGACAACTCAGTAGATTTCTTGTCGGCGCGCCTTGTGCGCTTGCTATTGACTTGCAGCTATTCATTTGTTCGGTGGGAGCATTGGTCGCTTGGTCGGCGAGAATCCCGTCTCTTATCTCATTTTGCCCAATGCCGTGGTTCATTGCTCTAAGGTGCTACAGAATTTAACGACTGAGCAATTTCAGCAGGAGCTGTCTTGTTGGTCAAATTTCTGACTTTAACCCGCAAGGCACCATCTTCCACTTTACAGTATTCTTCAACTTTCTTCATCAATGACCAAACTGTTTTGGGGGGTCGTCTGGTTAAAGAGTTGCGGAGGGCACTGTCAGGATGCAGCCCCATTTTGAAGGTGGTGATGGCCATGGAGTCATTGCAAGCATCGTCTACCAGATTGAAACATTCCCAATACCGTGCCGAGTAGGCTCAAAGGGTTTTCCCCGGTTGAATCTGCATTGCCCAGAGGGAATTGACTTGCTTTGGCTGGACCTCATTAGTGATAAACCTTGCCCTAAAGGATTCTTGGAGCTGGTGGAAGCTTTTAATTGAAGTCGGCTCTAGTTTATAATACCACCTGATAGCTAGTGGTCCCAAATTGCTCGAAAATATTCTGCACATCAAAGCCTCGTCATCTGCATGCAGTGTCATGGCTTGCTTGTAATGGCGGATGTGATCGGTGGGGTCTGATTTACCGTCGTACAAGGTGAATGACAGTGCTTTGAATTTCTTGGGTAGCACTGCCTTGGCAATCCGTAGTACAAAGGGATCGTGTTGATCTTCATCCGAACTGTTTTTTTTTCGCTTATGCCTTATATGGGGACTCTCTTCAAAATAACTGGTAGTTTCAGGTCGCCCCTTCTTCTTGGGCTCCGGGGATAATGAGTCGGAGTCGCTATCAGTGTCTTCTTGTCGGGCTCAAGGTCGTCGACCACCTGCCTTCGGAGGTCGTTCCGGATTTAGGCGTACAGCTTGTTTGGACTTCACCACTTCGAAGGCCAAATCTTGACGGAGACGTTCGTTCTTAGCGATCATGTTCTCCAACCTCTGTTCATTTTGCTTTGCTTATTCAATGATTGCCTGCATTGTCTCATGCTTCGAAATCGAGGGTGAGGCGAAGTTCAAGGCACGTCTTGCGGCGATAGTCTCCGATCCAAGCATGTTTGTTGGAGTGAGGTCATCTCTTTGTGCGTTTTCGTCAGTGACTATTGGAGGGTCTTTTGTTACGCCCGCCATGGATGTATTTGAGTATTCCTACAGATGGCGCCAATTGTGGAGAAGTGATTTGGAAATACTCTTCTGATCCAAGGGGACGTTAATGATCCTCCACTAGTTACCTGAAAAAGAATTAACACTCCGATTGGGGGTGCTAGAATTAGCACTCCAACGGGCAAGTCAATCTCTACACTCTGAATTACTTGTATTTTAAGTTAAGTGTAATAGTTCTCACATACATTTCCTCGTATGTTGTTCCTTTATTTATACTTGTTCCCTGGGCCTCGGGCCTGGCCCATTTTTCACTCATTATCCGTTTATTTACTCAGCTCCATAGTTCAATAGATACTCGGCCTACCTATTGCATTCGGCCTCCTGATCGTGCAGGATGGAGCCAAGTAATATCTGTCTCCCAAAGTGTACGCTTCTGATTCTGCCAATTATTCGGCTCCCACAACTTGTTATAAATAAATTTATTATTTGAATATAAATAAAATAAACTCAACAATATTACCTATTAATTAGGTTTTTTTTTTTTTATTTTTTTCCAAAAATTGTGTTATCTTTTGCATTATAAATTAATTTTAAATGGAACTAACGACACACTCTGTATAATTATTTTTCTTTCATATTTAGTCATTTTACGAGGAGTGATGCTATAGTTACTACCTATTTATACCAATTTTAATATAACACCTTATGTGTCAGTACTACAATGAAGATAGACATTAGGGATGAAATACATTACATCAATGATGTGTTGACACATAAGATAATACGTTAAAAGTGATATAAAGAAGTGGTAAGTATACTATTACTCTTTTGTGAGTTGTAGAAAGTAAAATATGGCATGTGAACATTAATTTATTAAAATTTGGTACCAAATTACCAAATTTTATAAAGTTGTTATTGTGAAAAAATAATTTTCCAAATAATATTAAAAATAAATTGCAAACTATTTTTTAAAAATTAATTACAAAGACGTACCCTTTCTTTTAACCTACAACAGCTTAAGGTATTAATTACTATTTAACAATTTGAGATCCATATTATTATTTTATTACTTGTAAATTTTGTATATTTTATATAATTTATATGAATTTCGTAACGCTCCCAAAATATAACAACAGATAATCCCATAAGGTACACTAGATATGCGAAAAACTAATAAGGTTCCAGTCTTTCATTAATTCTTTGGAAAACATTACAAAAGGTGCCACATCTATTATACATTCATAAATCCCAAATTTTGAATCTATAGTATGTGACATATAACGATCTATATAGAAATCAAAGGAAATACAGATAAGTTCATGCCTTAATGACTACATATTTCCAAGAGGATACTTGGTTTCAACAAAAGTGCGTGAAATCCAAAAAAAAAAAAAAAACAAAAAATGTCCGAGGCTTGTACAAAAGATATTTATGATACAAAAATGAATGAGCCTTCAGCTTCAAGATCCTTCCAAGCGTCATTGGTAGAGGCATACTATCAGCACCTGAAAGTTGGTTTCCATATGGAGTGAGCTAAAGCCCAGTAGAGAATACCTTAACACACTATGATGCTTAACAAAGTCATATGGTGAATGCATATGAATGCCATTTATCAAAACATTACCCTTTTCTCCTTCAAAACAATGTAATGCCATGATTATAATTCAATTCATAAAACAATACTTTTTAAGATCAGAAAACAGGGTAATGGATACATAACATTGGGAATCTCTAAGTGCATATATCTACCATTTCTCTTTTTCCTTAGTTCAAACCAATGATTTCCAAAATTTCTAATAAAACATCTATTCCTTTCAAAAACACATTTAAATGAGAGATTTTCAAGATTTCAACCCAATTTATCAATATAACCATCTCCACAACATTTCCCATGAACCTATTTGAAAACCCGTCTTTTATACTTCCAAAACCAATCCAAATCAAACCCTAAATCGAACCCACGACTCCCAAATCACTACTCTTTCAACGAACACATAGCAAGACTAAAAATCATACAAAGAGGTTAAAGAAATTCCTGCCTCAAATAATAAAAAGAGAGGAAGGGCAACCCTAAAATCAATGGAGTCAGATCTTGGACTTTTTCCGATCAAAACGACTATCTCTACATGCTTTACCTTTTATCTCAAAGCACCAAGGTCACGAAATTCAAGGGTTTGGGTGTATGGGAATATTTAAGCAAGAGCTAGAAAGAGAGAGAAGAAATTTGATAAAGAAATCTTTTAGAGAGAAAGAGAGATCAAAAAGTGAAGGAAAATATCTTTTTTTCGTACTAATATACACACAAACCGTTCAAGCAACCAAAACCACTGCTTGAACTTCAGACACAAGGAACTACTCAAGCAACCAAATCATGGCTCGAGCACACAATGACCCCCGCACAGAAGTTCAGACCTGCAAAGAAATTGCTTGAGCAAATTAAATATTACTTTAGCGTCAGACACAGAATACCACTTGTGTGACCAAAGCATGGCTCGAGTGAAAACACCCAACCTCCAAAAGTTCAGACCTGCAACAAAAATTCTAGAAGCAACAAAAGACTGCTCGAGTAAGGGAATGATCGCTCGAGCGAACTCAACAACAAATAAACAAAAATTCCTTTGAAACTCTAATTCCCAACCTGTTCAAAATACAACCTACAATTCCAAACAACCAATCCCCATAAACAATAAGACAACAAGGAGTATAAACAATAACAATGAGTATCGGATCCTGGATCAAAGAATAAAAAAGGGTCATAACCCAAGCCACTATAATCTCCCATTTTGGGAAATTTCATCCTCGAAATTGAACTAATACAACAATAACACAATAAACCATCAACATCAATGATAACTCATAATAACAAACAGTATAAAAGATGTAACAATCCAACCCAAACATATTGATCTCAAATCTCCAAAAGATTCAGAATATTTATATATTACAACACAAGAAAACTTTAGTATAAAAGACTCAAATATCAACAACCAAGTCTGGGTACTTCTAACGGACTTCAGCCTCATGCTCCCAAGTCACCTCCTCGACTCTGTGGTATCGCCACAACACCTTAACCAATGTAATAGTCTTGTCCCTCAAGACTTGATCTCGAGTATCTAACATCCAAACCAGTCTCTCTTCATATGAGGCATTTATGTCTACTTCTAAATTGGTCCAATCTAACACATGTGAAGGATTAGGCTTATAATTTCGTAGCATACAGATATGAAACACTTCATGAACCCTGAAAGGTTGGGGTGGCAAAGCCAAATAATAAGTTAGCTCTCCAATCTGCTCTAGAATCTCAAAAGGCCCAATGAATCTCGGAGACAACTTTCCATTTTTTCCAAATCTGATCAAGCCCCGCACTAGCAAGATTTTAAGAAACACATGATTTCTCACCTCAAAAGACAAGGGTCTTCTCCTTTGGGTCGATATAGCACTTCTGACAACTTTGAATTGAAACCAACCTCTTACGGATAATTATGACCTTCTCTGTCATTTCTCGGACTAATTTCGAACCTAATATAGGTGCATCGCCCACATCGGCCCAACACATAGGCGATCTACACAGTTGACCATACAAGGCCTAAAAAGGTGTCATTCCAATACTCGCTTGAAAGCTATTACTATAGGCAAACTCTACCGAAGGAAAATGCTTTTCCATAACCTCTTAAAATTGAGGACACAAGCCCAAAGCATGTCCTCTAGAATCTGAATGGTGTGCTTGGATTGCCCGTTAGTCTGAGGATGATAGGCGGTGCTAAAAGTTAACTTAGTTCCCAAGGCACTCAGTAGGCTCTGCCACAATCGAGCCGTGAAACGTGGATCCCTATCCGAGACGATAGTCACTAGGACCTCATGAAGTTGCACTATGTCTCTAACATATAGATCGACAAGATAGTCTACCAAGTCACTTGTGCACATAGGTATAAAGTGTGCAGACTTGGTTAACCAGTCGACAACTGCCCATACGACATTATTACCTCGTAGCGTCCATGAAAGACTCATTACAAAATCCATAGTGACCTGTTCCTACTTCCACTCAACTATAGGTAAGGGTTGTAACAAACCTGCTGATAGTTGGTGCTCGGCCTTCACTTTGTTGACAAGTAAGGCACCATGAAACAAACAAACCCACATCTCTTTTCATCCCCCTCTACCAAAACTGGTGGCAAAGGTCGTGGTACATCTTCATGCCTCCCGGGTGTACTGCAAGGCATGAATGATGGAACTCTCAGAGTACCTCATCTCTATAAGACTCTGGCACAAAAAAGAAAAGTCTAAATATCTCACACTCGAGTCTGAATGAACATTCAAACCCTTCTGTGCTTTCCAACTGGAGATCTTTCCTCGAATAGTCTTTACTTCGTGATCATGTTGTTATGCCTCTATAAATCGGCTAACTAAGGTAGGTTCTGCAACCGCGGCAAATAAATTGGCCAACTCAACAGACTTGCCATGATGAAAGTCAAACTCGCCGATAGCGCCCAACATATCCCATTCCCAGATACCAACACTTGCTATTCTGCTCACAGACTTCATACTCAAACCATCGGCCACTACATTGGCCTTCTTTGGATTATAATGTAACTCAAAATCGTAATTCTCAATAAACTCCATCTACCTTCTTTGCCTCAAATTCAAGTCTTCCTGTGAGAATAGATATTTCAGACGCTTGTGATCGGAAAACACCTCAAATCTCTCACTGTATGGATAATGCCTTTAGATTTTTAAGGCAAAAATCATCGTTACTAGCTCTAAGTCGTGCATAGGGTAATTTGTCTCATGGATTTTCTATTACCGTGAACCATAGGCTACAACTTTCCTTTCCTATATCAACACACAACCCAAACCTTCCTGAGACGCATCACAATAAATCGAATAACCCAAACCCCTCTCTGAAATAATCAAAACTAGAGCAGTGGTGAGTCTAATCTAAGCTCTTGGAATGACTTTTTGCAAGCCTCATTCCACATGAATCTAGTTCATTTTTTCGTCAACCTAGTCAATGGCGAAGCTAGTTGAGAGAAATCTTTTACAAAACGTCGAAAATACCCGACTAAGCCCAAGAAACTTCAGATCTCAAAGGCATTCTTGGATTGCTCCTAATCCTGCACTACGTCTATTTTGGATGAATCTACAGTCACCTCTTCCCTGGACACCACATGGCCTAGAAACTTAACTTCGTTGAGCCAAAACTCACACTTTCTAAACTAAGCATGCAGACGGTGTACTCTAAGCAGCTTAAGTACAACCCGCAAGTGTTCCTTATGTTCCTCTTCGGAGGGCGAGTAGACTAAGATGTCGTCGACAAAGACAACTAAGGACTGATCTAAGAACTCATGAAAGACTCGATTCATGAAGTCCATAAATGAAGCTGTTGCATTGGTTAGACCAAAAGGCATTACTAAGAACTCGTAATGACCATACCACGTACGGAATGCCATTTTCTAAATATCCTCCTCCTTCACCCTCAACTGGTGATACCCTGATCTAAAATCAATCTTTGAAAAACAACGAGACCTCTTTAACTAGTCAAACAAATCATCTATTATCGGTAATAGGTACTTGTTCTTAACAGTTACCTTGTTCAACTTTCGATAATCAATGCATAGCCGCAATATGCCATCCTTCTTCTTTGCAAAGAGAGTTGGTGCTCTCCAAAGCGACGTACTAGAGTGAATGAAGCCCTTATCTAATAAATCCTAGAGTTGCACCTTTAACTCACACAACTTGGTTAGTGCAAACCTATATGGAGCCGTGGAAATAAAAACTGTTCCTAGTGCCAAATCGATCAAGAACTCAACCTCGCTATGTGGTAGTAACTTTGTAAGATCCTTCGAGAAGACATCCGAATACTCTCGAACTACTCTCAGCAAGTTGCCCTGAACTATACTACCCTTGTTAGCTACCGATATGTTAAAAAGGAAACTCAACTCTACTTGACTCTTAAGATCATATAATGGAGGCATAAAACTATCACCTAGTCATACAAAAAGTATAAACACTCTCTTAATACTGTACACACCAACACCCCATATGATGGAAATTTATCGAAGCCCTATAATAAATCAACCAATCTATGCCCATAATCACATCAAAAGCATGCATATCAAAAATAATAAAATCAAAAGAGAGTCGATAATTTGCGACCTCAATCTCATGGGAGCGACATACTCGACCCAATACCACTCTACCCCCAATAGGTGTCTCAACCAATAGAGGAGGCTCCAACCCCAAAGTGGATGCAAAAGAAGACAAAATGAAAGAATGAGATGCATCTGTACCAATCCACACATTGGCTAAGGAATTGAATAGCAGAAAGTTACCTCTCATAACCGGAGGTACCGGCAATTACTCCGATGTGGTCACAGCATACCTACGCTCTAGAGGTCTTTGATCAACTTGCTCACCTCATGGAGCATAGGCCTGAAGAACTGACTGAGCCGAAGTGGCTCCCTGATTAGCCTTCAAACCTGAATGGAATAAGTTGGTTGATGGGTCTGTGTTTACCTCAAACTAGATGCAATATATGTGCCACCCAACTAAGGACAAATCCTTATCAAATGTCTAGACTGCCCACACTAATAACAGGAATGTGGCTGCCCTCTCTTTTGACCCTAACTCTGGCAACGCCTCATCCTCTCTGCGGGCAAGTTGGAGACTTGTGACCCAACTGACCATAGTTGAAGCACGTGAATCCACCTTGGTTGCCCTTTCTCGAACTAGAGTTAGATACGAGAAAGATGGATCTAGACTGCAAAGCCTGGGATTGTTGCGGGGTAGAACCTTTTTGTCTTTTATTGTCCCTGACATCCTCCTAAGACTCCTATCCGCTCTACCAGGAGCCTCTCATTCGTTCATTCTCTGCCTGAATCAACACCTCCAAATGGGCTATCGATTCAACAAGGCGTCCATAGTCTCGAATCATATACCCTACCACTTTGAAAAGGAGCCCAGTCCTCAATCCTTTTTCAAACTAGATACAACGGCGTTCCTCTATCACCACAAATTCCGACGCAAACCTAGAAAGGCTAGTGAAGGCCGCTTATAGACACCCCATTTTTGCCAGCCTTAAGACTTGGGCACTTGCTTCCAAACACCCAATGATGAAAGTTGGAATGTGCTATCTTATGAATTCCTCAGTAAGAGAGTTAGGTTCAAGCTTTAAACCCAACCTTGCACCCATTTTGGCCAAACTATTTTTGACCTTTATTTTTTTAAATCTTTTGGTTGTGCAATTCCAAACATTTCTACAATGTCCTGATGCTCGTTCTTTTAAAACTCCAAATGTTGTCTTTTTTAATAAACCGAGCAAGGGATATAGTGGGAATGAATAGAAAGGGTGAAGTCCTCTGAAATACATGTTTCTCCTTTCACATCATGTTAACTTTACCATATTGATCTGACAGTGTATTTTTTATCTAGCCGTTCAATAATTTATGGCCAGGTACAAAATATAGTTGTCTAGATGAATAATAGTGCTACTGGCTGAATTGTCTGGATATAGAGTATTTTAGAGAATATTTTGTGTGTGTGTACGCGCGCGGGCGCAAATATCTAAGATATTTTCACATTTAGCTTCCTCTGTAAGCTTTGTACAAATATCTAGATGTTTTGCATTTAGCTTCCATACACATAAGATATTTTTTTCAAAGATATTTTCAAAGATATTTTTCGGAGATATTTTGCCTCCACAAATATCTTCCATAAATATCTTCGATGTTTTGTCTTCCACAAATATCTTTTACAAATATCTTAGATATTTGTCTCCACAAATATCTTTCATAAAATATCTTAGATATTTAACTCCCAAAAAGTCTATAAATACACCCTTTCCTTTCATTGTTGAGGGTTGGAAATTTTGGTTTCAAAGCTAGAGATTGTTTAAGGGCAAAGGCCACCTTGAACCTAAGACTTACAACTCTCCATCTCTCTTCTTGATACCTACACAAAAAAAATACCATTGAATCTTGAACTTGGATCTTCTTACTAAAGATTTAAGCCATATCCTAGAATCTTGAGGGTGCTTGGAAACAAGTTTAGTAATCAAAAACTCTTCCTTGCTTTAAAAAGGTAAGAGTTGACACTTTTTTTCATCTTCTTTCATCATCTTTTTTTTGTTTTTTTTTTCCTCCTACTTTTCTTCATCTCCAAGCTCTATATTTCACTATTAGCTTGTTATAATCATGTGTGATGAGTCCTCATGGATGTGGAGGGAACTAAGATTTAGCCACCCATCCATTGAGTTGATAGCCTCTTTTATGTTCTTGCTTTCCTTAGTTCTAATTTCTTGTTCTTATGCATTTTGGACCCTTGTGGATGTATTTGGGAGTAGTTATTAGCCATCCGTTCACAAGTTCAATAAATAAAGTATCTTTTCATGTTGTTACACTCCTCATCTTCGCCTCTCAAGTGTATCAATCTATATGTTTCAACTTATGCTCAAAGATAATAAGTGGTGTGGTTGTTTCATAGGATTTGCTAACGCGCCAATCGCTTGCTAGACTTATGGTTCGGCCACATTTTCCTAGTCAACTCCCTTCTCATGTGTCAGAATTTCATCCGAAATGGGTACTTATTACTGCCTAGACCTGCCACACCTACCACGATCACGTCTGCGTCCTGACATACTAATAAAGGTAACACAAAATTTAGCACATTCACAATGTGCCATAACTAATTCACACATGTCCTAAGATAGTGAACTACACAATAATTCACTCCGCGTAAGCAACGAATCATGCATTCACAAACGAATTTCTTTTATAGATAATAATTGTTCCGTGACATTGTCAGATTTCCTATTAGAATTAGCAGTGATCAAGTGCTCTTTTAATGGGACTTCTAGGAATTCTTAGACACGACCAATATCTTAGAACCTAAATTCCATTCTTATTTAATCACATAAACATGTTGTCACATATAGCATACCAGTCATACTTCTATTACTATCTAGCGAGACAAACCCATTGTGCTAATAACCATTGCCAACGAGCCCAAAGTATTCAAACCCCATAAAATCTGATACCAAGTTGTAATGCCCCACAAATAATTCCATAAGGTACACTAGATATGCGGAAAACTAATAAGGTTTCAGTCTATCATTAATTCTCTGGAAAACATTACAAAAGGTGCCACATGGATTATACATTCATAAACTCGAAAGTCTAAATCTATAACATGTGACACATAGCAATGTATATAGAAATCAAAGCAAATATAGATAAGTTCATGCCTTAATGACTACGACGTATTTCGAAGATGATACTTGGTCATAACAAAAGTGGGTCAAGCCCAAAATAAATAAAAAGCCTGAGGCTTATACAATAGATATTTACAATACAAAAACGAATGAGCTTTCAGCTCCAAGATCCTTCCAAGTTAAGTCCTTGGCGGAGGCATACCATCTATACCTGGAAGCTAGTTTCCATATAGGGTGAGCTAAGCCTAGTAGAGAATACTTTAACACACTATATGATGCGCAACAAAGTCATACGGTGAATGCATATGAATGCCATTTACCAAAACCTCACCCTTTTCTCCTTCAAAACAATGCAATGCCATGATTATAAATCAATTTGTAAAACAATACTTTTTAAGATCATAAAACGGAGTAATAGATACATAACACTAGGAATCTTTAGGTACGTGTCTGCCAGTAGGCTATACAAGTACTACCCAAGTCATTTTACCGGTACTAACCGAAAGGATTGGCACCTAACCGCATGAATTTTTGGACTCTTGTCAAGGACACAGAGGCCAACATAGATAATACTACAACCACACCCTCTGACCAGATGCACCAAGGTATTCACCATTTTTTCTCAAAATGATACATTTTTAATGAATAAATATGAAAATAATGTTTAATGCAAGATGTATGAGTAATTGGTTTGAATTAAACAAATCCATATAGAATTTCTACAACAATCAAAGATATTCTCCACCAACAGCCCAAAACAGATATTTCTATGCAAAAGATAAATCTCCAAACAACAGATATAATTTCATAATCTCAATATAGAAGTGATAATACATATTTAACTCCACTCTCATCATCAATAAATATGTTCATATTATCATTTCAAAAGCTCAATATCTTTCTCTTTTTCTTAATTTAAAATTGATGATTTTTAAAATTTCCAACAAAACATTTATTCCTTTCAAAAACACATTAAATGAGAGATTTTCAAGATTTCAACCCACCTTATCAATATAACCAGCTGTACAACATTTGCAATGAATTCATTTGAAAACTCCTCTTTTATACTCTCAAAACCAATCCAAATCAAACCCAAAATCAAACCCACAACTCCCAAATCAACACTCTTTCAAGGAACACATAATAAGGCTAAGAATCATATAAATAGGTAAAAGAAATCCCCACCTTAAAGAAGAAAAAGAGAGAAAGGGAAAACCCAAAATCAACTGAGTCAGATCTTTCTTATCAAGATGGCTACCTCCGTGTGCTCTACATTTTATCTCAAAGCACCAAGGTCATGAGATTCAAGGATTTGGGTGTATAAGAATATTTATGTAAGAGCTATAGAGAGAGTGAAAGAATCTAATAAAGAAACCTTTTAGAGAGAGAAAGAGAGATCAAAAAGTGAGAGAAAAAATCTTTTTCCTGTGCTGATATATGCACAAATCGCTTGAGTGACCGAACCACCGTTCGAGCGCCAGACACAAGGAACCACTCGAGAGATCAAATCGTGGTTCAAGTGCAAAATGACCCCCTCCTAGGAGTTCAGACCTACAAAGAGACTGCTCGAGCGAATTAAATACCGCTCCAATGTCAGACATAGAATATCGCTTGAGCGACCAAATAGTGGCTTTAGTGAAGAATATCCCACTCCTACAAGTTCAGACCAGCAACACAAATTCGGAAAGCAACGAAAGACCGCTTGACCAAAGGAACGACTGCTTGAGCGAACTTAACAACAAACAGATAAAAATTGCTCTAATTCTTAACATGTTCAAAACACGACTGTAATGCCCCGAAACAAATACAATAAACCATCCATGACCATAAGTAAATAACAATATGAATCAGAATATAAGATCCTTCTATTACATAAGACTGAAATGTACAAAAGTGTGACACATGCGAATATACATTCATAAGACCTAACCCTGAATCTATGGCATATGTCAACTACAATAACCATGTGAAATAGAAACTAAACAGATAATTGAAATTCCCTGAAGGCTACAACTTTCCAAGAATATACTTGGTTACATCAAAATAGATTTAAATCCAATACATATAAAGCCCTACGCTTGTATAAAATAACAAGTAAACACAAAAATGAAGCTTTTGCTTCATTCCTCCCAAGTTATTGCCTTAGCGGAGGCATCTCACTAGAACCTAAAAATAGTTTCCCAAATAGGGTGAGCCAAAGCCCAGTAGAAAATAATCCAACACAACATATGAATCTTAACAAAGATAAGAGTGAAATGCATATGCAATGCTTATGTCAAAACGGTTTACATTTCTTTCTCAAAATCATGCCATGCTCAATTTATATCACAATTCTCAAATCATATCCTTTACCATTAGAAACAAGGGGGAATTCTTAAACCGGTACAACCTTTCATAGATATTTCGTTCCACGGCAAACCATCAAACGACACCTATGTAAATGTAGTCTATACAAGCACTACTATTGCATTGTACGGATATCTTGTCCGCTAGAATTGACACCCATGCATACACGTGTTTTTCGGGACTTTCACCCTGAACACACAGGCCAACTTAATTTGGGGATACACACCTCTTTCTAACTTTACCCCATTTTTCCAAATTCATATACATTTGCAATGTATTAAATAAGCAACAATGTTCAATGCACATAGATGAAAAATTAGTTTCAATTCACCTAATCCTCATGCAATTTCTATAACAATCATAGCTATCCTCCACCGATAGCCCAAAACAGATATTTCTAAACAGATATAAAATCTCTAATACAGATAAACTTTCCAAAATTTAAGATATGAGTGATAATACATATCTAACTCCACCATTCATATCAGTGTCCATCTAATTTTACATTTTCAACATCAATTCCATTATTTATACAAAATAAATATTTGAGCCATTTAGGGTAAAAACTCATTTTTCTTCCAAAATAATTTTCAAAACTTAACCTCATATTCAACCCCATAACCATTTTCAATACATCCATTTGAAAATCTCTCTTTTGATTTTAAACCAAAACCCTAGGTGTCTTCAAAATCCTCCAAAATCACAAGATTGATTAATAAAAACAAATAGCTAAGTTAAAAATCATAAATGAGTGTAGAGAATCCCTACCTTGAAGCTAGAAGATGAGAGAGAAAGTGATGACACTTCAACAACGCCGAACCTAACTCTATTCGGATGAAAATGAAGCTCTAGGTGAGCTCGACCTTTTTAACAAAGGTAGTAGGGTAGATAAATGGGTAGATCTTGGTGTATTTAATGTTTAGAGAGAGAGAGAGAGAGAGAGAGAGAGAGAGAGAGAGAGAGAGAGGTATGAAAAAATGATGTAAAATGGCCTATTTACGAACTGATATATCCACAGCTCGCTCGAGCACGAGAGTTGTCGCCTGAGCAACCAGACACAATAAGTTAGTTCGATTGAGCACCAAAATCTTCGCTCAAGCGTAGAATACAATCTTCCAGAAGTTTCACAAACATAAGATAGTTGCTTGAGTGCAAGAAGTCTTGCTTGAGCGAAGAACACTACCCTCTCCAGTATCTCTACAGGCCTGCAAAAGTACTGGGAGCTCACAAAGCTCACTCGAGCACAAAAAGCTTTGCTTGAGTGAAGAGGCCAAAATCTAGACAACAACAGTTTGAACCAACTAGTAACCAACCTGTTCCAAACATAACCAAGACACTCCAATACTCAAACTCAATGAGAAATAAGGAGAAACATGGTATGAATATGTAAATAAGACAAATGAAACCCGTATTCAAAACATTAACAAGTCGGGTCTAAACCAGGAATGCTATAACATCCCCGCTTAAGGAATTTCGTCTCTGAAATTATAAAGCAAAAGTTAATATCCTGTTTAAACTAATTTCAGCAATGATAATCAATTAATTCCAATACCATGACCCATCCGCCGGTCACTCATTCTCATCAACATGATAACCAAGTTCTCAACACTGAATATACAATTCACATTTCCAAAACATATACAATGTTTATATTAAATTAACACGACAAAAGTTTCAATACATGCTCAAATAGATCCGGATATTTGTCACGGGCTTCCAACTCACGTTCCCAAGTTGCTTCCTCGACTTCGAGATGTCGCCACAATCTTTTTACCAAAGGAATTGTCTTTCCTTACAAGACTTGGTCTCGAGTATCCAAGACTCTCACGAGTCTCTCCTCATACAAGGCATCCTTATCTACCACCAAGTTGTCCAATCCAACATGTGCAATGGATCTGGCTCATACTTCCGAAGCATACAAATATAAAATACATTATGAACCCCGGAAACTTGTGGCGGCAAGGCCAAATGATTAGCTACCTCTCCAATTTGCGCAAGGATCTCAAAAGGCCTAATAAATCTGGGGGACAACTTTCCACTCTTCCTAAACCTCATCAAGGCCCACCTAGGTGATATCTTCAAGAAGACATAATCTCCTACCTCAAAACACAAGGGTCTCCTCCTACGGTTGGCGTAACTTTTCTGGCGATTCTGGGCAGTAACTAACATCTTATGGATAACAACGACTTTCTCAGTCATTTTCTGAACCAACTCTAGACCCAACAAAGGTGCATCACCCACCTCAGCCCAATACACAGGGGATCTACATGGATGGCCATACAAGGCCTCAAAATGGTGTCATGCCAATACTCGACTGGAAGCTATTATTATAGGCAAACTCTACTAAGGGCAAGTGCCTCTCCCATGACCCCTTAAAGTCAAGAACACAACCCCAAAGCATATCCTCAAGGATCTAAATAGTACTTTCAGACTGCCCGTCAGTCTGAGGATAGTATGCAGTGCTAAAAGTCAAACTCGTGCCTAAGGCATTCTGCAGGCTTTGCCACAACCGAGCCATGAAATGCGGATCTCTATCCAAAATAATCATTATAGGGACCCCATCCAACCTCACTATGTGCCTAATATAAAGGTCGGTAAGATAATCTAGGAGTCACTCACGCACATAGGTATAAAGTGCCCTGACTTGATCAACCGGTCAACTACCACCCAAATCGCATCACTACCCTGTTGAGTTCTAAGAAGACCCACAACAAAATCCATCGTGACATGTTCCTACTTCCATTCGGCTATAGGCAGGGGTTGCAACAAACCCGCTGGCCTCTAATGTTTAGCCTTCACTTGTTGACAAGTAAGGCACCTCGATACAAACACGACCACATCCTCCTTCATTTCCCTCCACTAAAATTGGCGACTAAGGTCGTGATATATCTTTGTGCCTCCCGGAGCACCACAAGGCGTGAATAGTGAAACATTTGGAGTACTTTCTCTCAGCAAGACCTTGGCATAACAAGACAGTCACGGTATCTAACACTCGAATCGGGATATACATCCAAGATTTTCTCTGCCTTCCCACCGAAGATCTTCTCCCGAAGGGATTCTACCTCAAGGTCACCCCTCTAAGCTTTTATCACTTGGTTCACAAGTATAGGTTGTGCAATTACTGAAAACAAGGCGGCAGACTCCATAGACTCACCATGATGCAAGTCAAACTCACCAATAGCATCCAACATCTCCTACTCCTAAATGGCAATACTAGCTACATTGCTGATGGATTTCCTACTTAAGGCATTGGCCACAACATTGGCCTTTCCCGGGTGATAATACAACTCAAAGTCATAGTCTTCTATAAACTCCATCCACCTCCCCTGCCTCAGATTTTAGTCTTTCTATATAAATAGATATTTCAGACTCTTGTGATCAGAAAACCCTTCATACTTCTCACCATATAGATAATGCCTTCAAATCTTTAAGGCAAAGATTATCGCTGCTAACTCTAGGTCATGAGTAGGGTAGTTCCTCTCGTATGTTTTCAACTGCCGCGAGCCATAAGCTACTAACTTTTCCTCTTGCATCAAAACACAGCCCAAACTTTTCCATGAAGCATCACAATACACTGAATAGCCAAACCCCTCTCCGGAATAATCAATACTGGAGCAATGGTAAGTCTAACCTTAAGCTCTTGAAATGACTTCTCACAAGTCTCACTCTACACAAACTTGATTCCTTTCATCATTAGTCTAGCCAATGGTGAGGCTAATCAGAGAGAAATCTTTCACAAATCTACGATAATAGCTGGCCAACCCCAAGAAACTATGGATCTCAAAAGCATTCTTAGGTTGTTCTCAATCTTTGCACTACTTGTATCTTGGATTAATCTACAGTCACCCTGTCCTCAGATACTACATGGCCTAAGAATTTTACTTCTCCCAACTAGAATTCACACTTCCCGAACTTAGCATAAAGTTTGTGGGCTCTAAGTAACTCAAGTACTATTCGTAAGTGTTCTTCGGGTTCCTCCTTAGAGGGTGAGTAAATCAAGATGTTATCAACAAAGACGACCACAAAATGGTAAAGGAACTTATAGAAGATCTGGTTCATCAAATCCATAAACATGGCTAGTGCATTGGTTAGCCCAAAAGGCATCATTAGGAACTCATAATTGTCACACAGCATACAGAATTTCATTTTCTAGATATCCTTCTCCATTACCCTTAACTGGTGATAACTCGATCTTAGGTCTATCTTGGAAAAACTACAAGACCCTTTTAACTAATCAAACAGATCATCTATACGAGGCATTGCGTACTTGTTCTTACCAGTTACCCAGTTCAACTTCCGATAATCAATACAAAATCGCAACGCACCATCTTTCTTTTTGACGAAGAAAGCTGGTGCTTCACAAGGTGAAGTACTAGGGTGGATAAAACCCTTATCTACCAATCCTTAGAGTTGAATCTTTAACTCACTCAACTCAACAGGTGTAAACATATGCAGTGCCATAGAAATCAGTGTCAAGCCAGGCACTAAGTCAATAAAGAATTCAAACTTCTGATGAGGTGGTAAACTAGTGAGGCCCTTAGGAAAAACATCCTGGTATTCACAAACTACCCTTGGCAACTCAACTCGGACTTCATCACACTCACTACTCAAGAAGTTGGCAAGACGGAAACTAAGCTCACTCTGCCCATGCAGATCATAGAAGACTCTATCGGCTCTATCCCCCATGAAATAAAAACAATAACCCCTCAAGGTACATACAATAACCCTCTGACGGTAACAATCTATGACAGCTCGATATGATGACAGCCAGTCCATACCCAATATAGCATCAAAACTCGTCATGTAAATTGACATAAAAAGAGTCGACGATCGGCAACCTCTATGTCACAACCCCGACACCCCTGTTCCAAAACAATCTCATCACCAATAGGAGACTCTATACTGAGAGGAGATGCTAACCAAGCCAATTCTAACCCCAAAGTCGATGCAAATGTAGACAAGATAAATGAATGGGATGCACACGCATCAATCAGCACATTAGCAATAGAAATGCATAATAAGAAAGTACCTCTCATTACTGAAGGCGCTGGTACTAGGTCTGGTGCGATAACAACATGCACATGCCCTAAAGGTCTCTGCTCTACCTGGTTCCACCTCAGAGCATACGCCTGATGCACTGACTGAGCCGAAGAGGCTCCCTGATTTGCCCTCGAGACCTATATTGACTGTGCAAGCTGGTGGCTCTATGTTTGCCTCAAACCAGACTCACCAGGTGTGCTGCCCAGTTGAGGAAAAAATCTCTTCATATGCCCTACATGCCTACACTGATAACAAGTGAGGGGCTACCCTCTCCCCTGACTCTGGCTCTGAGAACAAGCCGAAGATGCTACCGATCGCTGCCTTCCTCCTCTTTACGAGCAAGCTGGAGACTTGTGGCCCAACTGGCCACACTTGAAACAAGTAAAATCTCCCTGACCACCTCTCCTAAAACTCAAACTTAGTACTGGAAAAGTTGACCTTGACTGAGCTCCCTGGGACTGCTATGGGTTAGAACCCCTCTACCTCTTACTATCCTCCTAAACCTCCCGACTTCTTCTGGAGCCCCTCATCCGCTCCTCCTCCATTTGCATCATGGTCTCAAAATGAGCTGCCGACTCTACAAGTTGTCTATAATCTTTAATCATCGAATCAGCTACCTTGAAAAGAAGCCTGGTCCTTAACCTTTTCTTAAACTCCATACAGTGGCATTCTTCTGTTGCCACCAACTTTGGTGCAAACCTAAATAGATTAGTATATGAGGCCTCAAACTCGACCACTTGTGTGTTCAACTACTTGAGCTATGAGAATTGCTCCCCCAACTTCTCCCTAGCAGTGGGAGGCAAAAACTTGTCTTGGAAGGCATTGACAAAAGCCTCCGAAGCCATTCTAACACGCCCATGCGCATACTTCCACCACTGATCCCTATCTCCCTTCAGTTGGAAGGATGCCAAGGTCACTCTCGGTTCATCGTCCTCAATGCCAAGCACCTCAAACGTCTTCACTATTTGCTTTAGCCACTCATCTACGTTCAGTGGCTCATTGGGATCACCCAAAAACTCATCCGGATTCAACCGAAAAAACTCAGCAACATGGGCCTAGAATTGATTCTCTGCTTTGAGAATATCCATCGATTCCTGCAACACTCCAGCCATTTTGCGAGCTAAGGTGCAAATGGCCTGCTAACCGACTGGTTCAGCCACATTGGCCTGACCAACTCCCTTTCCTTGTACCGGAATATCAATCGGTATTGGCACCTCCTACCATCCAGGTCTACCACGCCTACCACTATGACCATGTCTTGACATCCAAATAAAGGTAACAAAAGAGATTAGTACATTTAAAAATGTGCCAAAGCTAACTCACTCTCGTCCTAATATGGTAGACAACATTAATTCACTCCACATACGCACATAGTCATATGAACACATACGACTTTCTTTCCTGGATAATGATCGTCCCACGGCGTTGTCGAAGTTCCAATTAGATACAACAATGATCAAGTGCTCTTCTAATAGGACTTCTAAAAACCCGTAGACCCAATCAATATCCTAGAAATTAAATCTCATACCTATATAATCACATAAGCATGTTATCACATAGCATACCATACACACTACTGTCTCTATCAAGCAAGACAAACCCATTGTAGTAATGACCACTTCCTACGTACCCAAAGTATTCAAACCTGGTACGCTCTGATACCAAGTTGTAATGCCGTGAAACAAAAATAATAAGCCATCCTTGACAATAAGTAAATAACAATATGAATCAAAGTATAAGATCCTTTTATTGCATGCGAATATACATTCATAAGTCTTAACCCTAAACCTATAGCATGTGTCAACAATAATAACCATGTGAAATGGAAGTTAAAACAGATAATTGAAATGCTCTGAAGGCTATAACTTTCCAAGACTATACATGGTTTCATCAAAATGAATTTAAATCCAATACATATAAAGCCCTAGACTTGTACAAAATAATAAGTAAACACAAAAATGAAGCTTTTGCTTCAATCCTCCCAAGCTACTGCCTTGGCGGAGGCATCTCACCAGTACCTGAAAATGGTTTCCCAAATAGGGTGAGCCAAAGCCTAGTAGAAATAATCCAACACAATATATAAATCTTAACAAAGATATAAGGGTGAAATACATATGCAATGTTCATGTCAAAACGATTTACATTTCTTTCTCAAAATTATGCCACGCTCAATTTGTATCACAATTCTCAAATTATATCCTTTACCATTAGAAACAAGGGGAAATTCTCAAACTAGTACAACCCTTTGTAGACGCTCTCGGAGAACTCCTGAGAAAATCTCGTTTTGTTCTCTAGCTACTACAGTTTGGACTCAATGTCACGGTTCTGAATCTAATCTCGCAGAGTGCGATGCAAGACCGATAGATCACCAAAGACTCCAAATCTGGCAAATCGTTTTAGAAAACTAATTTTTAAGAAAGAAGTGCCAAACATGGACTGCTTTTCCAGATACAGAGTCGCCACCTAAATATTTTATTTTGGGGGAATTTAGGAAACCATGACTCGTGCCTAAGGCCATGTGTCCGTCATCACCAAAGTTGCCTTGGCTCGGGAACTTGGGTATGAGAGGGGAAGGTCATGCAATGAGCACCCCCGCTCTCCCGATTAGAGATCGGCATGTACTAAGCATGATATCTTGTTTTTGAAAACACATGCATTCTTATTCTGGTTAATTAGCTAGAATTACTATGTGATGCACACAACACACAAGTATAGACTAGATCGCCTAATTTGGAACAAAGTGTCGCATATCCATTTGTTTGGAAATGGTTTGAAGTTTGCTACTCGCAAGTAGGCTAAAACACGAATTTTAATGAATCGTTCCAATTCAAGTAATCTAACTTTCACCCACAGGCATTCAGGTAGTTATATCACATAAGCAATTAGCCTCATGGCAAGCATGCTGTCATGTTAACATTCACACGCATGCAAGATGCTACAACGTAATCACTCACAGCGTACTCCGAGCCGAAACAAAGAGCTAGTTAGTAATCAATGCATGATCCTAATTCATGTCAAGATGGGTAATGCAACACAGGCAAAATCCAACTAGAATAGGCTCGGCTATTCTAAGGTGGCATATGAGATGCGACAATTTGATACATGTATTCAAGTAGGGATTGAAATACAATGCAATTAGTATGATGCGCCGAGCCCAGTGCCTGCAATACAGATGAATGATGCAAACATACATAGCATAAGGATGCTAAATGAAATATGACCTAAAACTAACCATTGTAAGCGGTTAAGTAAAAGGGAGAAAGTAATGGGGTTGGAAGACATGCATCACACACACGCACGCTTATTACACCAATTGGCTCTCTCGAGGGAGAGATCAAAAGAATAATACAAACCATCTAATTAACTAACTAACAAGCTAATTAGTTATTACACAATCAAATGAATAACTAATTACAACTAATTATTACAACACTTAAATAATTAACAAATTAATTAAGTTACGCAAAACAGTGAAGAGGCCTCGAGAAGAGGGACAAATGCATACTCGGTCGGCTTTGCTTGGAAATCCATTGCCATGCCTCATGTTGCTGTTGTTTGCACTGCTCTGTACCTCTGCAAAGTGTAAAAATTCCCAACACACTTCTGATTCACCCCATGGGCACTATAGGAGGCCATCGGCCAAAAATCATGGTCATTGGCTAAGATAAATAGGTCATCGACCAAAAATGAAGCCATCCGCCAAACACTTGTAGTCGATTGGCACTGAAGATGGCCGATCGACCATCCCTTCCTGTAAAATGCTCTTTTGTTGCAGCAGAGGAAAAACAGAGCATGGCAATGCATTCATAAGACAATGTTTGCAGCTACACCCCTTATCATGTTTGAGACTCAAAGGAGTGTAGTTCTCAACTCTCAGACCATCAATCGCGCATTTTAATACATGATGGCCAAAAGAGTCAAGTGTGCAATTCAATATCAAATGAAATGCACAAAACACATAAGGGACCTTAACCTCTATCATGTGTGATCAAGAGGCAAAGCAACGCACACACAATACAATGCAACCTAAGCATGCAACAAAATGCAATGGAACTAATATGCATCAACATATAATGTACTAAATATGTAGCAAGCATGTGACAACATGCAATATGACAAGCATGTAAGCATGATGTAAAGTAGCAACTTTGAACAACATGGTAAATGGACTTAAACTAAAGATGGGAAGACCTCAGCCATGCCCAAAATCAGTGGCCAAAGTTTTGAATTGGAAGCATGAAAATGCAAAACAAACATGCACATGTAAATGGTCCAACACCTAGGCATAGGAGGGCAACTTTCAAGAGCACTTAAAAGGGGACAAATATGGACATGTGACAAACATTGTAAGCTCAGAAATCATGCATGGAAAGGTGTCAAACCAACTAAACAAAGCACGCAAAGCATACAAGAAAGCCCAAAGCTTAAGGCTAGCCAACGGACTCAAACCATGGCCACAAGAATCAAGCCCCAAAAGGCCAAGGGCATCCAAAATAGTCCCAAGGCAGGTCAAGACATGACCAAAAACACGCTCGAAACTAGTCGACACAAGCTAGAATACAACTCCAAAAGGCATGAGGCATGCAAGGCTACAAAGGGGTGTTACACTACACCTATCAAAACCAAACATGGCATGAACTAACCAATGAAAAACAGAGCTATGGCATGTCAAAATAAGCCTAAAAACTCACTTAGATGGCATCCCAAAGGCCTAAGCATGGAGGCATACACAATGGTTCATTCATGAGGCATAAGACATAAACTCTTTAAAGCATTAAAGGAGTGATAAGTGCAAGTATATGAGCATGAAACATGAACTGAAATAACATATGAAATGATGCCAAATCATAAGAATAGTCCTAGCAATGCATACTAATGACTTGGACACTCAAAGCCAACAAGCTAGGTTGAACCATGGCTATACAAAACAATGCAAGCATGACCAAAACAAAACCAAGCAGACCTTAAGTATGGTAAAACAAGGCTAAAAGCTTCTTTGGGTCAAGCCAAAATCATGCTAAAAACATGGCTTAAAGCACAAAGCATATTAAGGCAATTTCATGGAAATGCACTACAAGTGCGTGAGGCACGCAAAGGCTAACCAAACCAAACCTAAACAGAGGTATGATATGGTAAGACAACACCAAATACATGGTGAGAAGGCCAAAACAAGGTGATCTCGAAGCTCACAAAGAAGGCACAAAAGAAAGGCCAAACAAGGCCTAAGGGGGGATAAACAACCCCAAACCAAAAAGTGACCTTAAACAAAGGTCTCAAGCATGCAAAATCAGAACTTTTTGTAGTTTACAGTTAAGCTTAAAACAATATCCAAATAGGTTTAAAAGCTTAACCAAGAATGGGGGTTTAAAAGCAAGAAGCTTACCCTTGAAGAACACCTTCAGGAACACTACTCCAGCAGCCTTCTCTGATCAAAACCAGCCCAAGAACACTAAAATCAACCTCAAGGCACCTCAGCTCCAAAAGGATGGTTGTGATAACCCTATTCCATATTATGTTAATTGGTCCTTATTATGAATGTGATTATGTATTTGATATGATTTTGTGTGCCATAATGTGAAAATATGTGGTTTTGAATTTCTATCTATTCATCGTAGAAATATCTGTTTGATTATCTGCTTTGGAAATTGAATTGAAGGCCTTATCGGCCACGAAACTCGAAATTGATTACGCCATTGTGATTCGCGTAATTTTTAGAACCTACGGTGAAATTTAATTGGAAATTGATTCGGATCAGATTAAATTGATTAAAATAATGACTTAGTGCTCAAATCATCTAATCTTAAAATAATATGACTAAAGGAGCTTGTTATTAAGGGCATTATACACCCAATTCTCCCTCTTGGTATTCATTTGGCCGATTTAACTCTAAAAAAGGAGAGAGGGTCGGCTTAGAGAGAGGAAGAGCTCACAATTGAAGTTTGACCATAAAAGCTTGGAAATCTTGAATATTACTCAAGAATTTGCTATAGATTGGAAGAATTGAACCTCCAGGTAAGCAAGTGAGCATGAATTCATGAGTATATGTTTGTAGATTTGTGTATTCAATCTAGTTGGGTGATCAAGAGCAGGAATTAAAATGAAATTGAGTTGGTTTTGGTGATTAGGAGATCAATGGATGCATGCATGTGTGCAATTGCTTTGAATTTGTATAATTGAGCATGAAAGGTATGATCCATGTAAGATTTTGGGTAGAGTTCATGCTTGTGATCACCATTTGCACCATTTGAGTTGGTAATGAGAGTTATATCTCACATGCATGTACAATTTATAAGAATATGAGTTTGAATGTATGAGTTTGTTATGTTGGAAATGGATTTGATGTGAATTAGGACATGCATGTGACTAAATTGTGAAATTGAGCTTCATAATGTTGTAATTTGGTGTTTGTACCATGTTAATACATGTATATGTGAAGTTGGAGCCAAAATCATGCATTTAGAGCCTTTGAATATCAAGTTGAAGCACAAGAACATGTTCTGGATTTTCCAGAAAATTTAATGGCCGCTCAAGCGGGAGAACCACCGCTTGGGCATGAAATTCGTGCGCCCAGTATATTTTTGCAGACAAGGTGTCCGCTTGAGCGGGAAAGTTCACGCTCGAGCGGGGAGCTATATAGACAAACTTTCAGCTCGAGCACCTGACTTCACGCTCGAGCATAAATTTGATGCATCCAGTACTTTTGCAGACCTCATGGGTCCGCTCGAGCGGGGGAGTCCACGCTCGAGCGGGGACCCTGTTTCTGAAAACTTTAAAAAGGCATTCTGTGTTTTGTTTTCTGTTCTCTTTCACTTCTAAGTACTCTTAGGCATACATTGAGCATTGTAATTGAGTTAAACAGATAAGAATGAAGCCTAAAGAGGAATATGTAAATTAAGGAACGGATTGAACCATTTGTGACCCATATGTGTTATGTGATGTGTAGGGTCAAGCTCCAGGGCAAATCAACCAACTGATCACTGTGAGTAATATCTTAATAAAAATGTATGTTGTTTGTCCAATTGCTTACTTCCATGTAAGTCTTATAAGTTTGTTAATTCAAATGGTGGACAAATGTTTGACATGAAAGTATGATTGGACCAAAGGCCAGTCTGACAGGAACGAAAATATGAATGGGCCAGAGGCTAGTATGAGTTTGAATGACAGAATGAATGGGCCAGAGGCCAGTATGAGTTTGAATGATAGAATGAATGGGCCAGAGGCCAGTATGAGTTTGATATGAATGAATGAATGGGCCAGAGGCGAGTATGATCTGAATGATAGAATGAATGGGCCAAAGGCTAGTTTGACATGAAAGTATGAATGGGCCAAAGACCAGTTTAACATGAAAAGTATGAATGGACCGAAGGCCAGTTTGACATGAACGAATAGATTGGGCCCGAGGCCGTTCGATGTGTTTGGGATTGCAGTGAATTGATATACGTATGTATTAGATAGAATTATAAATTGGGCCCAAGGCTGTCTGATGTATATTGTTCCAATGTCTCTTCTTTATTTGATATTGTTCACTTGGCTTTCGCTCACACTCATTCATGTGGTTGTAGGTGAGCCAAGAGACGTCCATACCTAGCCTCAGTGAAGTTTGTATGGAACAACTAAGGTTTTGAAGAGTCAGCCCTTGCATCTCACGCACGAGACACGTCTTCGCCTCTTTGTTATTTTATGTTGTTTTGTTATATTGGTGAGGACTTTGGTTTACGTCTGTATATAGTTTTGATTGGCTAACCTAGACTCGAATGATCCTGTCTATACAGAACTTTGCATTACTATATTTTCTGATGTGAGTTGTTAACACATTTATGTATGGAATGTTATGATGTGCATATAAGCACAGCTCTATGGATAAAGTTTTAAATTTGCTTCCGTTTGGCCCTGTACTCTGATGAGATTTGTCTAATTTGGTTTGAGGCCATAGGTAACCTCGTGATTACTGATCGGTTATGACCTTAACTGATAGGGGCGGGTTCGGGTCGTGACAGAGTGGTATCAGAGCACGAGTTAATAACTCACACACTTGTCCAAAAGAGCAATAAGCGTCTAGAAAAGATCTAGGATGCATTCATGTGTTGATTATGAATTTGGAAGCATCAAGAATACACTTAAATGTGCTGATATGAACAATTATGTGCTATACATTGTGATTTTCTTGCTTTGCAAATTAATTGAATGTGTATGCTCTTTAATATATTCATACCTGTGAATCTTTTGTACAAAGAATAATGTAAATCTAATCAGATGGTGAGAACAAGAGGTGATATAGAAGAGTCCTCTACTGCAAGAATAGAGAGAATGGAAAGGTTGATTCAGGAAATGGCAGAAACATTGAGGCAACAACAAGAGTGGCAACAACAGTGGCAGCAACCACATCCTCCACCTCTACCTCTGGCACCTCCTATGCCAGATAATCAGAATGATGATCGGATAATAGCTCTCAAGAATTCAAGAAAATGAAACCACCACAGTTCCATGGTGGATAAGATCCGTTAAAGGCTGAAGCATGGGTTCTCGGCATCGAAAAATTGTTTGAAGTGTTCCCGTGTTCGGAGACACAGAAAGTGCTTCTAGCCACTTTTATGCTAGAGGATGAGGCAAGAAGATGGTGGATGTTAATGTGAGAAAATCATAAAGATGTTGATTGGGTGAAATTTCTGGACATTTTCTATGACAAGTACTTCCCACAGTGTGTTCGGGATAGAAAAGTGTCAGAGTTCATGGAACTTAGGCAAGACAGTATGGTTGTAGCCGAGTACGAGGCCAAATTCACTGAATTGGCTAGGTTTGTGCCACACGTGATTGATACGGATTACAAGAAAGCAAGGCATTTTGAAGGTGGGCTTCGCACTGACATTTTAGAGAGGGTGAATGTCTTGAAGCTAGAAACCTACATTGGGCTACTAGACAAGGCCATAATATTAGAGGCTAACATAACCAGACAGGCTAAGCCAACAACTGACTGGAAAGGCAACAAAAGGTAAGGCTTCTTTTCAAAGAAGAAATTTTCAAAAAAACAAAACACGGGTTCCTCAAATACTTCGAATTCTTCCCAAGACACATCTCCTATGTGCAACATTTGTAGCAAAAGGCACCGTGGAGTTTGTTACCGTGTGTCAGGAGCCTGTTTCAAGTGTGGTAAACAAGGGCACATGGCCCCAGATTGTAATCAGAATAGTGGGAAACTAGCAGCTAGCTCAACTGCATCAATCTCGAAGCCGGGAAATACTATGAGACCTGCTATCACCGGGGATACCGTGAGACAAGTGAGAGTTTTTGCGCTTGTTCCAGGCGACACACGGAATGCCAACGCAGTTGTCTTAGGTACTATTTCTATATGTAATCAAGATGCTTTTGTGTTAATTGACTCCGGATCCACACAGTCTTTTGTGACATGTGCATTTGCATCTAGACTGAGTAGACCTCTAGAATTGCTGCCATATCTGCTATGTATGTCTACTCCATCTGGGGAATCTGTATTGTGTGAATCCATATACCGGTTTTGTGACATGTGTATTAAGGATTCTATCCTATATGTAGATTTGTTGCCCTTGAACTTTAGGCATTTTGATGTAATTTTGGGCATGGATTGGTTAACTAAATATTGTGCCACCATTGATTGTGTGACCAAACGAGTTGTATTTAAACCACCAGAACATACAGAAATTGTGTTTGTGGGTAATGGGGCAGTACCTTCACCTTATTTGATATCTGTAATGAAAGCATGCAAACTTATCAGGAAAGGATGTCAGGGTTATTTGTGCTATGTGTTGTCTGAACAATCTATGAATGTTAAATTGAACAGTATCGCTATTGTTAGAGAATTTCCAGATGTGTTTCCAAATGAATTACTAGGGGAATTGGTAGACAGGGAGATAGAGTTCACTATTGAAACTGTATCAGGCACCCAACCTATTTCTAAAACTCCCTACAGGACGGCTATTGCTGAAATGAAGGAACTGAAAGAACAGCTTCAAGACCTGCTTGACAAAGGGTTTATCCAACCTAGCACTTCGCCATGGGGTGCACCTGTATTGTTTGTGAAAAAGAAGGATGGAACCCTACATTTGTGTGTTGACTATCGAGAACTGAACAAGGTAACAATAAAGAATAAATATCCCCTACCCTGTATTGATGACCTGTTTGACCAGTTGCAGGGCTTGCAAGTGTTTTCCAGGATTGATTTGAGATCCGGGTATCATCAACTAAAAGTAAAGGCAGAAGATGTTGAGAAAACCGCATTCAGAACGAGGTATGGTCATTTTGAATTTCTTGTCATGCCATTTGGAGTGACTAATGCTCCGACAGCATTTATGGACTTAATGAACCGAATTTTTAAAACCTACCTTAACGAATTTGTTGTGGTTTTTATTGATAACATTTTGATATATTCTAAAGATAGACTTGAACATGAACATCATTTGAGAACTATCCTACAAATACTTCGGGAAAGGAAATTATTTGCTTAACTAAAGAAATGTGAGTTTTGGTTGGATGAAGTTGTTTTCTTAGGGCATGTGATCAACAAGGAAACAATTTCAGTGGACCCACAGAAAATAGAGGCAATTGTGAATTGGCATAGACCGACTAATGTGACAGAAGTTCGCAGCTTCATGGGCTTAGCCAGGTATTACAGGAGGTTTGTGAAAAAATTTTCAAAGATAGTTGTACCTCTTACCCAGTTGACATGCAAAGGGCAATCATTTGAATGGAATGACGATAGAGAAGCTGCCTTTCATGAACTGAAAACGAGACTGACCACTGCACTAGTATTGACACTACCCACAGGTACGAAAAATTTTGTAATTTTCACTGATGTGCCTTATAAAGGTTTGGGTTGTGTATTAATGCAGAACGGAAAGGTTATTGCTTACGCCTCCCCTCAGTTGAGACCACACGAGAAAAACTACCCAACACACGATTTGGAATTGGTTGTAGTTGTGTTTGCTTTGAAAATCTGGCGGCATTATTTGTATGGGGCAAAGTGTGAAGTCTACATGGATCACAAAAGTCTGAAATACTTCTTTACACAGAAGGAGTTGAACATGCGACAGAGAAGATGGTTGGAACTGATAAAGGACTATGATCTTGAGATTCAATATCACCCCAGAAAAGCTAATATAGTTGCTGATGCCTTGAGCAGAAAATCAATGGGGAGTATGGCCTGTTTGCTTACTGAATATAAAGACATCTTGCAAGATTTTGAGAAGTCTGAAATTGAAGTGGTAATGTGTGAACAGGGCGGATTGATAGCCGCTATTACAGCTGAACCAACAATTATTGATGAGATTAAACAGAAACAGAAAGAGGATGAACTCCTGAAGAAAGTGATTGATGAATTTGAGACAAGTCCAAAAGCAGAGTTTAGTATTGAAAATGAAGTGTTGAGATTCCGAAACCGAATGTGCGTCCCGGATATTCTAGAACTAAGGAGAAGAGTTTTAGATAAAGGCCATAAATCAGCATTTGCTATGCATCCGGGTAACAATAAAATGTATCGGGATCTGAAACAAACCTATTGGTGGCCTAAAATGAAGAAAGAAATTGCAGAATATGTGCCCAAATGTCTTCAGTGTCAGCAAGTTAAAGCTGAACATCAGAAACCGGGTGGTCTACTTCAACCTCTCCCTATTCCTGAATGGAAGTGGGAGCTTGTGACTATGGATTTTGTTGTTGGCCTACCTCGGACTCCTCGAGGTATGGATTCTATTTGGGTTGTAGTTGATAGACTGACTAAATCTGCACATTTTCTAACAGTTAGAACTACGTTTAATTCTTATAGATTGGCTACCATATATGTTGATGAGATTGTCCGTTTGCATGGAGTTCCGGTATCTATTGTGTCGGATAGAGATCTGAAATTTGTATTTAGGCTGTGAAAGAGTTTGCAGGAAGCTATGGGGACAGAACTAAGGTTCCGTGCTGCATTCCACCCACAGACAGATGGGCAGTTAGAACGAACAATATAAACTCTGGAAGATATGCTTCGGATGTGCGCTTTGGATTTTCAGGGGAGTTGGGAAGACTATTTGCCACTTGTAGAATTTGCACACAATAACAGCTTCCACTCTAGCATCGGTATGGCACCATACGAGGCTTTGTATGGTAGAAGGTGTAGATCACCAATTTGTTGGACAAAAGTCGGGGATAGAGCTTTACTTGGGCCTGAAATTGTGCAAGATACCTTTAAGAAGATCAAAACTATTCGGCAAAGGCTCAAAACAGCTCAAGATTGACAGAAGAATTATGTAGATGTTCGAAGAAGACCTCTTGAGTATGAGGTCGTTGACCATGTGTTTATTCGTGTGTCCCCAATGAAAGGTCAAGTCAAGTTTGGAAAGAAGGGCAAGCTGTCGCCTCGTTACATCGGGCCGTTTCAAATTTTAGAAAGACTTGGCCCAGTTGCTTACAGAGTTGCTTTGCCACCAGGATTTGAACAAATCCATGATGTGTTTCACGTGTCAATGTTGAGGGGTTACCTCTGAGACCCGTTTCATGTGATTGATTATCATCGGGTAGCCGTTGATGAAAATATGGAATATGCCGAATGGCCAGAACGAATCGTTGACCGGCAAGTGAAACAACTGAGAAGCAAGTCCATCCCAATGGTGAAAATGGAATGGAAAGAACACTATGGGACGGATGCTACACGGGAAAAAGTGGAGGAAATGCGAAAGCGCTATCCACATTTATTTCCCAACCAAGGTAAAATAAGTTTGGAGGATCAAACTTCCTAAAGGGGGGAAGAATATGATAACCATGTTCCGTATTATGTTAATTGGTCCTTAATATGAATGTGATTATGTGTTTGACATGATTTTTTGTGCTATTATGTGAAAATATGTGGTTTTGAATTTCTATCTGTTCACCGTAGAAATATCAGTTTGATTATCTGCTTTGGAAATTGAATTGAAGGCCTTATCGGCCACGAAACCCGAAATCAATTACGCCATTGTGATTCGCGTAATTTTTAGAACCTACGGTGAAATTTAATTGGAAATTGATTCGGATCAGATTAAATTGATTAAAATAATGACTTAGTGCCCAAATTATCTAATCTTAAAATAATATGACTAGAGGACGTTCTTATTAAGGGCATTATACACCCAATTCTCCCTTTTGGTATTCATTTGGCTGATTTAACTCTAAGAAAAGGAGAGAGGGTCGGCTTAGAGAGAGGGAGAGCTCACAATTGAAGTTTGATCTTAAAAGCTTGGAAATCTTGAAGATTACTCAAGAATTTGCTATAGATTGGAAGAATTGAACCTCCAGGTAAGCAAGTGAGCATGAATTCATGAGTATATGTTTGTAGATTTGTGTATTCAATCTAGTTGGGTGATCAAGAGCAGGAATTAAAATGAAATTGAGTTGGTTTTGGTGATTTGGAGATCAATGGATGCATGCATGTGTGTAATTGCTTTGAATTTGTATAATTGAGCATGAAAGGTATGATCCATGTAAGATTTTGGGTAGAGTTCATGCTTGTGATCATCATTTGCACCATTTGAGTTGGTAGTGAGAGTTATATCTCACATGCATGTACAATTTATAAGAATATGAGTTTGAATGTACGAGTTTGTTATCTTGGAAATGGATTTGATGTGAATTGGGACATGCATGTGACTAAATTGTGAAATTGAGCTTCATAATGTTGTAATTTGGTGTTTGTACCATGTTAATACATGTATATGTGAAGTTGGGGCCAAAACCATGCATTTAGAGCTTTTGAATATCAAGTTGAAGCTCAAGAACGTGTTCTGGATTTTCCAAAAAATTTAATGTCCACTCGAGCGGGAGAACCTCTGCTCGAGCGTGAAATTCGTGCTCACAGTATATTTTTGTAGACGAGGTGTCCACTCGAGCGGGGAGCTATGTAGACAGACCTTCAGCTCGAGCGCCTGAATTCATGCTCGAGCGTAAATTTGATGCATCCAGTACTTTTACAGACCTCTTGGGTCCGCTCGAGCGGGGAAGTCCATGCTCGAGCAGGGACCCTTTTTCTAAAAATTTTAAAAAGACATTCTGTGTTTCGATTTTTGTTCTCTTTCACTTCTAAGTACTCTTAGGCATACATTGAGCATTGTAATTGAGTTAAAGAGATAAGAATGAAGCCCAGAGAGGAATATGTGAATTAAGGAATGGATTGAACCATTTCTGACCCATATGTGTTATGTGATGTGTAGGGTCAAGCTCCAGGGCAAATCAACCAACCGATCACTTTGAGTAATATCTTAATAAAGATGCATGTTGTTTGTCCAATTGCTTACTTCCATGTAAGTCTTATAAGTTTGTTAATTCGAATGGTGGACAAATGTTTGACATGAAAGTATGATTGGGCCAAAGGCTAGTCTGACAGGAATGAAAATATGAATGGGCCAGAGGCTAGTATGAGTTTGAATGACAGAATAAATGGGCCAGAGGCCAGTATGAGTTTGAATGATAGAATGAATGGGCCAGAGGCCAGTATGAGTTTGATATGAATGAATGAATGGGCCAGAGGCCAGTATGATCTAAATGATAGAATGAATGGGCCAAAGGCCAGTTTGACATGAAAAGTATGAATGGGCCAAAGGCCAGTTTGACATGAAAAGTATGAATGGGCCGAAGGCAAGTTTGACATGAACGAATAGATTGGGCCCGAGGCCATTCGATGTGTTTGGGATTGCAGTCAATTGATATATGTATGTATTAGATAGAATTATGAATTGGGCCCAAGGCCGTCTGTTGTATATTATTCAAATGTCTCTTCTTTATTTGATATTGTTCACTGGGATTTCGCTCATGCTCATTCATGTGTTTGTAGGTGAGCCAAGAGAGGTCCAGACCTAGCCTCAGTGAAGTTTGTATGGAACAACTAAGGTTTTGAAGAGTCAACCCTTGCGTCTCACGTACGAGACACGTCTTTGCCTTTTTGTTATTTTATGTTGTTTTGTTATATTGGCGAGGACTTTAGTTTACGTCTGTATATAGTTTTGATTGGCTGACCTAGACTCGAATGATCCTGTCTGTACAGAACTTTACGTTACTATATTTTCTGATGTGAGTTGTTAACACATTTATGTATGGAATGTTATGATGTGCATATAAGCATAGCTCTACGGACAAAGTTTTAAATTTGCTTCCGTTTGGCCTCTGTACTCTGATGAGACTTGTCTGATTTGGTTTGAGGCCATAGGTAATCTCGTGATTACTTGTCGGTTATGACCTTAACCCATAGGGGCAGGTTCGGGTCGTGACAATGGTGTTCTAGTGTGTGTTTGTGTACAACAGTAAGACAAAATGACACTTTTGAAGCACAAAATGAAGAATCAAGGCAAGATAGATACAAAACTATATCTATCACTCTAATCCTAATTTTCTAAACCTCTGGAAAGGGAGGAAGAGCTCCCTCTTTACAGAAGTTCAATTCCTAAGCTTGTTGAGCAAGCTAAGCAATTGAAACAAATCCCTCCATACACGTGTATGGAGGATGTGAATTGTGCATGCTAGCTATGACAGCTGGCATAAAATATCTGCATAAAGCAGATGAACAGGGCTCAGCCAGAAAATATGGCCAATCGACGAACATAAGTGCCAATCGACCAAAAAAAGTGCCGATCGGCCAACACTTTTGGTTGATGGCAAGAAAACAAGGCTGATGGCTTCATGCCTTGGCCGATGGGTTGAAGGGATGGCCAACAAGCCACCCTCTTCCCTCAGAAGCAAAAACACATGTCCTTGGTCCACAACCAAGCACAAAATAGACAAGTTAAGAGATCTTGAGGCAAGGCGCACGGCCAAGACCTCCGAGAACTCAAAACGAACACGAACATAGATGATCATCGAGTGTTCAAACGATGGCGTCCGAGTCTTGAGGATGGTCAAAAATGGGGTGTCTACACCCTTCACGGATATTTTGTCCGCGGGAAACCATCAAATGACACCCATGTAAACGTAGTCTATACAAGCACTACTATTGCCATTTTACGAATATTTTTTTCGCGGGAATCAGCACCCATGTATATGCATATTTTTCGAGACTTTCACCCTGGACACACATGCCAACTTAATTTGGTGATACACACCTCTTTCCAACATTCACCCATTTTTTCCCAAATTCATGTACATTTGTAATGTATTAAATGAGTAACAATGTTCAATGCACATGGATGAGAAATTAGTTTCAATTCACTTAATCCTCATGCAATTTCTACAACAATCATAGTTATCTTTCATCGATAGCCTAAAAAAAATATTTCTAAGCAGATATAAAATCTCTAATCCAGATAAACTTTTCAACATTTAAGATGTAAGTGATAATACATATCTAACTCCACCATCCATATTAATGTCCATCCAATTTCACACTTTCAAAATCAATTCCATTTATTTATACAAAATAAATATTTGAGCCATTTAGGGTAAAAATCCATTTTTCTTCCAAAATCCATTCCAAGTGTCAAAATCAATAATTTCTTCACAACTCAACCTTATGTCCAACCCTACAACCGTTTTCAATACATTCATTTGAAAACCCCCTTTTTGGATTTTAAACCAAAACCCTAGGTTTGTTCAAAATCCTCAAAAATCACAAGATTGTTTCATAAAAACAAATAGCTAGGTTAGAAATAATAAAAGAGGGTAGAGAATCCCTACCTCGAAGTTAGAAGATGACAGAGACAGAGATGACACTTCAACAATGCCGAAACCCAACTCTATTCGGATGAAAACGAAGCTCTAGGTGAGCTTTACCTTTTCAACAAAGGGAGTAAGGTAGAGAAATGTGTAGATCTTGGTGTATTTGCAGAGAGAGAGAGAGAGAGGTTCTCAACTTAGGGTTTTGAAATGTTTTGGAGAGAGAGAGAGATATGAAAGAGTGATGTAACATGGCCTTTTTATGAATTGATATATTCACAGCTCACTCGAGCGCAAGAGTTCTCGCTTGAGTGACCAGAAACAATAAGTTATTTTGCTCGAACGCAAGAATCTTCGCTCAAGCGTAGAATACAATTTCCCAAAAGTTTTACAAATAAAAGACCATCGCTTGAGCGCAAGAAGCCTAGCTCGAACGAATAACATTACCCCCCCCTCCAAGTATCTTTGCAGGCTTGCAAAAGTATTGGGAGCTCACAAAGCTCGCTCAAGTGAAAAAGCCAAAATCTGGACAACAACAGTTTGAACCAACTAGCAACCAACTTGTTCCAAACACAACTAAGACACTCCAATATTCAAACTCAATGAGAAATAAGGAGTAACACGGTATAAATATGTAAATAAGACAAATGAAACCCGAATTCAAAACGTCAATGGGTCGGGTCTAAACCAGGAACGCTATAATCTCCCCCTTTAAGAAATTTCATCCTCAAAGTTAAAAATCAAACGTTAAAATCCTGTTTAAACCAATTTCAACAATGATAATCATTCAATTCCAATACCATGACCCTTCCATCGGCCACTTATTCTCATCAACATGATAAACAAGTTCTCCACACTGAATATGCAATTCACATTTCCAAAACATATACAATGTTTATATTAAATGAACATAACAAAAGTTTCAATACATGCTCAAACATCCACAAATAGGTCCGGATATTTGTCATGGACTTCCAACTCACGTTTCCAAGTTGCTTCCTCAACTCCATGATGTCGCCACAATACTTTTACCAAAGGAATTATCTTGTCTGACAAGATTTGGTCTCGAGTATCCAAGACTCTCACCGGTCTCTCCTTAAACGAGGCATCCTTATCTACCTCCAAGTTGGTCCAATCCAACATGTACGATATGGAATACATTATGAACCCCTAAAAGTTGTGGCGACAAGGCCAAATGATAAGCTACCTCTCCAATTCACACCAACACACAGAGAATCTACATGGTTGGCCATACAGGGACTCAAATGGTGCCATGCTAATACTCGATTGGAAGCTATTATTATAGGCAAACTCCATTAAGGGCAAGTGCCTCTCCTACGACCCCTTAAAGTCAAGAACACAACCCTGAAGCATATCCTCAAGGATCTAAACAGTACGCTCGAACTGCCTGTCAGTCTGAGGATGGTACGCAGTGCTAAAAGTCAAACTCGTGCCCAAGGCATTCTATAAGTTATTATTTGCTCACTATACTTACAAATAGTAATTGCTTTATAAGAAGATAGTTAATTAGGAGAATACAGAAGGCCTCACAACTCATTTACACACTGTGAACAATATTGTGTTTTCTTTAGATTTTTGTAACAAATGATAAGTGAAAGAAGGTGACTTTAATTTTTACAAATTCAAAAAATTATTGAAGTAAGAATTTATCTATATCTATATCTCTATGTCTATTTCATTTTAACATTATGTGATATTTTTAATTTATGAAATTTAAGATTTTGTTGGAATAACATTTCAGCTAGTTACAGAAAAACTATTCAATACTAAATAGTGTTTTATTGAGTAGTAAGTTGTATCTAATGAAATAGTAAGTGGAGTTTCATTGAGTAGTAGTCAAATTTAATAAAATAGTAAGTAAAGTTCCATTGGGTAGTAACTAAAGTCTAATAAAATAGTAAGTGTAGTCTCATTAAGTAGTAAATGAAATCTAATAAAATAGTAAGTGAATTCTTATTGAGTAGTAAGTCAAATCTACTTAATATGAAGTAGTAAGTGTAGTTTTATTAAATAGTACATGGTATTTAATTGACTAGCAAGTCAATTTTTTTTAGAAAAAAAAAAAAACAAAACAAAAAGTATTAAGTGAAGTCTCGTTGAGCGGTAAGTGTAATTTAATTGAATAGTAAGTGAAATTTAATGAAATAGTAAGTGGAGTCTCAATAAGTAGTACATCATGTCTAATAAAATAGTAAGTGGAATTTCACATTTAAGTGGAGAGTGAAGAAGTACAATGAAATTATAAATGGAGTCTCATTAAGTGGTAAATGAAGTCTACTTATAATAATGTAGTAATTGAAATTTTATTGAATAGTAAATGAAGTCTAACGAAGTAGTAAATGAAGTCTAATTGAGTAGTAAGTCAAATATAATGAAGTAATAAGTGGAGTGTAATGAAATAATAAGTGGAGTCTTGTTCAGTGGTAATTCAAATATATAATGTCACACCTCGAAATGAATACAACCTACCCATCTCATTATAACCAATAAATAGCAACATAAGGGAAATGATACGATTTCATTAATCAGAGTTTGATATACAAAAGGTGATACATGCGATATACATTCATAAATGGTACATACTGAATCTACAACATGTATTACAAGATTGAGAAAGAAACGAAAGCTAAACAAACAATCATATGCCTTAAAGGCTTACAACTTTCCAGGACTATACTTGGTTACATCATAGTGGGTTTAAATCCAATACATATAAAACCCTAGGCTTGTACAAAATAATAACAAGTAAACAGAATGAAGCCTTTGTCCCAATCCTCCCAAGCTACTGCCTTCGCAGAGGCATCTCACCAACACTTGGAAATGGTTTTCCCATATAGGGTAAGCCAAAGCCTAGTAGAGATAATCCAACACAATATATGAATCTTAACAAAGATATCAGGTTTTATGCAGATGCAATGCCCATATCAAAACATTTTACATTATCTTTCTAAAAACAATGTCATGCTCAGTCTATGTCACAATTCTCAAAGTCATGCTCTTTATAATAAAAAAAATGAAGGGGGAAAGTCTCAACCAGTATAACCTTTCACGGATATTTTGTCCACGGGAAACCATCAAACGACACCCTTGTAAACATAGTCAATACAAGCACTGCTATTGCCATTTTATGGATATTTCGTCCACAGAAATCGGCACCCATGTATACGTGCGTTTTTTAGGACTTTCACCTAAGAGACACAGGCCAATTTAATTTGGTAATACACACCTCTTTTCCACATTCACCAACTTTTCTCAAAATCATATACATTTGTAATGTATTGAATGAGCAACAATGTTGTATGCATATGAATGAGAAATTAGTTTCAATTTACCTAATCCTCATGCAATTTCTACAACAATCATAGCTATCCTCCACCGATAGCCCAAAATAGATATTTCTAAACAGATATACAATCTCCAATATAGATAAACTTTCCAAAATTCAAGATGTGAGCAATAATATGTATCCAACTCCACCATCCATATCAACACCCATCCAATTTCACATTTCAAACACCAATTCCATTTATTTATACAAAATAAATATTTGAAACATTTAGGACCAAACCCTTCTTTCTTTCAAAATCCATTACAAGTACAAAACAATTAATTTATCACAACCTCACCAATTTTTTTCTTCACTACATTTACCACAAATCTATTTTAGAACCTCTTTTTTTTTTAAAATTTAGATTAGTTTAAATTTCTCAAAAAAAAGAACTAAATTTTTTTAAAAAAAAAAAAAGTTAAAAAAAAAAAAAAGGGTGTAGAAAAAATAAAAGGAGAAAGAGAGAAAAAGAGAGAGAAGAAAAAAAAAAACCAAAGCTAGGAGGGAGGGAGGAGAGGAGAGAAGAGCTTTTGGTTCTTAAAACACAAAAAACAAAAAAGGGGTGGTGGGGGAGACTTGCTCTGGGTAGAAAGAGAAAGAGAGAGAGAGAGAGAGAGAGAGAGAGAGAGAGAGAGAGAGAGAGAGAGTTAGTTCTAGAGAGAGAAGCTCCAGATTTAGGGTTTTGAAATGTTTAGAGAGAGAAAAAGATAAGAAAGTATTGTAAAAGTGACTTTTACAAAGTGATATATGCACAGTCTGCTCGAGCGCAGGAAGTGATCCTCAAGCACCAAGACACAATAAGTTGTGTCGCTCGAGCATAAGAAGTGATGGTCGAGCATAGATTACACACTCCCAGTAGTTTTACAGACAAAAGACCATCACTCGAGCACAAGAATGGACACTTGAGTGCACGACTGCTCGAGCATAGGAAACACCACTCGAGCGTAGAATACACTCTTCCAGTAGTTTTGTAGGCCTACAAAAGTACTGAGAGTTCACAAAGACTGCTCGAGTCCAAGAAGTGACGCTCGAGCGTAAGAGCAAAATTCTGGGCAACAAGGCTTTTGAAAAACAATGTATCAACCCGTTCCAAGCACAACCAACACATCCCGATAGCCAAAATCGAGGGAAAAAAGGAATGAGACAAAGCCTATTACAACATTGATAATCAATCAATTCCAATACCATGGCCCATCCACCGGTCATTCATTTTCATCAACCTGATAAACAAGTTCTTAATACCTAATATACAATTCACATTTCCAAAACATATACAATGCTTATATTAAATCAACATAACAAAAGATTCAATACATGCTCAAACATTAACAAATAGGTCTGGATACTTCTTACAGAATTCCAACTTGCGTTCCCAAGTTCCTTCCTCAACTCCGTGATATCGCCACAATACCTTAACTAGGGGACTTGTCTTGCCTCGCAAGACTTGGTCTCGAGTATCCAAGACTCTCATTAGTCTTTCCTCATATGAGGTGTCCTTATCTGCCTCTAAGTTGGTCCAATCCAACACATGTGATGGATCTGGCTCATACTTTTGAAGCATACAAATATAAAACACATCATGAATCCCGGAAAGTTGTGGCGGCGAGGCCAAAGGATAAGCTACCTCTCCAATCTGCTCAAGGATCTCAAAAGGCCCAATAAATCTTTGAGACAATTTCCCACTCTTCCCAAACGTCATCATACCCCGTCTAGGTAATATCTTTAGGAAGACATGATCTCCTACCTCAAAAGACAAAGGTCTCCTCCCATGGTCGGCATAAATTCTCTGGCAACTCTGGGCCGTAACCAACCTCTTACCGTGCAACTTTCTTTGTCATTTTTTGGACTAACTCTGGGCCCAACATTGGTGTATCAACCACCTCGACCCAACAAGTAGGTGATCTACACGGTCCACCATATAAGGCCTCAAACGGTACCATACCAATACTCGACTAGAAACTATAATTATAGGCAAATTCCACTAAGGGTAAGTGTCTCTCTTACGACCCCTTAAAGTCAAGGACACAACCTCAAAGCATATCCTTAAGGATCTTAATAGTATGCTCGGACTGGCCGTCAGTTTGAGGATGATACACAATGCTAAAAGTCAATCTTGTGCCGAAGGCATTCTATAGGCTCTACTACAAACCAGCTATAAAACACGGATTTCTATCCAAAACAATTGTTATTAGGACCCTGTGCAACCTCACTATATCCCTAATATAAAGGGCGGCAAGATAATCTACCGAGTCACTCATGTGCATAGTTATAAAGTGAGCCGACTTGGTTAACTGGTCAACTACCACCCAAATTGTATCACTGCCCCGTTGAGTCCTAGAAAGACCTACAACAAAATCCATTGTGACATGCTCCCACTTCCACTCGGCTATAGGCAAGGGTTGCAACAAACCCGCTGGCCTCTGATGTTCAGCCTTCACTTGTTGACAAGTAAGGCACCACGATACAAACATGGCCACATCCTTCTTCATTTCCCTCCACCAAAATTGGCGACTAAGGTCATGATAAATCTTTGTGCCTCCCGAATGCACTGTAAGGCATGAACCATGAAATTCTTAGAGTACTTCCTCTTGACAAGTCTCCGGCACGAAAGGACGGTCACGGTACCTAGCACTTGAATTAGGATACACATTCAAGCCTTCATCTACCTTCCCACCGGAGATCTTCTCCTGGAGGGATTTTTCTTCAAGATCACTCTTCTACGCTTCTATCACTCGGTTCACAAGTGTAGGTTGTGCAACCACTGAAAACAAGACTGTAGATTCAACAGACTCGCTACGACGCAAGTCAAATTCACCAATAGCACCCAACATCTCCCATTCCCGAATGACAATACTAGCTACACTGCTAGTGGATTTCCTACTTAAGGCATCGACCACAACATTGGCCTTCCCCGAATGATAATGCACCTCAAAGTCGTAATCTTCTATAAACTCCATCCACCTCCTCTGCCTCAGATTCAAGTCTTTCTGTGTAAACAGATATTTCAGACTCTTGTGATCAGAAAACACTTCAAACTTCTCACCATACAGATAATGCCTCCAAATCATCAAGGCAAAGATCACTGCCGCTAACTCTAGGTCATGGGTAGGGTAGTACCTTTCATGTGTTTTCAACTACCGTGACCCATAAGCTACTACTTTCCCCTCTTGCATCAATACAAAACCCAAACCTTCCCATGAAGCATCACAATACATTGAATAGCCCAAATCTCTTTTCAGAATAATCAATACTGGCACAGTGGTAAGTCTACTCTTAAGCTCTTGAAGTGACTTCTCACAAGTCTCACTCCACACAAATTTGATCCATTTGCTCGTTAGTTTAGTCAATGGTAAGGCTAATTTAGAGAAATCTTTCACAAATCTACGATAATACCCGGCCAACCCCAAGAAACTACGGATCTCAAAGGAATTCTTAGGTTGTTCCCAATCTTGTACTACCTCTATCTTAGATGAATCTACAGTCACCCCTCCTCCAGATATCACATAGTTTAAGAATTTTAGTTCTCCTAATCAGAATTCACACTACCCAGACTTGGCATACAGTTTGTGGGCTCTAAGTAACTCAAGTAGTACCCGCAGATGTTCTTCATGTTCCTCCTCAGAAGGTGAGTAAATCAAGATATCATCAATCAAGACGACCACAAAACGGTCTAGGAACTCGCGAAAGATCCGGTTTATCAAATCCATAAACACGGTTGGTGCATTGGTTAGCTCAAAAGGCATCATTAGAAACTTATAATGCCCATATCGCATTCAGAATGCTGTCTTCAGAATATCCTCCTCCCTTACCATCAACTAGTGATAACCCGATCTTAGGTCTATGTTGGAAAAACAACAAATCCCTTTTAATTGATCAAACATATTATCTATATGAGGCATTGGGTACTTGTTCTTATTAGTTACCCTGTTCAACTTCTGGTAATCAATACAAAGTCGTAACGCACCATATTTCTTTTTGGCAAAGAGAACCAGTGATCTCTAAGGTGAGGTACTAGGGTGAATAAAACCCTTATCTAATAATTATTGGAGTTGAATCTTCAACTCACTCAACTCAGTGGGTGCAAGTCTATATGGAGCCATAGAAATCGGTGGCGTGCCAAGCACTAAGTCAATAGAGAACTTAATCTCTTAGCGAGGTGGTAAACTAGTGAGATCCTTAGGAAACACATTCGAGTACTCACAAACTACCCTTGGCAACTTAACTCGGACTTTATCACACTCACTACGCAAGAAGTTTGCAAGAAGAGAACTAAGCTCACTTCGACCACGCGGATCATACACTGGTGATAAGACGCTATCAGCTCTGTCCCCCATGAAATAAAAACAATTACCGCTCAAAGTGCATGCAATAACTCTTTGATGGTAACAATCTATGATAGCCCAATACGATGACAACTAGTCCATACCCAATATAGCATCAAAACATGACATGTTAATCAACACAAATGCAAGAGGAAGTCAGCGATCAACAACCACTATGTCACAACCCCGACACTCCTATTCCAAAACAATCTCCCCACCAATAGGTGACTCTAAATTGAGAGAAGACTAATCAAGCCAATCCTATCCCCAAAGCAGATGCAAATGCACATTAGATAAATGAATGGGATGCACCCGTATCAGTCATCACATTAGCAATAGAAATTCATAATAAGAAAGTACCTCTCACTACTGAAGGTATTGGTACCAGGTTTGGTGTGGTAACAGCATACACGTGCCCTGAAGGTCTTTACTCTACCTGCTCAACCCATGGAGCATAAGCCTAATGCATTGATTGAGCCGAAGGGCTCCCTGATTGGCCCTCGAGACTTGTGCTAACTGTGCAGGCAGGTGGCTCAGTGTTTGCCTCAAACTAGATGCACCAGGCATGCGAACTAGATGCACCAGGCGTGCAGCCCAACTAACCTCTTCTTGTTCCTTGTCTACCCACACTAATAACAAGTGAGCAGTTGTCCTCTCCTCTGACTCTGGCTCTGGCTCTGAGAACGCGTTGAAGACGATGCAGATCACTGCTCTCCTCCTCTTTGTTGGCAAGCTGCAAACTTGTGGCCCAACTGACCACACTTGAAACAAGTGAAATCTCCTTGACCACCTCTCTGAAAACCCAAACTTGGTACTGGAAAAGTGGACCTCTATCGAGCTCCCTGGGACTGTTGTGGGTTAGAACCTCTCTGCTTCTTACTATCCCCCTGAATATCCTAACTCCTTCTAGAGCCCCTCATCCGCTCCTCCTCCACATCCATAACGGCCTCAAGATGAGCCGCTGCCTTCACAAGGCGTCCATAATCTCTAATCATTAACTCGGTCACTTTGAGCATGAGACCGGTCCTCGATCTCTTCTCGAACTCTAAACAACGACACTCCTCAGTCGCCACGAGTTTTGGTCCAAATCTCGACAAACTAGTAAATGCGGCCTCAAACTTGGCCACTAGTGTACTCAACTACTTGAGCTGAGAAAACTAGTCCCTCAATTTCTCCCTTACAGTGGGAGGCAAAAACTTGTCTGGAAGGCATCGACGACGGCCTCCCAAGTTGCCCCAATGCACCCACGCGCATACTTCCACCATTAACCAGCATCTCCCTTCAACTAGAAGGATGCTAAGGTCACTCTCAAAACACTGTTTTTCATGCCAAACATCTCAATCGTCTTCACCATTTGTTTGAGCCATTCATCTGCTTTCAAAGGCTCTTTGGGATCGCCCAAAAACTCGTCCAGGTTGGATTGGAAGAACTCTCTCTTCAAGAAAGATAGCCATGCCTTAGCTACTAGGGCCTGGACTTGATTCTCAATCCTAAGAATGTCTATGGATTCCCGCAATGCTCCGGTCATTTCGCGAGCTAAGGCGCCTATGGCATGTTGACATGTCAGCTCGACCACATTGACCTGACCAACTCCCTCCTCTTGCACCAGAATATCATATAGTATCGGCACTTCTTGCCGTCTAGGCCTACCACGCCTACCACCACGACCACATCATGATATTCTAATTAAGGTAACAAAAGAGATTAGCACATTTACAAATGTGCCGAAGCTAACTCACTCATGTCCTAATGCGGTGGACAACAGTAATTCACTCCACATAAGCACATAGTCACAGAAACACATACCAATTTTCCTTCCTAGATAATGACTATCCCACAACGTTGCCAGAGTTTCAAGTAGAAATAGCAGTGATCAAGTGCTCTTCTAATAGGACTTCTAGAAACCTGTAGACTCAATCAATGTCTTAGGAATTAAATTCCATACCCATATAATCATGGCATTACAAATATATAAACATCTTTGTCAAGCGAGATAAACCCATTGTGGTAAGAACCATTTCCCACGTACCCAAAGTATTGAAATCTGATATGCTCTAATACCAAGTTGTCACACCCCGAAATAAATACAGCCTACCCATCTCATTATAACCAATAAATAGGGAACTGATACGCTTTCATTAATTACATTTTGATATACAAAAGGTGATATATGCGATATACATTCATAAATGGTACATTCTGAATCTACAGCATGTATTACAAGATTGAGAAAGAAATGAAAGCTAAACATATAATCATATGCCCTAAAGGCTTACAACTTTCCAGGACTATACTTGGTTATATCAAAGTGGGTTTAAATCAAATATATATAAATCCTAGGCTTGTACAAAATAATAACAAGTAAACAAAATGAAGCATTTGCTCCAATCCTTCCAAGCTACTGCCTTAGCGGAGGCATCTCACCAACACCTAAAAATGGTTTTCCTATATAGGGTGAGCCAAAACCCAGTAGAGATAATCCAACACAATATATGAATCTTAACAAAGACAAGGTTTTATGCACATGCAATGCCCATATCGAAACATTTTACATTATCTTTCCGAAAACAATGTCTTGTTCAGTCTATATCACAGTTCTCAAAGACATGCTCTTTATAATAGAAAAAAATGGAGAAAGTCTTAGCCAATACAACCTTTCACAGATATTTCGTCTGCGGAAAATTGTCAAACAGCACCCATGTAAACATAGTCTATGCAAGCACTACTATTGCCATTTTATGGATATTTCGTCCGCAAGAATTGGCATCCATCTATATACGCGTTTTTCAGGACTTTCACCTAGGACACGTAGGCCAACTTAATTTGGTGATACACACCACTTTTCTACATTCACCCTTTTTTTTCTCAAAGTCATATACATTTGCAATGTAGTAAGTGAGCAACAATATTCAATGCACATGGATGAGAAATTAGTTTCAATTTACCTAATCCTCATGCAATTTCTACAACAATCATAGCTATCCTCCACCGATAGCCCTAAATAGATATACAATCTCCAATACAGATAATACATATCCAACTCCACCATCCATATCAGTTCCTATCCAATTTCACATTTCAAACACCAATTCCATTTATTTATAGAAAATAAATATTTGAAACATTTAGGGAAAAACCCTCTTTCTTCCAAAATCCATTCCAAGTACTAATTCAACAATTCTATCACAACCAGCCTCATTTCTAATCCCACAACCATTTTCCATACATCCATTTGAAAACCCCTCTTTGATTTTAAATCAAAACCCTAGATTTGTTCAAAATCCTCCAAAATCACAAGATTGTTTTATAAAAACAAATAGCTAAGTGAAAAATGATAAAAGAGTGCAGAAAATCACTATCTAAAAGCTAGAAGACCAAGAAGAGAGTGGAGAAACCTCAAGGAAGCCAAAATCCCTATCTCAAAGCCAAAATCCAACTCTTTGATAAATTGTTAAAGGATGCTCAGTGTCCATTATACCTTGCCTATCAAAAGTTTACTTTGTTATCGTTTGTTATTAAGATGCTTTATATGAAAGTGTTAAACAAGTAGAGCAATAAGTCTTTTGACATGTTGTTAGGTTGTATTGAAAGACCTTTTACCAGAAAATGATCAAAAGGTTCCATAGACCCTTTATGATGCCAAGAAATTTTTACATGACTTGGGTTTAGGATATGTGCCTATTCATGCATGTAAGTATAATTGTGCTCTTTTTTTTTTTTTTTGGAAGGAAAATGCAAATTTAGAAAATTGTTCGATTTGTAAGGAGCCTAGATACAAACTGAATGATGGCAAAGGTAAGAAGATACCTCATAAAATTTTGAGATATTTCCCGTTGACACCAAGGTTGCAATGATTATACATGTTGAGAAAAATAACTTGAGATATGAGATGACATAAAGAAAAACATGTTGATGATGGCAAATTAAAGCATCTAGCTGATGGTGAGGTGTGGAAGGATTTTGATAGGCAACATACTGTGTTTGCCCAAAAACCACATAATGTAAGGTTAGGGTTGGCCACCAATGGTTTCAACCCTTTTGGAAATACGAACAACTCATGGATTTAAAGGAAATGAAAATTAGAAAAGATTTGCACTTAAAGAGGTGCGCGGATGGGTCCTTTGAAAAGCCCATTGCATTGTACACATTGTCCTTACAGGAAAGACAAGGTTTTTGTGAGTTCTTAAAATCGATTAGGTATCCTAATGGATATGCAGCAAACATCTCTAGACATGTGAACACTAAGGGCGACAAGTTATCCGGTTTCAAAAGTCATGATTGCTATGTCCTTATACAACAATTTCTTTCTATTGGAATGCGTAGGTATCTTAACAAGGACATTTATATTGCATTGTTTGAGTTGGGAAATTACTTTCAACAATTATGTTCAAAAACAGTGAGGGTGAATGGTTTGGAGAAATTACAAGAGAGCATAGTACTTTGCAAGTTAGAAAAAAATTTCCACTTGCATTCTTTGATGTGATGGTTCACTTAGTTATTCACTTGCCACACGAAGCCATTCTTGGATGGCCAGTGCAATATAAATGGATGTACCCTATCGAAAGGCCAGTGCAATATAAATGGATGTACCCTATCGAAAGATATATTTATGTGTTTACTGTGAAATTATATTTTTTTAATATTATAGTAATGTATATGTGGTTTATATAATAATTTCCTGTTATTTGTTGAAGATTACTCGGGATTTGGAAAGGGTATGTAGCAAATCGAGCTCGCCCAGAAGGTTCAATTGTAGAAGCTTACATTGTCAAAGAATGCCTCACTTTTTGCTCTATGTATCTTGGTGGGATTGAAACCGTATTTAACAGAGAGGAAAGACATAAAGATAGTGGTGATGTTGGCTCAGGGCATTCAATTTTTTCACAAAAAGTCCATACTTTTGGGCTAACTCAAAGGCCACTTGATGTGTCTGAGAATGAAAGAAAAGTGGCTCATTGGTTTATCTTGTAGAATAGTCCTGAAATTGATGAATATCTAGAGTATGCTCTCATTTAGTTAAGTATATACAAAATGTTTTTTTCATTATGATCACACTCAAGTACTAATTATTCACATTTGTTTTTCAAGTAGAGAACATAAGAATTAGTTGAAGAATGCAAATGTACATGGCATTACTAGACGAGAACAAGAAGAATTTCCTAGGTGGTTCAAAGAGAAGGTAAGATATATAGATAATATGTAATAAACATCATAAACATAATTCTCCGTTCCTAGATTGATAGTAACACCATGCATCCTTGTCACATGTTCATGTAGATAAATCAAATATGAGCTCAAGGATCATCGGAAGCAAACTGAGGAGTTGTGGTCATTAGCTAATGGTCCTGGTCCAATAGTGAATATTTATTTGGGTTGTATTTGTAATGGCATTTGATTCCACATAAAAGAGCGATACAACCATTGTAAATGTCAAAATAGCGGATTGGTTATTCAAGGGGATCATCATGGTATATCAATTGATTTTTATGGTCAGTTGACTAAAGTTTGGGAAATGACATACATGTTCGGGCATCAAGTTGTGTTGTTTCAATGTGAATGGTTTAACACTAGTAGCAACAAAACATTTTGCACTGAAACACATTTGACAACCATTGATGTAAGAAGTCATTGGTATCAAAATGACCCATTTGTCTTGCCAAGTCAGGTGTAACAAGTTTTTTATGCCAATGATACCAAATGAGGTGAACATTGGAAAGTCGTAGAGCGATTTCAACGTTGAGGAATTTGGAATGTGCTGGAGCTTGAGGATGTAGATCTCAATGATAATGAATTGCCTATTCTGAATGATGTGTTCCAGCAGAATGAGACCACTGAAATTGTCCAAATCACCATTGCAGATTTCAGTAGCAACACTTTATGTAGGACTGATATTGCACCTAATATTATTCCAAGTCAAGTGGTTCTGTAATCTGGTAGAGTGTATATGTGAAGGGTTCAAACAGAGATGATTTTATCTGTGATGATAATGATCAACATTCAAATGATCCTAGTGATGATGAACATGAATTTCATATTCATAGTAACTCGGATACAGATCATGATATAGAGCCTTGATTGTAATATCCTTTCCTTTTTACATTATGAAGTCATTTTGATTGTAATGTCCTTCATTGTAATGGCATGCACTTGTTGATGAAGTCATGTTTAGTTAAGATTCAAATTGTAATGAATTTTTTTGTTAATAATTTCATTACTTGTAATGTAGTTCTAATATTAGACTATTAGCTTATCTAATAATTTCATGAATTGTCATGCATTTTAATCTTTGTCAATGCATTGCTTACAATTCATTTGTTACATACAACGACTACACATATGCTACCTGGGCAAGCCAATAAAAAGAGGTAGAAGACTTCAGTGTTAGAGGCAACCCTAATTGAGGTCCCAACTCACATGTCAACAGCTCCATCTCCTGTGCATGCAACTGCAGATCTATCTCCTCTGGATGCATCTCCATCTTTGCAAACATATGATATTGGTATGTGTTTTATCCTTTGTGTAGAACAATTTGATTCTTGATCCTAAAATTGTAATCAATGTTGAGTAGTTACTACAAGCTTACTCTTTTTGGAGTGATTATAATTGAAAATTTGTTAGTTTTAAAGTATGACCCTATTATGTATGGTTGTGTTCTAGTCAATTAGCCTTTATAATGAATTTTGTTTATTGACTTCTTCATTCACATATGCTATTTAAAGAGAGTTATTAAAATTTGCTATCTGTATATACAGCAACAGCAACCTATATAGCAGCAGCCTATAAACAATACTAACAAATTTGCTATATAGTAGCAGCCTATAAATAGCCAATATAGTAGCAGCCATCAAAGTGTATATATAGCAACAACCTATAAACAGTTCTTTAATTGTCCTTATTCTTGTAGAGTATGGACATTACATTGTTTATAACATATGGATTGAAAGAAATAATAGTTCTTCATTTTGTGTTTATAATATAGGTTCATCAGTGAAGCAAGTATGAGGTCCAATGAGGGGTAAGAACACTAGTAGACTTATCACCCAACATGGTGGCAAGAAGCTTTTTGTTGGAGTTTCTGTTGAGCGAAGAACATTTGTGGGGCTTAATGCCAGTAAGGTGACTAATGAATTGGGAGCACAAATTCGATTGCAAACCCCATTGCAAGGAACAGAAAATTGGAAGGACGTTCCACCGGCCATTCGAGCAGCTATTGTACAATCCTTGCGGTTATTTTAATTTTTATAGTTGTTGAGATTGAAGTAGTTAATATATATGATGTTTAATTTTCATTTTGTGTTTAATTAGGATAGGATAAGTTTGAGATTGAAGGATATGATGAGAGCCCACTTCCACAAGAAATTATTGACACAAAGTCCATACATTTGTTCAAAGGCTGGCAATATCATATGAATCAACATTACAAAGAGTTGGTGAAATAAGGTATAGAACCTTATAGTAAGCCATATGTTGGGGCAAACCAAGAAGATTGGAGGTACATGACTGATGAAATGTTTCTTGGTGACACACACAAGGTAATTAACTTAACAGTTATGGATCTTTCTTCTAATTGCACTAAAAATCCATGGATGTTTAAATATGAATAACGCAAAGTTCTGAAGTTTCTTTGAAATTCAAAGAATGGCTATTGATATATACAATTATATATGAGACATAGAGTAAGGAAATTGCAAAGAGAGGGGGAATGACATAAGAACCAAGCTTGGATACTACTGGAGAAGTGGTTTGGAAATACTCCAGGATCCAGCCAGACGTCCTTGATCCTCTGATTGCTAGCTGAAAACGGGATAAACACTCCGGTTGGGGTTGCCGGAATTAGCACTCCGATGGACAAGTTAGTATTCTCTCAGGTTTACTTTTGTCTCAAGTTATTTTGTATATTCTCACATACATGCTTTAGTTGGCATTCCTCTTTTTTCATATTACCTTTGGGCTTGAGGGTCAGGCCCATTCTGGATCTTGCACGTGGTTACCTATTCGGTCTTCCTATTGAATGTTGAGCCCTGCTTGGCTCTTTATATGACTTTGTCCTTGGTCAAGGCCGAATTACTTTAGCCGAATGTCGATCAAAGTCGGCCTCTTCCTAATTGAAATTATTTGACTCCCACAATTGCTCCCTGAACATCTGTCTAATACCATTTAGTTGGCATGTTCGGTTTTACGTGCAAAAAGTCAAAAAATATGGCGTTCACACTACTTCCAACACCGAAGCATCAGAATGAACACGATTTTAGAAATGATTATAACTTCCTGCCTCTTCGTACACGTTGCTCATTTAATACGATACACAACCGCGTTGTCTTTTCGAATATTTTTCGAATGCGCAAAGTTTTTTGGCTCATTCACAGTATCTCTCTTTCAAGACCTCTGCGACTTCTGCCTATTACCTATTGTCTTCCTCTCTCTAAACTATAAGTTCCTCTCTTCTTTGTATTTCATCCTCTTTCCAGCTCCAATTTTCTTGTTCATTTTTTTAGTTATCGTGTTTTCTATTCAGGTTTAAATGGTGAAACACCTGAAAGACCTCCTTTCTGCGGACTGTATCTCTGCCTTTTGACGCCATTTCTCGATTCCGGATTACGTCCATCTGTCACTCATTGCAGACAGTGTAGTTGATATGGAAATGGTTAATACAAGTACGATCATCTTTCCTCTTCTGTCAATTGCTGAGGGTGGAGTCATTTCCCTCTTCATCCGCTTCTGAGGGTCGTTCTTCGTTACTGGGGTCTAATCTCTTCTCAGCCAAATGAAAATTTTTATCGAATCATAATGGATATAATAGAATTAAATTGTCGTCTTAGGATTAATCTAGGCATTTCTGCTATTTGGCATTGTTATGCCTTGGCAAAGTCCTCTGGTCGGCAAGGACACTACTTTCTCAGGGACAAGGACATTGATCACAATCTGGTGACTATACTTACCAGCTCTAGTAAGCGTGCTGGTGACGTCATGGTCGTTGTCAAAGGTAACTAGAAATTCGGAGAAGACGAAGATCGCCTGGATCCTGTGCCTAGGCAAAAAGGCAAACCAGGTGGCCGTATAGTCCCATTTCTCCACGCATATTTTATATGCTTATTTGGCTTCTATTTTGTGTACTTATCATTTCATCTGTGCAAGCAACGATCTGAAGAAAACACTCACTTTGGCCGATGACGCCATGCTTGAGCAAGTCAAAAGGCGCTCAAATTCTTTGGTTGTCTGAATCTTCAGAAGCAAGGGCTGGCCGCCCACATGCTGCTGTGATACAGTCCAACATATTCAACTTTTTTGGTTGCAGATCATATCCCGATTCCAAGAGAGGAAGAGCCTTAGGGTAATCGGCCTTGAGGGTTCAGATTTGGACCAAGGCGGTGAATTTGGCGATCATGTCGACGAACAACCATGTCAGTCGAACTCGGACGGATCTGAGGGTCATTTGGAGGAGGAAGTCGACGCAGCTCTTAATTTGGCTTTTGAAGAAGTCGGCTTCGACCTCCCGTTCATCTCCGGCCGAATTGATTCATCTATGGAAAATGACATTTTCACCGATCTAGGGGATCTACCTGGCACAGACCTAAAAAATATGGCTGGTGAGTCGTTCGCATAGATGGCGAAAAGGAAGAATGTCGAGAAGATGGCAGCCCGAAGGAGGGCCAAAATCGCGAGATCTGAACCTCCACTACCTGGCTTGTTGAGGAAGTTGAGCAAGAGACTGTTGTGGCCGATTAAGTCATTATGCAACATCCTGCTGACTTGGTCATTGATCAATCAACCAACCATGTTACCGAACAAAAGGGGAAGAAACACCTCGCCGAGATCGAGGTCGACTCTTCTGGAGATTTAATTGATAAACAGCCTCATATAGAAGAGTCCTAGGACTTGGCGGCACCATTTATTATCCATCCCAGAATCAAGAACATGCCAGTTTCTGCTGACACGTCGGCTCTGAAGGACCCAACCGTGGCTCTAAGTGTGCCCTCGTCAATCTCCTGACCAACATGCAGGGCTGCATTCCGCGCAAAACCAGATGTGATTTCGATAGCGTTGGCTACTCAGTTGGCAATATTGGTACGTAATTAGAAAATTTTATACTTTATTCCTTTGTATGCTAATTAACTTTCCCATGTTTGTGTGTCAAGCGGCGGGCAGAATCGCAGAAATCGCCCGTCATCATTATGACGCCATTGAACAAATTGGCTTACTCAAAGTCGAAGTTGAAAACGAAAAGGGGAAAGCCAAGGAGGCTCTGGCCGAATTGGTAGTGGCATCCCTGAGAGCTAACTCCAAGGCTAGGAAGGCAGAAGAAGAGCGCACCAGGGCCAACATTAAGGAAGAGAAGGCCAAAACTGCCGACCTACTCAGAGCCTCCGCCGCCGAGGAGAGGGCGAATATGAGTGATGACGCGCTCAAATTGGCCAAAGGGGCGATCGCCAAGCTGGAAGCTGACTTGGAGGAGATGAAGAAGGCAAAAGAAATCGCTGAATCTGAGCTTTCCAAGGCGTTCGAGGTTGGAGAGAACGCCACCATGGAAAAGTACATGGAGGAGATGCCCAAGTTTGAAAACATGGGCTTTAAACATGGCTGGCTTAAAGCCTTGGTGGCCGCTAACGTGACACTGGGACAACCGATTCCATATGAGCAGCTGGATGTTGAGCTACTAGAATCAAACCTTGAAGAATAAAATAGAATTTGTTTAAAGCCTTTGCTTTATGTTAGGCGTTTTTTGTATGTAGTGCTTGTAGGTTTTTGTTCATTTTGTTTCTAAGTTTTTCATGGAGCAGTTTTCATGTGTAAAGTGATTGTTCGTCTTTTGTATTTAGTTTATTAATGAAAATTGCCCTTTCTGTCTCTATTCTGAATTTGCCAATTAAGATTGATGGATAGCCGTACTAAATTTATCCTTGCAACCTTTGGTCATAACGTAATCTACCGAATTAAGTATATGACTATAACATTCTATGCCAAATAATCACGTATTTGCCTATGCTCCATATGGTTTGCAAGGTTAACATAATGGGTGAATATAAAAAATGCTTTGAAAATAGGCCGAATAGATTAACAAATCTACCGTTGCCCCAGCTAATCAATGAACATAACCGCTGACTATACGTAGTTCATGGATTGGGTGGGGCATAGTGATTATTCGGCTAAATGCTTGAAAGTAGGCCGAATAGATTAATAAATCTGCCCTTGCCCCAGCTAATAAATGAACATAACTACCGAATATGCATAGTTCATGGATTGGGTGGGGCACAGTAATTATTCGGCTAAATGCTTGAAACGATTGCTTTGGGAACGGTGCACCCGAAATAAATAAGCGGGGTGGAGGCTAAGCTCGTTTGGGCTCCATGCTATTGATAAATATATGCCGCTCAAATTTAATAGAGGGAAAAGAGCATTGTGTCGAACTGAGAAAATTTGTATGCCGAGAAGAATATTCTTTAACAGAAGAGGGAAGGGTAGGACACTAGCTGAATTGGATTTAGAAATGAATCGAGGAGGTGGTGAACCTGCGCGAACGGGTAACAGGACATCGGAGAAGCATGAGAGGCGTCACCCTCCCCGTTGTCGAAGTAGGTCTCCAAGAGGGGGCAAGGCAGAGAAATCACCCAGGAAGGAGATACAGCAACAAGGGAGCTCTACCCGTTCACGGAATGAAACAAGCAGCCACCACGCCCGTTGAGCTTTTCAATTTTCGTTGGGAATAAATCGATGACTGAAGCGAATTTGATTATCTGCAACCCATACGTGGCAGTTGAGTTTGCTCGATAATTTTTTTTGCCCAAAGTCCAGTAATCAATGTTCGGTCGGCCTGATTATAAAATTTTTCGGGAGCACATCCATGGAGTGGTAAAGGGGCTATACGCCTTTTATGAAATCGGCATGCGCCTTCGTGCATTCGGAGCTTGGAACATCAGGCAGAAAAAATCGAGAACGAGCTGAAAAAAGCTAAGGCTGCCGAAACTCATTCGGCGAGTCAAACAAACTCGATCGTGGCAAAAAGAGTATACCAACGCCTTCTGGATCATGCGATTGCCGACCAAGATATGGCGAGCATGTTCATAAGAGAAGCGATAAGAACGAAGGCCTACGAACAAGGATTTTTTTATGGCTGAAAAATTGGTATTGAAAAGACGAAAGAAAAGTTAGCCAAAGATGTCTATCGGTGCGAAAATCATGGATTTATGCTTGGGTGGATTAAGGCTCTGCAGGCCACGGGTATTGATTTGGCATCACCTCTATATCAAAATTACACGTTTCCCTTCAAAGCTTACGACATTGAGAAAACCGACGATGAAGAGGATGCCGAGCCTTTGAAGACTTAGATATCAATACACATTCGTACTTCTTCAATGAAATAAATATTTGTTATATCATTTTGTTTTAATATTCGTATCTACTTGTGACGCTCGTATGTTGGTCCATGCCATTCTATTGCTAAAAAGGTCTTTCTGTATTCGGAGGATTACTCTGTCGTTCGTGCTTCGACATGAAATGCTCTCCGAAATCGGAGGCTTTATTTAGCCCAAACATGATATCCACGAATGGGGATCTGAATTCGGTTGCTTTATTCGACCCAAATGTGATATCCATGAACGAAGCTCCAAATTCAGAGTTTTTTTTGTGTTGGCTAATCGTGACACAAAGGATGCTCTAAATTCGAAGGCTTTATTCGGCCCAGACGTGATATCCACCAAGGGGGCTCTGAATTCAGAGTCTTTTTGTGTTGGCCAATCGTGACATGAAGGGCACTCCGAATTTGGAGGCTTTACTTGAGCCAAACGTGATAGTCACGAATGGGGCTCCGAATTTGGAGTCTTTTTGTGTTGGCCAATCGTGACACGAAGGGCGCTCCAAATTCAAAGGCTTTATTCAACCCAAACGTGATATCCACGAATGGGGCTCCGAATTCGAAGTCATTTTGTGTTGGCCAATCATGATGCACAAAGGGCTCTCCGAATTTGGAGGCTTTATTCGGCCCAAACGCGAAATCCACCAATGGGGCTCCGAATTTGGAGTGTTTTTGTGTTAGCCAATCGTGATACACAAAGGGTGCTTTGAATTTAGAGGCTTTATTCGACCCAAACATGATATCCACGAATGGGGCTCCGAATTCGAAGTGTTTTTGTATTGGCCAATTGTGATACACGAAGGGTGCTCTGAATTTGAAGGATTTATTTGGCCCAAACATGATATCTATGAATGGGGCTCCGAATTTTTAGTCTTTTTGTGTTAGCCAATCATGATACACGAAGGGCGCTCTGAATTCGGTTGCTTTATTCGGCCCAAACGTGATATCCATGAATGGGGCTCCGAATTCGGAGTCTCTTTGTGTTGGCCGATCGTGATACACGAAGGGCACTCCAAATTTGGAGGCTTTATCCGTTACTAAGCCATTATTAATGAGATTGCGATAAGAAAGAGCATTGCATTGGGGAATTGAAAGATGTATACATAACATATTAGCAAAAATTCGAAACAAACTAGCACGTCATACAAGTTGGCTTAGTGATAAAATTTGCGCAAATGTATGGAATTCCAGGGGTGTGGCAAACTTCTCCTAGCCATGTCTTTGAGCCGATACGCCCCTATTCTGGTGATTGTATCAACCTGATAACGGTCATCCCAGTTGGGGCCTAATTTTTTGTCTGTTAAATTTTTAGTAGCAGGAAGTACTTTCTTGAGGGCCAATTTTCCAAGCGTATAATGACACGACTATACACACTGGTTGTATGATTTAGTGAGTTGTTGCTGATACCGTGCCATGCATGCAGCGGCACGATCTCGGCATTCTTCAATCAGAGTCGAGTCTAAAGCCAACATCATGTCATTACGGTCCATGTCAAAAACCTTGGATTTCAGCATGGGTAGGCCCATTTCCAGGGGGATAATTGCCTGGGTTCCAAAGCACACAGTGAACGACGTTTCCCTAGTGGATCGCCTTGAAGTAATGCGATGAGCCCATAACACACTGGGCAATTCTTCGAACCATCTGCCTTTAGCCTTTTCCAACCTTTTCTTGATGCCATCCAAGATCACTTTATTAGAGGCCTCCACCTGATCATTGCTTTGTGGATATGCCGGTGAGGAAAAGTAGGGCCGGATACCATACATGTTGCATAATTCCCGATAAATGCCACAATTGAATTGGGTGCCGTTGTTTGAGACAAGTGCTCTTGGTATGCCGAATAGTGTTATGATATTTCTCTATACAAAATTCTTAACATCAATATCTCAAATATGTGTTAATGCCTCTATTTCAACCCATTTTGTAAAATAATCTGTTGCGACAATCACGAATCACTTGTTCCCTAGAGCTCATGATAATGGTCTAATGATATCAAGTCCCTATTGAGTGAACGGCCAAGGTCTAGTAATAGAGTTCAACTCCTCGGCAAGCAGATGAGTAAAAGGGGAAAACTTCTGGCATTGTGCATACTTCTTGACATAATTCTCGGCATCTGTTCACATGGTCGGCCAATAATATCCCAGTCTTACGGCTTGGTGGGCCAATGAGCATCCTCCAGAATGGGCACCATAGCTACATTCATGAATTTCAGCCAATAGTTACTCAACTTTATCTGGTTGAACACATTCCAAGTATGGCCCAGAAAGAGATTTTTTGTAAAGCTTTCCCTGCGATTCCAAGTAGTATCGAAGGACTTTATTTCGCAGTTTATGAGCTTCTTTCTTATCCATTGGAAGTTGTTCTGAGAAAAGAAATGCAGCGATAGGGTCCATCCAACTTGGTCCTGGTTCAACAATGTTAATTTGAGTTGGTTTAGAAGAAGTGATGCTCGGCTCTGGGATGAATCCTACTTCAATTGTTCATTTGACTTCTGAGTTAATGGTGGAGGCTAGGCAAGCAAAGGCACCCGCATGCGTGTTCTAATCCCAAGTTATTTGATAAAATTCGTGGTGGTCGAATTTCGTGAGCAAGGAATTCGCTGTTTTCATGTAGGCTGCCATGCGGTCATTTTTAGTTGCATACTCCCCTTTCAACTGGTTGATGACTAGTTTCGAGTCACAGAAAACAAGCAACCGCCGTGCACCAAGGTGAAGTGCGTTGCGAAGGCCGGTTAGCAACGCTTCGTATTCAACCTCATTCTTTAATGCATCAAAGCCCAGTTTGACCGTCTGCTCGATTATTTTCCCTTCGGGGGTCATGATTACTACGCCAACCTCACTGCCACTGCAACGCCCTCAAAATAATACATAATCCCGTCATCTAACAGTTCTATATACATGATAGATAATCATATTTCCATACATACATCAGAGTTAATATTACAAAAGGGTATTTCATATAAGTCCCAAATGTTTACAAAATAATGGAATGCCCTATGGCTTACATCTTTCCAAGTTGTTACTTGGTTACACAAAAGAAGAGTTCTGACTCTTTTACAAGTAAAGCCCTCGGCTTAGATTTACATGTAATCAACAAAACAAAAAACAGAAGCAGAGTTTTCAACTCCTAAACCTCCCAAGCTAAGATCTTGGAGGCGGCATGTCACCTGTACCTGAAAATGGTGTCCCTAGAAGGGTAAGCGAAAACCCAGTAGAGATATGCTAAACCAAATATGAGAAATAATTAAAACATTAGCATTCGACAAATGGTTAACACTTGTAAACCAACTCACACCCTTTCCACAACCCAACAACAATTACATCCATGTTTCAATCCACTTCCCTTTGTTTATCCAATTCAATTCATAGACATGGTTCATTATCTAACCAAACAATTTAAAATGAGACTATAACTGATCTTATTAACACTTCAATTATCCACAATTCAAAATGAGACTACAACTTATATTATTAACACTTCAATTATCCGCAATTCAAAATGAGACTACAACTCATATTATTAGCACTTCAATTATCTACGTTATTCAAACGTATATAAGATTTCAGGACTTTCACCCTGGACACTCCGACTAACTTAATTATCAATGGAGTCCATCTCCTATCTCCTCCCAAACAATGGAGTACATTCCCTATCTCCTCCCACAGAATGGGGTACATCCCCTTTCTCCTCCCAAACAAATATATATATGCAATGTATTTAAAAACTTTATCATATACAATGATCAATTAAAGCACATATTCGATATGTTAATCCACCTGTCATATTCAATGACATAATCCCATTGATTAGTTTCAATTTACCTAATCATCATGCAGTTCTACAACAATCATGGCTATCCTCCACTGATAATCCAAAACAGTTATCTCTAGGCAGATAAATTATTACATTTTTCCATGGGTGAGTGATTTATCAATCCAACTACACCATTTAATCACAATTTCCTACAATTTCATAATCTTCAAATCAATTTCATACTATACCAATTAATTTATTTAATTCCCAACTAGGGCAAAACTTTCCCTTTTCAAACATCAAGTTCCAAATACTCAATTTCATCAATTATACACAAATGGATCCAATCTCAAGACCTCTCATACGCAAAGGAGCCCAAAGACATGAAAACCCCTCTTTTATAATTTCAAAACAAACCCTAACTTTACCCAAAACTCCTAAACACCACCATTTATACAAAATAACAAACATTTATGTTATAACCCATAGTAAGGAGTAGATTATCCCTACCTCCAATGGAGAAAATCAAAGGGGATGAAGAGAGAAACCCAAGATGCTCCAAATCCAACCTTTTTCGGATCAAAGTGTAGCCCACGCGATACTCCACCCTTTTTACAAAGGAAGTAGTGTAGAAGGACTCTAGATTAAGACTATTTGTAGAGAGAAGGGGTATTTTAGAGAGAGAGAGAGACAGCCGATCTAGGGTTTGTGGGAAAGAAGAGGATCACAAATGGTGTATTTCACCTCTACTATGAACTGATATATGCCATGCTCGCTCGAGCGAAGAAGTGGTCGCTCGAGCGACCAGACACAATAAACACCTCGCTCGAGTGCAAGAAGCCTCGCTCAAGCGCACAATTCAAAGCTTCAGGTCTGTAACCCAGACCCACGCTCGAGCACAAGAGTTCTCGCTTGAGTGAAGGAGCACAAAACATAGAGCTCGCTCGCTCGAGCGAAAGAAAGCTTCCTCGAGCAAAGAATACCAACCTTCAGGTCCAATGTAGACGCAGACACATGCTCGAGTGCAAGAGTGCTCACTCGAGCAAAGAGACACATCACAAAAAAGCTCGCTCGAGCGCAAGAACCTTTGCTCGAGTGAAGAAGCAAAAACCCAAGGCTCGCTCGAGCGAAGATGCCAAATTCTGGACAGCAACCATTTGTTCTTACACCTAACCAACCTGTTCCAAACTTACCCAATACATCCCAAAACTCAAATACAAGGAATTAAGGGATGGAAACATGATATAGACAACAACAACTAACCACGGAACCTAAGTCCGGAACACTTTATATGACGGGAAAAAACCGGGATCGCCATAACCTTCCCCACTTAAAGAAATTCGTCCCCAAAATTTGATATATAAGTTTCAAAATTGTGATTTTTCAATTCTCAACATGATTACAATATAACCCTTATCAACATGATCCACTACCGATCATTCCATCTCTTCTCAAGAGAACAACTTTATAAATATAGCTCAATATGCATTATCAACATGCATTCTTTTGAATTTCAACAAATTCCAATACACATAAACAATTCCATAACATTTGCAATGTTAAAAACATATTTTAATTTCTACAACACATTCAACACATACAATGTTAAATTAAACTCATTTCTTTGAAACATATGCAACAATTTCAATACTTCCATAATCCGAAACATATACAATGTTCTTAGAGTTTATTAACAAAACAAAATTCTTAATATAAGCTCAAACATCCACAAATAGGTCCAGATATTTTTCTCAGACCTCCAATTTACGTTCCCAAGTGGCTTCCTCAACCCTATGATGTTTCCACAATACCTTGACCAAGGGAATGGTCTTGCCTCGCAAGACTTGGTCCCGTCTATCCAAGACCCTCACCGGTCTCTCCTCATACGAAGCATCCTCATCTACTTCTAAGTCGGTCCAATCCAACACATGTGATGGATCCGGCTCATATTTCCAAACCATACTAACATGAAACACGTCATGCACTCCGGACAACTGCGGCGGTAATGCTAAACGGTAGGCAACCTCCCTAATCTGCTCAAGGATCTCAAAAGGGCCAATAAACCGAGGGGACAACTTCCCACTCTTCCCAAACCTCATCAAACCCCACCTAGGTGATATTTTCAGAAAGACGTTATCACCCACCTCAAATGACAAAGGTCTCCTCGTACGGTTAGCATAACTGTTTTGGCCACTCTGGGCTGTAACTAGCCTCTTACGGATAAGTGTTACTTTCTCCGTCGTTTCTCGCACCAACTCCGGGCCCAACAAAGGTGTAACACCCACATCGGCCCAGCATACTAGAGATCTACACGGTCGGCCATACAAGGCCTCAAATGGTGCCATACCAATACTCGATTAGAAAATGTTACTGTAGGCAAACTCCACTAAGGGTAAGTGTCTCTCCCACGATCTTTTAAAGTCAAGGGCACAACCTCAAAGCATATCGTCAAGTATCTGAATGGTACGCTTGGACTGCCCGTCAGTCTGAGGATGGTAAGCCGTACTATAAGTCAATCTAGTGCCCAAGGCACTCTACAAACTCTGCCACAACCTAGAAGTAAAACGCAAATCTCTATTTGAGACAATCGACACTGGGACCCCGTGTAATTTCACTATGTCCCGAATATACAAGTCAGTAAGATGATCTACCAAATCTCTTACGAGCATAGGAATAAAATGCACCGACTTAGTCAACCGGTCTGCTACTATCCAAATAGCATCACTACCCCGTTGAGTCCTCGGAAGACCTACAACGAAGTCCATCGTGACATGCTCCCATTTTCACTCGACTATAGGCAAGGGTTGCAACAAGCCCGCTGGCCTCTAATGCTTGTCTTTCACTTGTTGACAAGTAACGCACTTAGATACAAAAACTGCCACGTCTTTCTTCATCCGTCTCCATCAAAACTTGCAACTCAGATCATGATACATCTTTGTGCCTCCCGAATGCACTGCAAGGCGTGAATAATGAAACTCTCGGAGTACTTCCTCTCGGAAAGACTTCGGCACAAATAAGCAGTCTCGGTACCTTACACTCAGGTCAGGATACATAGTCAGACCCTTCTCTACCTTCCCACTAGAGATCTTCTCCTGGAGGGATTCTACCTCAAAATTGCTCTTCTGCGTTTCTAACACTCAGTTCAAAAGTGGAGGTTGCACAAATATAGAAAACAAGGCTGCAGATTCAACAGACTCGCCCAGATACAAGTCAAACTCGCTAAGAGCACCCAACATCTCTCATTCCCGGATAGCAATACAACCTACATCACTAATGGACTTCCTACTTAGGGCATCGGCTACAACATTGGCCTTCCCCAGATGATAATGCAACTCGAAGTCATAATCTTCTATGAACTCCATATATCTCCTCTGCCTCAAATTTAAGTCCTTCTGTGTAAACAGATACTTCACACTCTTATAATCTGAGAACACCTCGAATCTCTAACCATAAAGGTAGTGCCTCCAAATCTTATAGGCAAAAATCATAGCTGCTAACTCTAGGTCATGAGTAGGGTAGTTCCTCTTGTGTGTTTTCAACTACCGCGAGCGATAGGCCTCTACTTTTCCCTCTTGCATCAACACACAACCAAAACCCTCTCGTGAGGCATCACAATACACTACATAACCCAAACCCCTCTCCGGAATAATCAAGACTGGAGTGGTGGTAAGTCTAACTTTAAGCTCTTGGAATGAATTTTTGCAAGTCTCACTCCATACAAATTTGACCTCTTTCCGCGTCAATCTAGTCAAAGACGAAGCTAGCCTAGAGAAATCCTTTACAAACTGACGGTAATAACCGGCCAATCCCAGAAAACAACAGATCTCAAAGACACTCTTAGACTGTGCCCAATCTTGCACTGCCTCTATCTTGGGTGAATCAACAGACACTCCTTCCCCAAATACCACATGGCCTAAGAACCTAACCTCTTTCAGCCAGAACTCACACTTTCCAAACTTAGCACACAGCTTATGGGCTCTAAGCAACTCAAGCACCACTCGCAAGTGTTCCTCGTGCTCCTCCTCAGAAGGTGAATAAATCAAAATGTCGTTGTGGACACCCCATTTTTGACCATCCTTAAGACTTGGGTGTTATTGATTGTTTACTTGGTGGTGAAAGATGTGCAGAGTAAAAGTTCAATTTCTTCGGCAAGAGGAGAGTCAAATCCCAACCTTACACCCCATTTTTGGACCAAAGTTATTTTGAATGGCTGTTAGACCTTAAAACCCTCTCTTTCAAAATATTTTTGAAATAAAGTTCCTACGATGTTCCGAGGCTCGCATTTTGTCAAATGTTGCGCTTTTTTCGGTAAACCGAGCAAGGACAAAGTGGAAATGAATGAAAGAGAGATGAAATCTCTGAAAAATCTTTCAAAACACCTTTCTTAGGGGTTTGGAGTTGAAGAAAAGAGGAGAAGAGAGAATAAACCTAGCAGAGGAAGAAGTTGGGTATGAATCGCTAAGAGAGAGTCGAGCGGTCCTCGCTTAGGCTTATCTGTCTATGCACTTGGACTTCAGCTATGAGGCCACCACCATTGGAAAGCTTACTTCCAGGGTTTCATTTTTCACTTAAGAATCTCCTAAATCTAAGTTCGGATGGTGGAGATATGATTGGTTGAAGTTGGGCATCATTCTGGTTGGACTGAAACTAAGCAACCTTCACTAAAAGAGGGATATCTCTTAACAGAAATAGAATTTTTATGTGACGCTTACATAATTGGAAAGAAGACTTCTGGGGCTATAGTTCAGGCTCAAGAATGACCTGAAAAGGAGTCCAGATGAAGGAATTAGGCTTGCTTCAAGTCATGGACTAGGGCTGATTTTTTCCATCGGCCTCTATGGAGGTCCATCGGCCACAATTTGACCTCAGCAGCTATAAGTCGGCCAAAAGTGAACCTTATCAGCCAAAAATGATGGCCGGTCAGCACCAAAGATGACTGATAGGGCAAAAGTGCCCAGAAAGCCCATAATTGACAGATATTTCTCCTCCAGCTGTTGTACACTGCATCAGATATTTCCAATTGAGATATTTTCAACCAAACTTGATATTTTGCTAAATAATGAAGCCTTATATCTCATTTTCAAGGGTTAGAACATTAAAGAAATTTTGGGAGCTTCTCACTCTAAAAAGTCCCTCTCTCTCTACAACTTTTAGAGCAAAATCTCTACCTCTCTCTCCTTCTCTTGCCTTTGTATGCATAACAAGAGCTATACTTGGAGATATACCTCACCTTTGCCTAGGCATCCTTGATCAAACTCAACCACCATTGGGCTGAGGTTCTTTGAGGATCATTTTGAGCTCCAAAAGATGGTTTTAGCTCAGAGTTTGGACTTGTTTTGCAGCTGTGCTTCAAGGGTAAGCATCCCTCTCTTTTAAGCTTATTTTGTACACTATCTTGGCCATTCTTGCATGATTGTTTTTCCACCCTTTTAAAAAAATTTTGGCTTGGTTTTGAACTAAAGAAAACTCTATTTTTCAGTCCTCAAAATGATGGTTTAAGCCTTGTTTGGCTAGGGGGTTGTCTCTCCCTTTTGCTCCTTGGCTTGTGAGGCCTTTTGAGCCATCTTTCACCACCTTTCAAACTAACTTTTTTTTTGGCCTTTAAACCATTGAATTCTAGAGGAATTTCAGTGGTGAAAAGGTGGTTTTGAGGCCCCAAATAGGAGGGGGTGGTCCCATCTCCTCTTGTCTTGCTTGCTAGTGTTGATGGCCAACCAAATGGGCATGTGTTTTTACTTCTTTGTGGCTTTGTTTAGGCTCATTTTTGTGACTTATCAGACCTTCCATAACTCTGTTTTTTGCTGTCTTGGTCACCTCTGGCATGCTTAATGCACTTTTAGATTAAATCCTCTTTGCTAGCCTTGTTAGCTTTACAAAGTAGCATGCTTTTGTGGCTTGAATTAGCTTAGTTCAAGCATGTTTTTTTCGTGTTATTTTGGCATGTTATAACTCTGATTTTGATTGGTGGACTCACCTATTGCATGCTTTATACACTTGTAATGTAATCCATGCTTACTAGTCTAACATGCTTGATGTTTTGGCCAATCATGCTAGCTTATTTTGGCTATACTCCATGCATGTTTTAGCATTATTTTGGGCTGTTTTAGGACTATTTTGGGCTACCTTGGTCATATGACTCATGTTTTGTATAGCTATAGCGCAAATGCCTTGACTAGTCTTGAGTTTTGAGGCCGCTACCATGCTATACTTGTGATGTTTGCATGCCTTAGCATCATTTGGAATGTAATTTCAGAGCTTTTGTCTTTGCTTTTCTCTCATGTTTATCACTCTTTAATTGTGTTTAAGAGTTGTGCCATTATGCCTTGTTTGTGAGCCAATTCGGGAGCCTATCTTTCTTGCCATCTTTGTTGCGAGTCCAGCATGTTTTTGCTACCATTTTGACTTGCCTTGGGTCTGTTCTGAGTGCTTTAGGTCATTTGAGCATTGCTTGGTATGGTTGTAGTGTAAAGCCCTTGACTAGTTTTGTATTGCAAGCCCTTTTGCATGTTTTATTTGAGCTATTTGCATGATACGGCATCATTTGGTAGGTAATTTCAGAGCATATTGCATTGCCATACTCTCACATTTTCCACTCCTTCAATGTGTTTGAGAGTTGTGTCTTCATGTCTTGTTGGTGAGCCAATTTGTGCACATGCTTGTCTAGCCTTTTGAGCTTCAATTCCATCATGTTTAGGGCATTATTTTGATGTGATTAAGCTCTATCCAGAGTTGGTTTAGTCCTTTAAGCATTGTATTGCATGATTCTAGTATTGTGTTCTTCGCTAGTTTCAATGTTTAATCCTTCTAGCATGTTATACTTGAAGTGTTTGCATGTTAGTGTCTTGTTTATCATGCCACTTTAGCACTGAAAAATCTGCCATCCTCCTCATTTCTTCACTTTTGATTTGTTTTGAGCATTGGTTAGTCTTGAGTTTGAGTTTAATGCAAGGGATTGAGACTTGTGCTTAAATGGCTTTAACTCTCTCTTTTGAGGGTTTCTCCTAGTCAAAGGCATGGTTTCTCCTATGCCTTAAACCATTCTTTTGATAGACCTCTCTCCCATTAGAGGACTCTCATATTTGGACAAGTTGATTAATGAATGGATTGGTAATGTTAAAATGTGTAAACAAAATCAATCAAGTAAAATGTTCCAAGATAAGCATGTTGCATGTGTGCATTGCATTGTGTTGAACTGGACGTTGTGTTGAACACAAAGTGAATTGGTCCATTTCATACTTGGAGTGATGAAAATGGGTCAATCCCCTTTGTCTCCATTGCCTTTGATTATCCATGATAAGGTGATGGTCTAAGGGTCTCATTTGTCATGCATTTATTGAATTGCACACTTGACTTTTTTGGCCATCATGCATTGAAATGCACGATTGATGGTCCGAGGGTCGAGAACTACACACCTTTGAGCCTTAAACATGATAAGGGGTGTAGTCACAAACATTGTCTTGCAAATGTATTGCCATGCTCTATTTGTCCTCTGCTACAGCAAAAGAGCATTTTACAGGAAAAGATGGCCGATCGGCTATCTGGGGTGCCAATCGACTAGAAGTGTCTGGCCAATAGAAATATTTTTGGTCGATGGCCTTCATTTCTTGGCTGATGGCTTCACCATTTGGCCGGTGGTCCCTCACAGTGTCCTCAAGGCAATTCAGAAGCATCATAGAAGTTTTCACACTTTTCAGAGGTACAGAACAGTGCAAACAGAGGCAACATAAGGCATAGCAACGGATTTCTGAGCGAAGCCGGCCGGGCATGCATTTGTCCCTCTCCCCAAGGCCTCTTTACTGTTTTTCATAGCTTAATTAATTTGTTAATTATTTAAGTGTTGTAATAGTTAGCGGTAGCTAGTTATTTATTTGATTGTGTAATAATTAATTAGCTTGTTAGTTAGTTAATTAGATGGTTTGTATTATTCTTTCTGACGACGGTCAATGAGAGGGCCAATTGTGTAATAAGCGTGCGTGTGTGTGATACATGTCTTCTAACCCCCACTTCTTTCTCCCTTTTACTTAGCCGCTTATGATGGTTAGTTTTAGGGCACATTTGATTTAGCATCCTTATGCTCGCATGTTTGCATCCATTCATCTGTATTGCATGCACCGGGCCCGGCACATCATACTAACTGCATTGTATTTCAATTCCAAAATGAATACATGTATCGAATTGTCGATCTCACATGCCATTTTAGATTAGTCGAGTCTTCAAGTTGCACTTTGCATGCGATGCATTAGCCATTTTAACATGAACTAGGATCATGCATGATTACTAACTAGTTTCTTGTCTTGGCTAGGAGTACACTGTAAGTGTCTATGCTTTAGCATGTTGCATGTGTGAGTGTTAACATGACAGCATGCTTGCTATGAGGCTAATTGCTTATGTGATATAACTGCCTGAATGCCTGTGGGTGAAGGTTGGATTACTTGAATTGGAACGATTCATTGAAATTCGTGTTTTAGCCTACTTGCGAGTAGCAAACTTCGAACCATTTTTAGACAAATGAAAATACAATGCTTTGTTCCAAATTGGGCGATCTAGTCTATACTTGTGTGTTGTGCACATCACATAGTAAATTCTAGCTAATTAACCGGAATAAGAACGCATATGTTTTTAAAAACAAGATATCATGTTTAGTACAGGCCGATCTTTGATTGGGCGAGCGGGGGTGCTCATAGATGAACTTCCCCAATCGTACCCAAGTTCCCAAGCCGAGGCAACTTTGGTGATGACGGACACATGGCCTTAGACAACGAGTCAGGGTTTCCTAAATTCTCCCCAAAACAAAATATTTAGGTGGCGACTCTGTATCTGGCAAATCAGTCCATGTTTGGCACTTCTTTCTTAAAAATCAGCTTTCCAAACCGATTTGCCGGATTTGGACTCTTTGGTGATTTATCAATCTCACATCGCACATTGTGAGATTAGATTAAGAACCGTGACATTTGAGTCCGAACTGTAGTAGCATGAAGCCCTAAGGCGCATCTACAGCCGTCCACGAAAACAACCACAAACCGATCTAAGAACTCCTGGAAGATCCAGTTCCTCAAGTCCATAAACACAGCCAGTGCATTGGTGAGCCCAAAAGGCATCACCAGAAACTCATAGTGGCCATACCGCGTACAGAATGCAGTCTTTGGGATATCTTCCTCCCTGACCCTCAACTGATGGTAACCCGATCTCAAGCCTATCTTAGAGAAACAACGGGATCCTTTTAACTGATCAAACAGGTCATCTATACGTGGCATAGGGTACTTGTTCTTAACCATAGCCCGATTCAACTTTCGATAGTCAATGCAAAGTCTCAAAGCCCCATCTTTCTTTTTAGCAAAGAGGGCCGGTGCTCCCTAAGGCGAAGTACTAGGGTGAATAAAACTATTATCTAGTAACTCCTGGAGTTGAATCTTCAACTTACTCAACTCAGTTGAGGCAAAACGATACGGTGCCATGGAAATTGGTGTCGTGCGAGGCACTAAGTCAATAGAGATCTCAATCTCTCGATGGGGTGGTAAACTAATAAGATCCTCAAGAAAGACGTCCGAGTACTCACAAACCACCCTTGGCAAGTCGGTCCTGTCTCATCGCACTCACTACTCACAAAGCTAGCGAGAAAACAACTAAGCTCACTCCGCCCTCATGATCATACACCACCGTAAGACTCTACCAACCCGATCTCCCAAGAAATGAAAATAATCCCGCTTAAGGTACATACAAGAACCCTTTAGCGGTAATACGATCTCTATTTCGATACGACGATAGTTAGTCCATACCCAAAATCACATCAAAACGCGGCACATCCATCAATACAAAAGAAAATGGAAGCCGGTGATTGGCGACCTCTATATCACAGCCCCGACACCCCTGTTTTAGAATCATCTCGCCCCTAATGGGTGATACAACACAAATAGGAGATGCTAATTGGGCCAACTCCAACCCTAAAACAGATGCAAATGTAGAACATATAAAAGAGTGGGATGCACCCGTATCAATTAACACATTAGCAACCGAGTTGCAAAACAAAAAGGTACCTCTCACTACTGATGGAGCAGGTACAAGATCCGGCGTTGTAGCAGCATACACACGCCCCGTAGGCCTCTAATCCACCTACTCACCTCTAGGAGCATAAGATTACTATACAGACTGAGCCAAAAAGGCTCCCTGATTGGCCCTCGAGGCCTGAACTGACTCCGTTGGCTAGTGACTCTATGCCTGCCTCGAACTAGACGCACCAGATGTGCCACTGAATTGCGAGCAAAACCTCTTCAGATGCCCCGCCTGCCCACACTGATAAAAAGTGAGTGGTTGGCCTCTGCCCTGACTCTGACTCTGAGAACGAGCCGAAGAAGAAGCTACTCTTTGCCCTCCTCCCCTCTGCTGGCAAGCTGGAGACTTGTGGCCCAGCTGACCACATTTGTAACATGTGATGTCTCCCTGACCGCCTCTAACTCCGAACTCAGATCGAAAGGTAGATCTAGAATGTGTTCCTCAGGATCGCGAGGATAGAATCCTCCGCCTCTTACCATCCCCTAACCTTCCCGACTCATCAGGAGCCCCTCATCCTCTCCTCTTCTGCAAGCATAATAGTCTCAAGATGGGCTACAACTTCCACAAGGTGCCCATACTCCCTAATCATGGACCCGGCCACTCGAAACATGAGTCCAATCCTCAATTTCTTCTCGAACTCCAAACATCTACGCTCCTTGGTCGCCACTAACTCCGGTGCAAACCTCGATAAGCTAGTAAAAGTGGTTTCAAACTCTGCCACAGGTGTATTCAACTACTTGAGCTGACAGAACTGATCTCTCAACTTCACCCTAACAATGGGAGGTAAAAACTTCTCCTGGAAGGCGTCAACAAAAGCCTCCCAAGTTCCCCCAATGTGCCCTCGCACAAACTTTCACCACTAACCCACGTCTCCCTTCAACTGGAAGGATGCCAAGGTCACTCGCAAACCTTCATCCTTGATGCCAAGCATCTCAAACGTCTTTGTCATCTGCTTTAGCCACTCATCCGCCTTCAGTGGCTCTTTTGGATCACCCAAAAACTCATCCGGATTCGATTGGGAAAACTCCTCTTCAAGAAACACGGCCCTGCCTCATCTACATGGGCCTGGTCTTGATTCTCAGCCCTGAGAATGTCCATGGATTCCCTCAACGCTCCTGCCATCTCGCGGGCTAAGGCGCCCATGGCCTGGTGACCCACTGGCTCGACCACGTTGGCCTGACCAACTCCCTCCTCCTAGGACGGAATTCCATCTGGTATAGGCATCTCCTGCCTCTTAGGCCTACCATGCCTACCACCATGTTTTCGTCCTGACATCCTAATAAAGGTGACAAAAGGATTACCACAATCACAAATGTGCCGAAGCTATTTCACTCGCGTCCTAATACATTGGACAACTGTAAGTCACTCCACGTAAACACATAATCACATAAGCATTTACAAATTTCATTTCTGGATAATGACCGTCCCGTGGCGTTGCTAGAGTTCCAGTTAGAAACGACATTGATCAAGTGCTTTTCCAACAGTACTCCCAGAAACCCATAGACCCGATCAACATCATAGAAACTAAATTCCATACCAATATAGTTACATAAACATGTTATCACATAAGCACAAAACATCATACATAAGTCTCTAATAAGCGAGAGAAATCCATTGTGGTACTAACCACTTCCCACGTACCCAAAGTATTCAAACTCGGTACGCTCTGATACCAAGTTGTAACACCCTCAAAATAATACATAATCCCATCATCTATCAGTTCTATGTACATGATAGATAATCATATTTCCATACATACATCAGAGTTAATATTACAAAAAGGTATTTCATATAAGTCCCAAATGTTTACAAAATAATGGAATGCCCTGTGGCTTACATCTTTCCAAGTTGTTACTTGGTTACACAAAAGAAGAGTTCTAACTCTTTCACAAGTAAAGCCCTCGGCTTAGATTTACATGTAATCAACAAAACAAATAACAGAAATAGAGTCTTCAACTCCTCAACCTCCCAAGCTAAGATCTTGGAGGCAGCATGTGTAGACACCCCATTTTTGATCATCCTTGAGACATGGACGTCACCGTTTGAACACTCGGTGATCATCCATGTTCGTGTTCGTCCTGAGTTCTCGGAGGTCTCGGCCACGCGCCTCGCCTCAAGACCTCTCGACTCAACTGTTTTGTGTTTGGTTTTGCACCAAACACTTGTGTTTTGCTTTTGAGGGACAGGGAGTGGCTTGTTGGCCATCCCCACACCTCACCGGCCATGGCTTGAGGCCATCGGCCATTGTTTTGTTGCCATCGGCCAAATGTTTAGCCGGTCAGCACTCTTTGTGGTCGGCCGACCATTCTTTTGGCCAATTTGTCATTTTTGGCTGGCCGATCACTGTGCATCTACTTTTGGCAGATATTTTGTGTCAGCTATGATAGCTGGCACCCACTTTGTGTCAGATATTTTGTGTCAGCTATCAAAGCTTAGCTTGTTTTGTAAGCTTTGCAAGAGTGAATCTCTATAAAGGAAGGGCTTCTCCTCCCTCAGCAAGGGTTTCAAGAAAATTCCAGAGGGTCTTAGATTAAGGTTAGGGTTTGTGTATACATCTATCTCTATATCTTCCTCTCTTGTGAGTTTTGTGTGGGCTTAGGTGTGTTTAGTCTTACTTTTGTGCACAAACACCTAGTGCTGCACCTTCTCTTAGATGCTAAGGTGTCAAAGGGTTGTTCTTGGAGATTTTTGGGTGGATTCAAGCTTGGAAAACCAGCTGGAGCATTGTTCTTGAAGAGGTCTACAAGGGTGAGTGTTCTTGCTCTTTATTCCCCTTTTTTGCATAGGCTTTTAGCCATCCTTGCATCTGTTTTTAAGCTTAGTCTATCACATATAAAATTTCTGATTTTAAGTGCTTAAAAGAGTTGTTTAAGGTTGCTTAGTTTGGGGTTGTTTGACCCCTCTTAGGCCTTGTTTGGCCCCATTTTTGTGCTATTTTGGTGAGCTCCAGGACCACCTTGTTTTGGCCTCCTCACCACTAAAATCCAAAGGGATTTCAGTGGTGGGGATGGTGCTTTAAGGTCCTAAGAAGGATAGGGCCATGCCCCCTCCTTGTTGCCTTCAATGTTGGCCATTTTAGCCTCGTGTGTGAGCATCTTATTTAAGTGCATGTTGGCCATGTCTTACATGTTATTTTTGCTTATTTTGTCATAATATGGCACAGTTTTTAATTGGTTTAGACACACCATTCTTGCCTTGCATACTTGTCATGTAATGCCATTATTTGCCTTAACATGTACTTAGCATTTAGACTACTATGCTTACTTGTTTTGGCCAAGCTTTGTGAAGCTTTTATGCATATTTTGATGTGCTTGAGGTCTGATTTTGATCATTTGAGCCATCCATGGCATGCTTTGTATAGCCACCTTGCATTTTGGCTTGTTAGCCTTGGGTGTGTGAGTGTTGAGCATGCATTACTTGGCTCATTTCAGTGATTTGGAACCACTTACTATATCATTTCAGTCCATATGGTATGCTTGTATGCTTGCATTTGACGCTCCTTTAATGCTTTAAAAGGTTGGTGTTTCATGCTCCATGTTTGTACCATTGTGCATGCCTCTAAGATTAGGTCTTTTAGATGCCATCTAAGTGGTTTTTGAGGCTCACTTTGGCATGATTTGGGACTGTTTTGGTCCACTTTGGTCATTTGCTTCATGTGTCACATGATCGTAGTTTAAGTCCTTGGGCTTGGTTGCATGCTTTGCTTGCATTGGTAGGTTGATTTGGCATCATCTTCTACATATTTTCAAAGCTTATCATGTATGCTACCTGTCCTCTTTTAAGTGTGCTTAAAAGTCCCCTCTTTATGCTTAAGTGTTGGTCCATTTGTATGCATGTTTGCATGTGCATTTGTACCTCATTTTCATAGCATTTGCCACTATTTTAGGCTTGTTTGATAGCTGCCTAAATTAGCTTAAGTCCATCATTCGCATGTTGTTGCATGCTCGCCTTGCGCGTTATTGCATACTTGGCCTATCGCACATTGTTGCATGCATGAATCACATTGCATTTGGCATGCATTTCCTTTTTGTTTGGTTGCCTGACATGTTACATGCCTTGTGTGCTTGTTTGCATTGTCATGTTGCATACTTACTCCGCATGCTAGGATTGCGTTTGGCATACATGCCTCACCTCTTGAATTGATTATGATAGAGGTTGGGCCCCTTGTTTGTTTTGTGTGCATCTCATTCCACATTGAAATGGCACACTTGGTTTCTTGGGCCATCATGCATCGAAATGCGCAATTGCTGGTTCGAGAATCGAGTACCATCTCCCTTTGAGTTATAAACATGATAATGGGTGTGGTAGTGCCCATATTGCTTTGAAATGTATTGCCATACCTTGCTTGCCCTCTGCTGTTGTCAAAACAGGATTCTGCAAGCATACATGGCCGAAGCCACATCATCCAAAGGTCGACCGGCCATGAATTGGGGGCCGAGAGCTCAATATATGGTCGATGACCACTTTGCCATGGCCAGTGGTGTTTCCTCTTGGCCGGTGGCATCCCACAGTGTTTAGAGAGTGCTTCTTAGGACTTGTGCAGTCTTCAGAGGAGAAAAACAGTGAAAATAGAGGCAGCTTGTGCATGGCGGTGGATTTCCGAGCGAAGCCAATCCGAGCATGCGTGCATACCTCTTCCCGAGGCTGTTTTACCACTTCATTAGCGTAGTTAATTTGCCTAAGGTCTGCCGCAAGAAGCGCTTGCCCAGGTACCAAGCCTGACAGACCGGGCCCTCCAGCAAAATCCTGAAATGAGAGGTCTCCTGAGCGCCCTCATACCGCTCCCGTACTGCGATGGGCAAGGAGGCCCACGGCTACCAGGTGATCTGCAAACAAAATACAGTTTGTTATCTACTGCTGTTGAAAATGTAATACAAAGCGAAGCTTAAATGAAGTGTAATGTTTGACATACCTCTATGGCGGTAATAGTATCGAAATAGCGGCAGAAGAATGTGAAAGACTCCCAAGGCCTCCTCTCATACCTCACGTCGAAGCGGTGGGAGAATGTGATCATGAGAGGCATCTCCTCCTCTGGTACTGGGGCAAGCCTCGGGAAGTAGGCGTATACCCACAACTGTACAGAGTGAAATAGAACAGATATCAGTATGCTTATCAGATAAAGCAGAATGAAGAAGAAAGCAAACAAATCAGAAAACAGTGTGCGATGTGTCGGGTAATGCGGTGCAGATACAGTTAGTGTAAAGCAGATTGCATGTTTGCAATGTGTATAGTATACAGAGTACAGATAATGTAACGCAGAAATGTAAAACGGAAGAAGAAGATGTACCTCCCAAGCCCGCCAGTAGCCTCCAAGCAGCTGTCTGCTGAGGCGAGAGGATCAGCTCATGTAGCCATAAAGTGTGGCCAAACCTGCGCCACCCTAGTCATAGTGGCGAATCCGTGTGACGTCCACCAAGGAAGCCGCGAGCATAATGCTGCTCCTCCTCCTGAGTTGTCGGCGACTGAATCCTGAAGTGGCCCTCGAACCACGAGTATCTGACGAATCCTAGATGGACAAGAGGTGACAGCTCACCAAGCAAGTATATCTAGGCAGCCTCCTACTCATCCATGTCTGTGTCGAAGGGAATTGGATCACCCCCTACCCCGATGCCGGTGCGCATCGAGAAGTCGAATGGATTCATCGTCATGTTTTCCGTGGCAGAGAAATGGAAGGAATCGGTTGTGTCCCACCACCTCTCCACCAAAGCGGCAAGAAGAGGTCCACTCGCAGTGTGGTGGGAGAGCCCCATGCAGAAAGTGTCGAAGCCGGCCTGGTCAATGATCCGGCGAACTGCCTCGCAAAGCTCCATGTACCACCCCCGGGCCATGACATTCCCATACCCCCGGAAGGCATGGGAATCCCCCTGTGGTCAAACCGAACAATTGCAAAGCAGTGTTACAAATATAGTGTTGATTACACTCAGGATCAAAGAAAATGCAGTGCGTTTGTGCACGTTTCCAGTTAAACAGATATCGGGTGCCGGTGTCCTCGCAGTGAACTACAATATGTGATGTATCAGTGTGTTTGAGTGGTTCAGTGAAAATGTAATGCGTGTGTGCACGTTTCTAGTTAAACAGATATCGGGTGCTGGTGTCCTCGCAGTGAACTATGACATATGATGTGTCAGTGTTTTCGAGTGGTTCAGTACAGATATAGCGTGTGCGCATGTGTTCAGATTCAAACAGATATCGGGTGTCGGTGTGCTCACAGTGAACTACAACATACGATGTGTCAGTGTGTTTGGGTGGTTCAGTGAAAATACAGCGTCAGTGCATGTGTTTAGATTCAAATAGATATCAGGTGCAAGCATGTTCACAGTCAACTACAGTATGCGGTATATCGGTGTATCTGAGTTAAACAGTTAAAAGGCAGAATCGACTATTGCAGTTATACATTCTACTTTGCAGAAAATGAAACGGGGAAGAGTGTACCTCGGAGGTGCCGAAGGACAGATGTGACTCTGGCTTGCACAGTACGAGCTCCGGTGCCACACCCCTGGCAAAACTCCTGAACTGACGAAGTCCGTCGGGAGGCAGCACGTGAATTGCCAGCCTGTAGGTCACCGGGTCGAATGGCCGGATGTGAAGTGGCAAGAGCTCTGCCTCTGGGTCCATATCTATCTCCAGGGGAGCCCCACCGCTTGGAATGTCATCCGCCATCTCGAGAATGGTGCGAAAATGGTCGAGAATGTGAAAATCGAGCGAGAATATGAAAAGTCAACTAAAAAGTCAACCCCGAGAAGGTGGAAAATGGCCGGAAAGGTTGGAGTGTGGAAAAGGCATAGAGATCGAGGTAAACTTGAGGGAAACATACCCCGAGTTGCAGAAATTGAGAAAAAAGACATCGAAACAATGATTTGTTTGGTTCAAAATGTGCGAAACACGAAGGAGTTTGCGAATCGAACGACGAAACGGGCCCGAAAATCGAGAAAAAACGAGGATCGAAGATGGAAAAATGACCTAGAGAGGTGGGGGAGGATTTTTCGAGCAAGAGGCAAGTGATAGAATAGGGTTTAAAGCCCTATATTTAAAGACCCGTGCCGAATTAACAAAACTGCCCCAAACAGGCACTTTTGGCCAGTCAGCCATATTGTTGGCTGGTTGGCCAAATAGATGGCCGGTGGCCTTATTTTTGTGGCCGGTGGATGACCGGTGGAGTCCCCTCATGGCCGGTGAGTCCCCGACACCCTTGTTTGGGTCAGATATGTGGTTTTGGGCTCTCTTTGCTCAAGACAGTGCAAGAAACTGCATTTTTGAAGCTTAACCGGTCTCTGTGCCGTGTCTTCTGTGCATAACACTCGAATACATGCAAGTTGTATCCTTTTCGTATCCTTTTGTATCTTGGCGGTTCGAAACCGCTTAAATACGTTGCATTGTTATGCATATCATTGTATGCGTTGCAGCGCATCATACTCGCATTGCCATGCACATATGCTATGCGTTGTCACGCACGCCATACCTACATTAGTATGCACATTCTTTAGGTTGCATTATTATGCGTACCTCATGCGCATTGCCATGCATTTCAAAAGACGCGCGTTGCCGCGCATTCGAAGTTACATGCATTGTCATGCATCTCAAAAGGCATGCGTTGTCACGTATTTCGAGTCCGTTCGCATTGTCAAAAAAAAAAAAAAAAGAAAAACAAAACAAAACAAAAAAAACCAAACATGCATATGTCATGCATTCACTGTAAATAGTGCATATGTCATGCATTTCACTGTAAATAGTGCATATGTCATGCATTCATTATATACATGCATTGTACATAGTATCCATCCATTGCATATTGTATATATTGCATTGTAGCTTGCATGCATTCATTGCATCACCTCCATTTACGGCTTGCGCCTTTCCTTGTTGAGCTTGGTCTGGTATGTGCCCATACCTTTCACGTTGAAGCACAGTAATGATATTATGTGTATGCACCTAGTGTTGTAGGTGACGGCACCGTTTCTGTGTTAGATGCGGTTTGTATGTGTCCATGCCTTTCCTAGGCAAGATTTGGCTTGGCCACGTGCCTCATCCACTGTAAATATTACATTTACATTACATTGCATATTGTATATATTGCATTGTAGCTTGCATGCATTCATTGCATCACCTCCATTTACGGCTTGCACCTTTCCTTGTTGAGCTTGGTCTGGTATGTGCCCATACCTTTCACGTTGAAGCACAGTAATGATATTATGTGTACGCACCTAGTGTTGTGGGTGATGGCACCGTTTCTATGTTAGATGCGGTTTGTATGTGTCCATGCCTTTCCTAGGCAAGATTTGGCTTGGCCGCGTGCCTCATCCACTGTAAATATTACATTTACATTACATTGCATATTGTATATATTGCATTGTAGCTTGCACGCATTCATTGCATCACCTCCATTTACTGCCATGCCTTTCCTTGTTGAGCTTGGTCTAGTATGTGCCCATACCTTTCACGTTGAAGCACAGTAATGATATTATGTGTACGCACCTAATGTTGTGGGTGACGGCACTGTTTTTGTATTAAACGCGGTTTGTATGTGTCCATGCCTTTCCTAGGCAAGATGTATTTTGGCCGCAGGCCTTATCCATTGCATCCATTGCATTCTAGCTTGTAAATATTGCATTGTACATAGCTTGCATTGTCATGCATCTTTCCTTATATGCATTGTATTGCATTCTTCCTTACTTTGCATTGTCATGCATTTCCTTACTGCATCATTTAGTATGTAGGTTTCATTGTACATAGCTTGCATTGTCATGCATTCATTGTATTGTACATAGTTTAGTTTGCATGCATTTGCATCACATCCATCTACGGCTTGCGCTTTTCCTTGTTGAGCTTGGTCTGGTATGTGCCCTTACCTTTCATGTTGAAGCACGGTTATGAAATTATGTGTACGCACCTAGTGTTGTGGGTGACGGCACCGTTTCCGTGTTAAACATGGTTTGTATGTGTCCATGCCTTTCCTAGGCAAGATACGGTTTGGCTGCATGCCTTATCCATTGTATATATTACATTATAGTGTAATTTGTTGCATCCAGCATTTAAGATCACGATCTTTCTTCAGCGGGTCATTTCCCCACTTATATCATCCCACCTAATTACTTGTATCTTGTGTTCCGTCTACACACTCATAGTTCTGCATGTGTACGTGCCTATTCCACTGCTGGTATTGTGGTTTGAGGGTGCCGGCACCTTTTCTATGGTAGACGGACTTTGCATCTCCATCATCTTTATGATATTTGTGTGGTTTTGAACTGCTTATGTTTTGATCATGTTTTAAATGCATTGCATATCATTTGCATTGTTTATACATAGTGTTGTAAATATTGCATTATCATTTTGCATCCATTTCGCATTGTTATGCGTTGACATACATAGGTTGCATTGTCATGCACTCCTTCACTTGCGTTGTTACGCAGTCTTAACTTGCATGTCATGCATGTTACTAACAATATTGTACCTGTTAAGTTTCTCTCTTTTTTCAGGCACGATATTGTATGTACGGTTCATTTGAAGCTGGAGTGACCGCATTTAACAAAGACAGGTATTGTATTCTCCGCGTGAAACGTAGTGAGAATTGCATAATTCTCTTACATCCTTTCTGCATTGTAATGTTGTTGGATTTGTGTTTGATTGCTTAAAACTGTCGCATGTTATGCTTCGTTACAGCTTTCTTTGCATGATCATAAGTTATGCTCGGCTTTGTGCATTGTCTTGCATTTTGCCCCAGCCTTCGGGTGCATATCTTATCTGTAGCTTGTATGCTTTGTCTAAGTCTTCAGCCTTGTCAAAAATGGGTCGTCTCTGGGCTTTGACATTCACTCTCGTCATTGTTATGACTTTCGAGTTCTGTCAAAGAGGGGCAACTGTAGACACCCCATTTTTGACCGTCCTTGAGACTTGGACGTCACCGTTTGAACACTCGGTGATCATCCATGTTCGTGTTCGTCCTGAGTTCTCGGAGGTCTCGGCCACATGCCTTTCCTCAAGACCTCTCAACTCGACTGTTTTGTGTTTGGTTTTGCACTAAACACTTGTGTTTTGCTTTTGAGGGGCAGGGAGTGGCTTGTTGGCCATCCCCACACCTCACCAGCCATACAAGGCCTCAAATGGTGCCATACCAATACTCGATTAGAAAATGTTACTGTAGGCAAACTCCACTAAGGGTAAGTGTCTCTCCCACGATCTTTTAAAGTCAAGGGCACAGCCTCAAAGCATATCGTCAAGTATCTGAATGGTACGCTTGGACTGCCCGTCAGTCTGAGGATGGTAAGCCGTACTATAAGTCAATCTAGTGCCCAAGGCACTCTACAAACTCTGCCACAACCTAGAAGTAAAACGCAAATCTCTATTTGAGACAATCGACACTGGGACCCCGTGTAATCTCACTATGTCCCGAATATACAAGTCGGCAAGATGATCTACCGAATCTCTTACGAGCATAGGAATAAAATGCACCAACTTAGTCAACCGGTCTGCTACTATCCAAATAGCATCACTACCCCGTTGAGTCCTCGGAAGACCTACAACGAAGTCCATCGTGACATGCTCCCATTTTCACTCGACTATAGCACTACAAGAAATGTCACTTTTGGCTACCAAAATATTGGTCGCCAAAAGTCACTTATTTAGTCGCCGAAACGATTTAGCGACCAAAATTTTTCGTCGCTAAAGTCGTCGCCTTTACCCAGTCGGCGTTGGTATTGGCGACTAAAAGTTTTTTGGTCGCCAAAAGTGTACACATTTGGCTACTAATTTTAGTTTAGTCGGCAAAAGGTATGTTTCCGCCACTAAAATATGAGTAGCCGAATGAGGCTTTTTGGCTACTAACTTCTTGTGGTCGGGGAAGGTGTCACTTTTAGCTACTAAATAATTGGTCGCCGAAAGTATACATTTGGCTACTAATTTTATTTTAGTCGGCAAAAGGTATGCTTCCGCTACTAAAGTATTAGTAGCCGAATAAGGTTTTTTGGCTATTGACTTCTTGTGGTTAGGGAAGGTATCACTTTTAGCTACTAAATAATTGGTCGCCGAAAGTATACATTTGGCTACTAATTTTATTTTAGTCGGCAAAAGGTATGCTTTTCGCCACTAAAGTATTAGTCCCTAAAAGTGCTACCATAATTTGAGAATAACTATTAAAGACCAAACATTTTTGTCACCAATAGAATACATATTTTTGTCATTGTTATTTTTGCCCACTAAAAGTTTCGTAGCCAAAAGCCTCCTCACATTCACTTCTTCATTTTTTGCCACCAAACGTTTTAGTCGCCAAATGATACCATTTTTTTCCGTGACTAAAAAATGTAGTGGCCAATACTAAAAAATTAGGATTGGGTAATGTTTTTGCTACCAAATATTTAGTCACCAAAACATTTAATTACGTATTTAGCTACCAAAATATTTAGTGGCCAAATACTTTAACCTTTTTTTTTTTGTTTTTTTAAATAAAATTTTCTAAACCACTTGTATCCATTATTAATACAACCTATACCCTGTATAAACAATATAATCCATCAACGGTAAATATGTCATCAAGCATTCAACAGCGATTACACACATTTCAGTTCCAACCATCCAAAAAATTAATATTGAACGTCCACTTATATATATATTACAAATTTCATAAGAACCAAGTCTAATCCCACGTCAATAATTTAATTTCATACATAATACTGGAATAACCAAATTAATTGTGCACCTACAACTTCTGTACCACAACAAAAATTATATTTTGTACTGCCACAAAACTATTTTGTACCACGTGCTATGTTAATTTCTACCAAATTAGCTGATATTTACTCTACCAAAAAAATATTTTGTACAAAGCACTATATATACGGATAGAGATATAAAAACAATGCCCTCCCGTACTTGTCAACAAAAACATATCCACACTTGTATGTCCAAAAACATCTGCAAAAAAAGGGGGGAAAAATCATTAGTTCGGTATGTGTAGTGGCACTTCTGGACGACATATATATATATCGTAATAATTTCAAACATTAAAATTAAATGACAGTAATATCTATTAACTAATGTAAGAGAACGAAATTAGAGTTTTGGGTTTACCTATTACGAAATTACAGAACCAAATTTTGGGTTTACTTACCATTTCATCTAAAAATTATTTGTTATAAAAATGTAAGAGAACCCATCATTAGAGTTTGTCTAGTATCCATAAAACTCACTATGCTTATGCAATCTTGTGACCTCTATGAAGCTTCCAGTAACGTTAGTTCAGTGTTTTTGTGACCTACAGGAATGGAAATTAAAATGGTCTTTTTCTTCATAAAAGATTCTAATTTTCTCGATATACTCATTGAAATTTTGGAAACGATTTTCTTAAAGAAGAAACTAAGTAGTGGGTTCTTTATAGGCTTATGGGGACGAGAAACTCACTATGCTTACGGGTTCTTTATAGGCTTATGTCACATTTATCACCGGAAAGCTTCAGATTCTGGGTTTTCATTTTGCATTTTCGCCCCCCGAACCCCTTTTTTCGATTAAATTTACGACATTTTCAACTCTAATTCCCAATGTAGGTGTCCTATTTACGTACCGTCTGTCCCTACATGTCACATTTATCACCGGGAAGTATCCCGTTCAGAAACTTGATGTTTCGGGGCTATTTTGCATTTTCCCCTCAACCCCTTTTTTCGACTAAGTTTACGACATTTTCAACTCTAATTCCCAACGTAGGTGTCCTATTTACGTACCGTCTGTCCCTACATGTCACATTTATCACCGGGAAGTTTCCCGTTACAAGAAAACAGTGTTTTGGGTTCTATTTTGCATTTTCGCCCTCCGAACCCCTTTTTTCGACTAAGTTTATGACATTTTCAACTCTAATTCTCAACGTAGGTGTCCTATTTACGTACCGTCTGTCCCTACATGTCACATTTATCACCGGGAAGCTGAGATTCTGAAAAATAGTTGTTTCAGTGCTTTGCATTTTCGCCTAACCCCTTTTTTCGACTAAGTTTATGACATTTTCAACTCTAATTCCCAACGTAGGTGTCCTATTTATGTACCGTCTGTCCCTACATGTCACATTTATCACCGGGAAGCTTCCCGTTACGAGAAAATAGTGATTCGGGTGCTATTTTGCATTTTCGCCCCCCGAACCCCTTTTTTCGACTAAGTTTATGACATTTTCAACTCTAATTCCCAACGTAGGTGTCCTATTTATGTACCGTCTGTCCCTACATGTCACATTTATCACCGGGAAGTTTCCCGTTACGAGAAAACAGTGTTTCGGGGGCTATTTTGCATTTTTGCCCCCCGAACCCCTTTTTTCGACTAAGTTTACGACATTTTCAACTCTAATTCCTAACGTAGGTGTCCTATTTACGTACCGTCTGTCCCTACATGTCACATTTATCACGGAAGCTTCGTTACGAGAAACTTGATGTTTTGGGTGCTATTTTGCATTTTCGCCCCCCGAACCCCTTTTTTCGACTAAGTTTATGACATTTTCAACTCTAATTCTCAACGTAGGTGTCCTATTTACGTACCGTCTGTCCCTACATGTCACATTTATCACCGGGAAGCTTCCCGTTACGAGAAAACAGTGTTTCGGGGGCTGCTTTGCATTTTCGCCCCCCGAACCCCTTTTTTCGACTAAGTTTATGACATTTTCAACTCTAATTCCCAACGTAGGTGTCCTATTTATGTACCGTCTGTCCCTACATGTCACATTTATCACCGGGAAGCTTCCCGTTACGAGAAAATAGTGTTTCGGGTGCTATTTTGCATTTTCGCCCCCCGAACCCCTTTTTTCGACTAAGTTTATGACATTTTCAACTCTAATTCCCAACGTAGGTGTCCTATTTATGTACCGTCTGTCCCTACATGTCACATTTATCACCGAAGCTTCGTTCTGAAAAAATAGTGTTTTGGGGCTGTTTTGCATTTTCCCCAACCCCTTTTTTCGACTAAGTTTATGACATTTTCAACTCTAATTCCCAACGTAGGTGTCCTATTTATGTACCGTCTGTCCCTACATGTCACATTTATCACCGGGAAGCTTCCCGTTACGAAAAAATAGTGTTTTGGGGGCTGTTTTGCATTTTCGCCCCCCGAACCCCTTTTTTCGACTAAGTTTACGACATTTTCAACTCTAATTCCCAACGTAGGTGTCCTATTTACGTACCGTCTGTCCCTACATGTCACATTTATCACCGGGAAGCTTCCCGTTACGAGAAAACAGTGTTTTGGGTGCTATTTTGCATTTTCGCCCCCCGAACCCCTTTTTTCGACTAAGTTTATGACATTTTCAACTCTAATTCTCAACGTAGGTGTCCTATTTACGTACCGTCTGTCCCTACATGTCACATTTATCACCAGGAAGCTTCCCGTTACGAGAAAACAGTGTTTCGGGGGCTGCTATGCATTTTCGCCCCCCGTACCCCTTTTTCCGACAAAGTTTATGACATTTTGAACTCTAATTCCCAACGTAGGTGTGCTATTTACGTACCGTCTGTCCCTACATGTCACATTTGTCACCGGGAAGGTTACCATTACGTTTAAACAGTGGTTCGAGTTACTATTCAAAATACCACTGTTGAAGTTTACATGTTACTCTAAACAAAGATTGAAATTCGCTATGTTTTTTTAATATGTTTATACTATAGTTAATCTTAATCAAGTACATATTTTAAATACAAGTTCATTGTTAAGAAAACTCAATACCAAACTGTAGTAACTACACAACAAATCATAAACCCCAAATAACTCCAAAATTGATTACATTTTCAACTTTTCAAGCGAACATATTTAAACAAAGTAAGTGCGACATTAATGAAATTGTTCTTACCAAAAAACAAACGTCGGATGCCCAACTTAGATTCCCAAGAGTTGTGACGGTTTACTACGTTATTAAGATGCTCGACCTTTGTATTTGTCTCCTCTCTTGCCTTTTGTCCCTCCTCCGCTCTTTCAACATCTCATTGGATAATTGAATGCGCTCCTCTCGTTCTTTCAACAGCTCATTGTAACATCTCTCGCGCTCCTCTCGCTCTTTCATTAACTCATCATGATCTTTTGCCGCTCCTCACGAAGTGCCTCCACCTCAGCACGCATTGCCTCCATGTCCTTATCGTGTGCTCGTGTTGCAAATATGGTAGAGGGTTGTGGGCCACTCCCAAATCCAAGCAAGTACCTTTTCTTCTGTCCAAGCACTTGCCTTGAAATCTCCTCTTGTGTCAATGGTGTCCCCGACTCGATGGCAGCCGCTTGTACATTGACCATCTCTTGCTGTCATTGCAAATAAATAAGACGAAAAAAACTTTGGCAATATATATGTATTATTGGGTACTAAGTACAAGAAAATATTGAATACATATATTTCATTGTCACATACTTACATGCAACTCACGGCATTTCGGATGGATCCAGTCCTTCGTTTTCTTTGAAGTGTGGCTGTCCTCATAGAATTTTGGGAAATCCAACTCTCCATCTTTTGCTACCTGTTAACACATCAACGTATAAATCAATGACACTTTATGCACCAAATAGACAAATTCTCATTAACAGATTTTTAAACAAATTGCTGGACAGATTTGGAGACAGATTTTTAGACAGATTTGCTGCCAGATTATCAGACAGATTTGCAGCCAGAAACTTGGAAATAGAGACAGCAGTATTCTAGTTCGAATTCAAAGAGATTATCATTAACAGATTAATATTTTCCAACATTTTATTTGACAACACATTTGTTCAGATTTTCTCAAACAGATTCTGTCCAACAGATTTTTGCAAACAGATTTTCGTAGATACCCACTGATAATCACTTCAAATTATGTGTATTATAACATGTGTATGTACAGGAATATCTGTTTTTTGTGAATGTATTAACTTAAATCTAAAACAAATAGAGCTACAAGACTAACAATCTTAAGTGAAAAACAGAGTGTAGTTTAGCTTTGGGGCAAAAGATAGTTCGATTTTGAGATGATTTAAAATGCAAACATGTGGCAAGGGTATCATTAACAGATTATTTCCAGACAGATTTTTTGCAGACAGTAGATGTTTACTAACAGAGTTTAACATATATATATATATATATATGTATCACAACATAACATTTTTCATATCCAGACAACATATAATGGATTCAAGTTTTAAAAAAATCGAACTCACCATAGCAGCCATTGGGATAGGAAATGAACGAGACCCATTGGTATGATTGTACGGCAATTGACTCCTATTACTCTTGCCAGCTCTTGACCGTTTCTAAAAATAAGTCAAGCAGATAAACAATTTTTTGGTAAATATTAAGGCATATCACATTTTCACATAGATTTATGTACTCTATCTAGTCTATTATTTTACCTGGTGAGATGCATCTTGCCATGCCACATTGATCAAATGCTTCCAATTATCTAAACTCACCCCTCATCGGGCGGATGAGCATAGATCTCATCACGTGGAAGTCCTCTAACAATTCGAACTCTTGCTTCAAGGTGTACCTCCAATCTTTGTACAACCCATAGGCCTTCTTATTCACAATCTCTTGTGCTTGTAAGTCATTGTGAAATCGTCTCAATTTGAAACTTGTCCTACAAGCAAAACAAATTGAAATTGTAATCATTAAATATTAGTCTTTCTTATTAGCATACATAATACAATTACATCTTGTGGACAAGTAATATTAGTTACAAGAACTCCTTGGATGACGGCAGCTTTTGTAGTCTCATCAAGATCCAGCCATGACTTCACATCTTTCAAAGGGCACAAGGTTCTAATTTGAATTCCTAACTCGTTAGTTGCTGGAGTTGCATAATTGCCAGTCATTGCATTCAACTCACGATTGATGTGAACATAACATTTTTCCCCTTTCTTGGCTCTAATTATTTTTTGTATGCCTTTGCCAAGTGTCGGTCCACGCACGAGGGGCTTCGAAGTCCCTGTTAACAACATAACAACATGAAAATTGGCTACAAATTGGCTACAAAAAAACAATGGCAATGGCATGTGGTAATTGACAAATTTGAGACACTTTAATCTTACCTACGCCACTCGGCTGCGTTTCGGATGGGGCTTGTGTCTCATCAGAATCAACAATTGGTTGGCTAGTGACATGCTGAGATGGTCCCATATTTTTTCGAACGAGGAGAACGAAGATGGAGCAACGGGTGATCCTAAAGGAATAGCAAATTGGCGAAGTCTGCTGTCGTGAGTGTCTTCTTCCGGGTTTACCGATCTTTAAGCCAGAACCATTTTCCAATCTGCAATAACACATTAAGCATGAACATGATATAAAGCATGAATTCAGCCTTTCTATTTGCATCGCTCACGACTCAACATCATTACAATCATGTAACGTCGCAACAAATTGAACCTAATAAATCAAAACAAAACCGAAACATGTCTCCAAAGGATAATCACTATAGAACACAATCGAACACCCTGAATGTAATAATGCAGCATTCCTAAATTTTATTTTCCACAATGACTACATAAAAGTAAATTCAAATGAAATGGATGCAAAAGTGATGTCAAAACCATATGTCAATACTTTCTAAGCCAGTGTTTTGTAAACAGAGCAAATGGAGGTAGACCCAATAGATTAATTGAAACACTAGAATGACAGATTAAACTGCAAAGCCATAGAATTGACATGATGTAGACTAGATCTAGGTGGGTTCCAGATTTTGATACGATAGATATAAAAAACACGGTCAGATGCTTTCAAGTCAGTATATCCGAAAAGTTGATTGGAGATCGATAGTGTGTTCCAATTAAGAAAAGTCTCAATGCAAGGGAATGATAAAGGTCTAAAACCCGAGGAAACAAAAAGACAAAATATGACACACAATCAAGAACCAATCCAACAATGAAAACATAATAAAAACTAAATCAAGTCTTTGGTGCAAGGCCATGAAATCGCTTAAGATAACATAATAAATCCATTTAAGCCGAATTGTGAAGAAGTTCCCCTGACTTGGACATTTTCTACGAGTCAATGGGTTACAAATCCGTTGTGTACCCAAGAGGCTTACATTCTTGCCGTTACATGCAAAGCACTGAAAGCAATTTCATTTTTCATGGTGGGGAAGACAAGATCCATCCCTCCACCATGTCAAAAGAATAGCCTAAATAAGAAGCACTCATAGCACTACACCCTATATGCCATCCAGTCTTCCAGACCCTAGGGACTCTCCCAAAAGGGCTCCCTCCTTTTGCATCGCAATTAAAATCATGAACCTTATGTAACAATCAATACTTCATAGAAACCAATTTATGAGGAAAACAAATTAATTAATGAATTTTTAACTAACAAAAAGTTTGTGCACTGCCATTATCAACATACATGCCAAATCGATTTAAAAACACACACCAATGCATTATAAGTGAATGAATACACCACATGGCAAGAGCTATTTCAGAAACCAGCAGTGATGATAATTAAGGTACATGGAACAGGAATAAGCATGCTACTGAACCTAGAATCTAACTGTTATATCATGCTTAATTACATGAAGCATGAACATGATATGCCAGTTTAATTACATGAACTTGTAACACTATAAAGCATGAACATGATATGCCTTAGCTTCTAAACTATGCCGGTTTAGGTTTCAACTGGGTATTTGCCATGCCATGCCAACAACAATCATTTTATGGTTCATCGAGTTCCTATTTAGCAAATGCATTTTTAACCCATTTTCTTCCTCGACTTTTTTAATTGTCTTCACGTAACTATTTTCAATCTTTTTTATTTTTTAGATTCTTCTACACTATTTTTTTTATAAAATGGATCAAATTTGAGAAAAATTACACAAAGGAAAAAATAAATAAATAAATAAATAAAAGGTAACAAAACACAATATAACGGAAATTGACTTTTAAATTTTTATTCTTTTTTAGTAAATTTTTCAAATTTGATCCTATTTACAAAAATAAATAAATAAATTAGAGTATTCTAGTTTGAATTACCTAAAAAAATTTTTCAAAAACTTTTAAAATAATTTACTAAAACAATTGGTAGAAATGCCTCCGCAAGCAGGTAAGTATTTTTCGACAAGCTTAGATTGGCTATAGCGTAAATATCAAAGGAAAAGACACACCATGAATGAAAGGCGACAACTACCTATGACAAGGCAAACCCAATGACATGACATGAATCACAACACAAAGACAACACCTACTTGAAAACATGCATTCAGAACTCAGTTTAAATTCTTGAAGTATTTCTAATAAATTCTATATAATCTTTTCCTGTATTTATGTACAAGTGAATTGTAGCAAATAAATTTTCATGTTTTCCCTTTTTCTTCATTTTTTTTTTCTTTTTTTTTTGGTTTTAAACTTTACAATACAGTTACACCTTTGGCTTCACTTATATCCAATTATCTTATCCACAGTATGAAAAATTAGTTTGTCATGAGAGACATCAGTGACAATATAGGCAAAAAGTGGAACATACCAGTGATTCGCCCCCAGTTCACGTTCATGACTTCGGGTTGAAAGTAACTTCCCACAATTAGCTCTAAAAACAAGGTAATAGTGTTAACATATATGTTTCAATTATGAAGGAGTTACTATTAGACAAATAACAAATAACTGCATTTAGCTTTACACAAGAGCAAAACAACTGTTACTGGTTTTAGTTGTAGTAATTAGGAAGCAATGATTTCTCAGAGCTCAAAAACATTTATGGGTACCAACAGTCATAAATTTATTTCCTAAAGTGGTGTTTAATTTTGCTGTAATTGGTTATAAAAAAAATACATGGTTAATTTTCCTGTTATTCATAAACCCCAATATTGTGAGAGCTGAGTCATCAATTTAATTTTGCTGTACTTGGTTATATAACAATATATTGCTAGGGTCTGATTTGGTTAATTTTTTCCCCCTGCATTTTTTATGAGAATTATCGATTCTGTGTCTAAACATTGAAGATTTCCACATTTTTGATTTCAGATTTGAGTTATTTCAGATTTTGATTCATAGATGATCGGTTAAGAGTGATTTCAGATTTTGATTCATAGATGCACGATTTTGTTATTATAAAACCAAACTCTTTATTGATGAGAACATGAAGGATGAACGAGTACATCAATAAAGAGGAGCTTGGAGCTAACACAAGCTCCAAGCTCCAGTTGGTGAGAAACCAACAACAAACAAACAAAAAAACCAGATAACCACAGCATAACAAAAAAACAGCCAGAAAAGCACAAGGCCCATTATCCTGCAGCAACATTTAGCAGAACAACTACCAGCAGATACCAGCCAGAATTGATCAGTCTATCTACAAAACCATGAACAACAAAGCATAAACATAGCAGAGGCAGCCCCAAACTTGAACCCAACAACATCCACACAGTAGCATCACAACATAAACCCATTGCAAAACAGAGCAGCAACCAGATTTACAGCCAGACAAAACCAGATTTAGAGCAGCAACCAGATTTACAGTAGGCCAACCATTTGACAGCAGCTCCACAGAATGTACTCAGTGCCTCCTCGTAAAACATTCTACTTGACACGAAGCAGCGACTAGATACCAAAGCTACACCATAAACTTCACTAACAAAGATACACCAAAAATACCTCCCACTTCATTCTGCACATCATCAAGCTACACCTCAAATTATGGCATGAACTAAAGCATGATATACATCAAGATTCGACATCAACATACGTATCAAAATCACTTTGTAGGTCATATTCTTCGTCACGGTCGTCACCTCCCTCATTAATCCATCTTCATCATCACAGATGAAGGCATCATCTGTAACACCCTTGCCTTCTACCCCTCTGACAGATTGCAAAACTTCCATGGGAATAATTTCAGATTCAATATCATCTCCACGCAAAACCACATCATCATCAATAGCCATAGCGGTCACGACCTCGGTGGTTTCTTCTTGTTGGAACACATCATCAGGTTGTACAACATCCATCTCTGGCACATCCCAAATTCCTCGATGTTGGAACTTTTCAACGACTCTCCAATTGGTACCTAATTTGGTGTCATTAACATAGAATACTTGTTCAACTTGACTTGGTAATACAAATGAGTCATCTTTGTACCATCGACTTGTTACATCAACTGTTGTGAAATGTGGTTCTACACGCATAGTTCTACTACTACCACTGTTAAACCATTCACATTGGAACAATACAATCCGACGTCTGAACAAATAGTTCAGTTCCCACACTCTGCACAAGTGTCCATAGAAGTGTATCAATTGCCCTGCATGCTCCCCTTCCACGACTAATCCACTATTCTGACTTTTCCGACGGTTGTCACGGTCGATAGTATGATAACGGACACCATTACAAATACATCCTGAATATGTGTTCACTAAGCCACTAGGACCATTGGCTAATGACCACATATCATCAGTTGCTTCGGGGGAAACTTGGCTCCGCAATTCATTCATCTACATGAAGAACATGTGTCATGTTACTAGCATGCGTGACATTTACGTAATGTACGATCTATGGTAGGATATGAGAATAGTAGCTTACATGATCTTTGAACCATTTAGGAAATTCTTTCCGATGTCTGTTTTCGATGTCAAACGCACCGGCTCTTTGGTGTAACAAGTTCTTGTGCTCCCTAGTTACAAGAAATGCGATTCAAAACCAATTTACTAAGACAAGGACTAATCAATTTACAACAAAAACATTATAAATACGTTTGAAGGATTCATACTCTACGTGTTTATCCACTTCTGTGCTATTGTGTAGGACAAACCAATGAGCCAACTCGCGTTCATTTACGACACATCATACGCCCTTGTCATTAGACCAAAGGACGTCTGATTTGAGTGAATACCGCCAACCCTGGGCCACGGTCACCCATGTCATAATTCCTTTCTGGGCGGTTAAACAATGTTTCCACTCCATCCAAATACATTGAACAAAATGTTGTACATTCTTTGGAAATGTAAGCCTCGGCAATAGAACCTTCAGGATGAGCTTTGTTGGCCACAAACCCTTTCAACCGGCCAAGCAACCTAATTTTGCAAGCCGATGACAATGTTATACTGCAATATTTATATCAGCAGTAAAGCGTTAACTTAAATTTGACAGTAATACGAGGGCTAAGTTAATACCTCTCAATTGGGTACATCCATCGATATTGCACTGGGCCTCCAAGCATTGCCTCCCGAGGCAAGTGAATTGCCAAGTGGACCATGACATCGAAAAAAGCCGGCGGGAAAATCATCTCAAGCTTACAAAGTATGAGTACGATTTGTTCATCCAATTTATGCAAATCTGAACGCCTCAATGTCTTTGAACACAATTGTTTGAAGAAATTTCCTAACTCAAAAAGTGTCGTTCCGATTTCTTTATTAAGGTAGCCACGCATCCCAATTGGAAGAAGTCGTTGTATAAGGACATGACTGTCATGACTTTTGAGGCCAGATAATTTTCCAGCTTGAGCGGTCACGCAATTGGAGATATTTGCTGCATAGCCATCAGGGTACTTCATTGATTTCAAGAAATCACAAAAGCCTTCTCTCTCTTTCATCGACAATGTGTACAATGCGGGAGGCTTCTCAAAGGACCCATTAGAACGCCTCTTCAAGTGTAACTCTTTATGTATTTTCATGTCCTCCAAATCTAAGCGTGCTTTGTCCGTGTCCTTGTTCTTTCCATCTACGCTCAAAAGTGTCCCAACGACATTGTCACATATGTTCTTCTCAATATGCATGACATCAAGGTTGTGTCGAATCTTCAACGTTTTCCAATAGGGCAAGTCAAACATAATGCTTCTCTTGCTCCAATTCAAATTTTGCTGTTCATTCCTTTGTCGTTTTCGATTTTGTGGGTGCTTTCCATACGGCTTGTAAGTCCCAGACTCAATTTGCTCTAGTATTTGGTCCCCCGATAAGTCCAAAGGTTTGCACCTATGCTCTGTTTGACCATTGAAGAGCTTACTTGTTCGCCAAGTGTGGTTCTCAGGCAAGTGGCGACGAGCACCCATATACCCTATTTTACTTCGTAATCCCTGGGACGATGCATTATTGTTACAGTTAGGGCAAGCCAAGTAACCCTTTGTACTCCACCCTGACATGTTACCGTACGCAGGGAAGTCATTTATGGTCCACATTACCGCCGCATGCATTCTAAAAATTTGCCCGTTCGATGCATCATATGTTTGCACACCATTCTCCCACAAATTCTTCAATTCTTCTATTAGTGGTTGCAAGTAAACATCAATGTCTCTTCCAGGTGCCGAACGTCCGGGAATAAGCAATGACATCATGCAATATGGCTCTTTCATGCACTTCCACGGTGGGAGATTGTAAGGCATTAAGATTACGGGCCACATGCTATATGATGTGCTCATATTCCCAAATGGATTGAAACCATCTGTTGCCAGCCCTAGCCTTACATTTCGAGAGTCATCAGAAAACGTCGGATGTTGCTTATCAAAGTCCTTCCATGCTTCCCCATCGGCCGGGTGCCTTAATATGTCATCATCCACACGCTTCTCATTGTGCCATCTCATATCTGCGGATGTTTTTTTGGTCATATACAGTCTTTTCAACCTCGGTGTCAAAGGAAAGTACCGCAATACCTTGTGTGGAATCTTTTTACCACCATCATCGTTCAACTTGTATCTACACGCGTCACATGTAGGGCATTTCTCCAAATTAGCACTCTCCTTCCAAAATAGTGCACAATCATTCTTGCACGAATGAATTGTTTCATATCCCAAACCCAAGTCACGTAAGAACTTCTTAGCATCATAGAGTGTCCATGGAACTGTTGGATCACATTCTGGTAGAATGTCCTTGAATACCTGCATAACCATATCGAATGACTTGTTGCTCCATTTGTTGTACACCTTCACATGAAGCATCTTAATGACGAATGATAACACAGAAAACTTTTCACATGTCGGGTGAACTTTGCGTTGTGCATCTTCGAATAACCTAGTGAACTTATGCAAATCCTCCCTCTCCAAACCATTAGGTTCCTCGTCGGTATGATCATCCATAACACCACTCACATAAATTTCTTCCAACATAATAGGCAATTCATCCATGGGCGGATCATCGATATCTGTCATACATTCGCCACTACCTCCACATTGGTCATTTGATACACTAGGACGAGACACGGGAACATGTTCCCCGTGATGCACCCAAGTTAGATACGAAGATGCCATGCCTCTTCGGATCAAGTGCATCCACACAACTTGTCTGCTATATGTTGTGCCATTAATGCAATCGACACACGGACACCTAATTTCATCCTCTACGCCTAAATTTGCCGTAGCAAAATCAAGGAATGACTTCACCCCTTGTTGATACTCTTTACTTGTCAGCCTATTATTTATCGTCATCCAACTCTTGTCCATTTTGTCACCTACAACTCGCACAAAGAGTAACCGAGTAACAAATGAGAACACGCATTTCAAGTTGAGATAGATTATGTTGTTTTTTATTCACTGTTTGACTTGTCACATAAATCTCTTTTAGGGTGGAACTTTATGACAAATCCGATTTGTTCTAAAACAATGCGTAATTATGGAAGTTAATTTAAGAAATGACTCGTAATTTTGGACCACTACATAGCATAACTAGTAGAGCACTAGTACTAGTGAAATCATATGGTCAATAATAGAATGATATATCAAAATAATGAAAACCATTTTATTATGAATACTACCTTTATAGAAAATGATATAGTTTATTATGATTTCTTCATTTACTATTATTCTATAATTTATAAAATAAAATAAAAGAAAACTATTCACACATCAGTCTCAATATATTTTATAAATTATATATATTTACAAATCATTTTCTTTTAGCCAAAAAAAAAAAAGTGTAAAATTTTTTTTTAGTATGAAGCAACACTTCAAAAACACCAAATAATTGTTGATTGGAGGCCCTTTGAAATTGTGGAATACCACAATTTTAGTAACCAATAACTCTGCAAATATAGCTGCTTGGATGAGTCGCTCTCCTTGCCTCTCATTACGTATTTGTTTGGTGAATCCTCAGTTACAGATGCATTTCAAAAAATAAATGCATAGCTCATGAGAGAGTGATTTATCATTATAATTTGGCAGCCTTGCATTGTTCATACACAAAAATCAGCAAAAAGTGTCCTAGTACCCAACCATCTCTTACATAGAGCATAACATGGCTCATATACAGATCAGTTCATATATACACACATTTTAATATATACAAATACACGAACACATACACTCACACACACACTTCAAATACACACTTCAAGCAATACACATTGTTCATACACATTTTATTCAAACTCATACCTCATTTTCAGTAAAACTACAAAGGGTAGGAAATAGATTTAGAAAAATAAGTGGTATGGATAGGGCTAGTGATGGGCTACTGAAGATGGGGAAGAAATGCAAAGGAAGAAGAGAGAGAACAAATAGAGCAATTCCATCTTACAAAATAAAATAGTGAAAAAAAAAATCTATATATATAAGATCATCGCATATGGTAATTGGTGAATCTAATTTCAGCATTTCTGTAAATAGTACACCCAAATTGAATAACATTGGCCTAATTTCGAAAACATCTCAACCCAAGCATTGCCCTAAATTTTAATTTCAATCACAATGCCCTAATTTCCACCATTCACATTCTGATTTCTGTGTGTGTGTATATATATATATATATGTATGTATGTGTGTGTGTAAACAGAGAGAGACCGAAAAAGAGAGAGAGATACAGAGAGAGGGAGAGACAGATGCGAAATGGAGGACATACCTGGGAGGGAGACTATGCGATGATCCTGATGAACTTGCAGTGATGGCGATTTTTGTACAAAGCTACAGAGAAGAGGGCAGAGGCGTGAGTGAGCCGCAATCAAAAACTAATGTAAACAGCGAGTGAGAGAAAGATGGAAACCGAGAGGCCATACATAGAAGGGGAAACAAATCGAGAGGGAGATAGGGAGAGAGAGAGAGAGAGGCGAAATAGAGGACATACCTGGAGGGAGGTGAAATGGAGATGGAAGCAGCGCAAGTGACAGAGGCGGGACTGAGAGAAGGAGGGAAATAAAACCACGAAATGTTTATTCCCGACGAAACTTTATTTTGGTCGGTAATATATTTATGAAAATTTAATATTCCCTCCAAAATCGATTTTGGCCCTTTTGGCGACCAAATTTTAAATAGTCGCCCAAACCCTGATTGCATATTTACAATTTTGTACTCAAATTTCTGTGTGCTAGTCGTGCTCTGACTTTTTGCCTACAAATTTTGAAATATTGTAAAGATTAAAATACAATTGTAATTTATACATATTATGTTCAAATTTATGGAGTCTGTAACATTTTTTAATAAAAATACTGAAAACATATAAAAATAAATATTATTATTCTTATGGATTAAAATATAATTTCTCAAATTTGTTGAAAAAAAAATGAGGTCAGATTATATTCAAATGAATTTTATAATTAGAGTGAGATAATGGACAGTAAAACACAGGAGCGTAAGAGCCCAACACATGAAATAAAAAATAAAAATAAACCTAAAATAATGGACAGAAATCTTTCTCGCTCTCTCAGTTTCTCATATTTCAAATTTGGATAAATTACACTCATGCCCCCTGAGGTTTATGTTTATTATAGTTCCCCCCATATTTGGAAAATTACACTGACTCCCTTGTTAATTTAATTTTATGTATGATCATCATTACGGTGAGGGAGGGAACTGTTATAAAATTTTAAACCTCGTGAGACAATCTATAATGAAACTTTAAACCTCAGGGAGAGAGATGTAATTTTCCAAAAAGTTGAGGGGGGGAACCGTAATAAATATAAACCTCATGGGGTGTCAATGTAATTTACCCTTCAAATTTTGAAACACACACTCACTCTGTCTCTCTCTCCTCAAAACATACTTTGTTACCCCAATCAGAGGAGGGCAAATCTATAAAGACCAAAAAAATAAAATAAAATAATATTTACACTAGTTAAAGAATTAAAATAAAATAAAATAATCATGGTAAAATGATCCCCGGCGTAGTTGTTCTACACTCAATGGACACCCCAACCAGTTCAAAAACTTATGTAATTCTTGGTGCTTGGATAAAATGTATTAGATTGAAATGAGTTCAGTTTAATTAATAAAATTGTGGGTTTGGGAGAATGGAATTATAATAATAACAGTATGGCAGCACAAGGAACACTGAGAATGAGAATTATGCTAGCTACTCCTTTGAACTACTCCTTTTCCTATTACATTTATTTTCAACTGATAATTGAGTGTGATAAGATTCTGCTTAGCTTAGCTTAATATGCATATATGGCTTTTAACCTTCATCAAATATCATTCAAAATCCAAACCCAACACAATAAGATAAACCCAAAAACAACATACATCACACCAACAATAATACTAAGTTTTTCCAACGTAGAAGATTGAAACAGAGCAAAAACCATTGAACCCAGCAACACACCCAGCAGATTGAAACAGAGCAAGGAATAATACTAAGTTTTTCCAACTCCATTGAACCCATCAGTTAAAAATACTTTCCATATCAAAAAATCAAACTTTGAATCTGTATGAATATATATTAATATATATATATATATATCAATCCAACTCCATTGAACCCATCAGTTCAAAATATATATCAATCCAAACCAAACACAATAAGATAATTTGCACACACAACATACCTCACACCAACAATAAATCTGTAGGACTTTTCCAATGTAGGTAAACCCAAAAACACGCCCAGAAGATTGAAACAGAGCAAGGAATTTAGCAAACAATAGGCTGTTTAGGGGATGAGAGTGATTGATAGAAGGTATGAGGAGAGTCAGTGAAGAGTAGGAAGACAGAGGCAGACGGTAGATAGAGAGAGAAGGCAGAGAAATGAGATGCAAAAGTTGAGATAGGGAGAGGAAAGGTAGATAGAGGGTATGGGGAGACAGATAGTAGATAGAGAGTATGGGGAGACAGAGGGAAGATATTGATACTGAGGGAGAACAGTGGGAAGACAAAGGCAGCTCATTTGGGCGGGAACATCATTAATTCTCAACCATGGATATTTATTAGATTTCATCTGAGCCATCCAATTGAATTGTGTCTCTTATACATTTTACACATTTTCAAAAACCTTTCTATCTTATTATATAGATATACTAGCGTATGCCTGTGTCTGAAAACACGGTGTAAATAAATAAATCCTAAATAAATGGAACTCACCACAACTTACCAATTACCAATATTGCTTAACTAAACAAATTAAAATCACAAATCTAACAGAGAAGCAGCAATAAATTGTGAACAACGTAAAATTATTTTTTATTGATACAATAGTAAAAAATAAACAATTTCTCTAAAATTAATATTACTGTATAACATTCTAATAATTTTATATAAGACTTATTCCACACTATATAAACAACGTAAAATTTATTTTTTTAAGTAATGTATTTATTATTTGAATTTTTTTTTTAAAGTTGAAATAAATGGATTTATTTTTTTCCCACAATTTACATTACTTATTTATTCATATGTAAAAACAAAAAAAAAAGTATTATTTCATCTTTTCTGAATCATATATTATTTTCAATTTTCAATTTTTATTTTCGAGTCACTAAACTTCTAATTGATGCATATTTAAAAAATACAGGTTAATATAGCTTACATAATTACAAAAATTAAAAAAATAAATAAATATAGAAGTAAAAAAATCAAAATAATAAATCTAATCGCCTTACAATAAATTACAATTTTTTGATAGAGAATGAAAGATTAAGAAATCATTTGAGAATAATAAACAATTCAAACAATCTGTCATTTATTACACCTAAAATTAAAATTAATCTTTACTTGAATGGAGAAATTATTTGAGAAAAATATGAGTAAAAATTATTTGAGAAGATAACAAAATTTTGGTGGGTCCAGAACTCCAGATTGTTTGACAATGCTTAATGCCCAAAATGAACCTAAGTAGGTGTACAATGGAGGATGAAAGAGGCATAGATTCTTCTCATCCTCAACTTCAGATTTCACATAGCAAACCATATGCATACGTTTCGTCTGTTAAGAAAAAAAGTTTAAAAAAAGCTAACCATATATGCGTGTATTATTAAACTCTCTTCTAACTGGCATAATCAATACGGCAAAATACATATACATTCATGTAGATAGGACAGAGATTTACACTAATGGTAGAGTTAGCTCCCTCTAGTCGAACAGGTCAAAGACTTGATCTAAATCCATTAAAAAAATATATATTATCAACCTGTACCCTGTATAAACAATATAATCTGTCAACACTAAAATATATTATCAACCATTAAAGCATTCAACATAATACATGAATAACCATGATTTAAATCCATACATAATACATGAATAACCAACATCAATAATTTCAATTACAACCTGTATCCTGTATAAACAATATAATTCATCAACACTAAAATATATTAGGGTCAATAATCCATACATAATCCATACAAATTCCATACATTACAAGTCTAATCCAACATGAATAATTTAAATCCATACATAATACATGAATAACCAAATTAATTTGTTCGAACCACGGGCTACTAAAGTTGCAACCCCTTCAATCAAGAGTTTCAAATTATTATCCTTCGGAGGAGGAATTTCTGGACGTAGGGTATCAGCAAATTTGTTGTTGATGTCAAGAGGAGTAGGAAATTCATGAAGGGGTACAAAAGAACTTTGGAATAACAGGAGGATCAAATCAAAAGCAGGTTTGCATAATAGATTATATCAAAATAAAATGAATAATAAATAAACTAAGTAGTCATATAAATTTTATTGGACAATATATCAAAAAGTAGTTGAACAATATTTTGTTGGATATCATAGAAGACTAGACAATGTCACTCGTGGGAGGAAATATTCATGCATACAAAGCATAAGCTTAAAATTATCAAAATAAATATGCATAATGGGATCGAGTAGCAAGTTCAGACTTGTTCATCTCCAAAATTACTATCAAGCGATTAAAATTGATAATATATATCATTTCCATGTTTTGAGATTCATATCACATGTTTTGAGATCCATGTTTTAAGATTACTATCAAATCGTGGAGAAAGTAGTTCCTCCGAGCACGATCCGCAATAGCTTCCCCAATCAGTAGTTTTAAAACATTATTTGGGTCAAAATCATCAACAATGTAATCTATGGGAAATAACAATTAGATATTAGAATTGGAATGTCGATGGTTAGATTTTGATTATGGTAGTTGAGATAAGGATACTTAGTTGGATCTGTGGAGAAAGAATTTTTTTAAAATGACCATTCAATGTGTCCAGGGTCATTGAATACTTCAATGTGACCGAAAGGTAAAAAATGAACAAAACTTTAGCAATACGTCAATGTGTCCAGGGTCATGACCATTCAAACTTCTCGGTAATCAAAATAAATGATTAAAACATGAAAAATACCTCTCAATTGTCCGGGGTTCCGCAGCACCACATGATTCACATTTTCCAGATTCAAGCGGCAAACCAAGGAACGGATTTGAAAGCTAACTAGCATGGCTTAGAAATGTCTCCCTCCAAATTTAAATTAACAATAGTGTTTAATTATTGTTAACCGTATAACGAAAAATAATTTTAAAAAGTTGAAAAAATTAATTATTAAATAATTAAGGAAAAATTTAAAATCTGAAATAATATCAATAAGTCTTACAAATAATTGGGATATTTTGTCTTTTATTAGTACTGGTAATAATATTGAAAAATTTATTGAAATGATAAATAATTGGGATATTTTGTCTTTTATTTGTGAATTTTGATTTATTCTTAATTTATTAGTGTTATTGAAATATGATGATGTAAAAAGTATAAATAGTTTAATTGTACTTTTCATCTCAAAATAATAGTCTATTTTCAGAAATTAATTTCTTTTTATAATACAATTATTACATTTTAAAAATATTAATTTATCAAAATTACCTTTTGATAGTATATTTTTTTAGAAATATCAATTGTCATAATTGTACATTTTTTTATTATTAATGGATTTAAAAAAAGGACAAAATAAGAAATTCATATTATTTTAATAATTAATTTTTTAAAAAAATTAATATTTTTGGATGGTGGGTGTACAACCTCTTCATAAAAATGAAAATAAAAATAAAAATAAAATATAAATATAAATATAAATATAAATAATTAATTTTTTTTATTTTCATTCGGCTACCAAAGATTTAGTAGCCGAAAGTAAGTTTTAGCGACTAAAATAAATTTGGTCGCCGAAAGTTGACATTTGGCGACCAAAACTTTGGTCGGGAAAGATAAAAAACTAATTTTTTTTATTTTCATTCGGCTACCAAAGATTTAGTAGCCGGAAGTAGGTTTTTAGCGACTAAAATAAATTTGGTCACCGAAAGTTGACATTTGGCGACCAAAACTTTGGTCGGGAAAGATTAAAAACTAGTTTTTTTAATCTTCATTCGGCTACCAAACATTTAGTAGCCGATAGTAGGTCTATAGCGACTAAACTAAAAGTGGTCGCCGAAAGCTGATATTTGGCGACCAAAAATTTGGTCGGCAAAGATTAAAATTTAATTTTTTTATTTTCATTCGGCTACTAAACAATTTAGTAGCTAAAGGTACCTCTACGGCTACTAAATTTTTTTTTAGTCACCAATTGTGATATGTTTAGCTACTAAAAATTTTTTTAGTCACCAATTGTAATATCTTTAGCTACTAAATTTTTTTTAGTAGCCAATAATCAACATTCCCCTACAAAAAAAAATTAGTAGCTAAAAAGTTGACTTTTGCCGACTAAAATTATTTTTGGTAGCCAATTCCATGACTTTTGGCGACTAAATTGGTTTTGGTAGCTAAAAGTGGTCGGCAAAAATGCTTTTTCTTGTAGTGTAGGCAAGGGTTGCAACAAGCCCGCTGGCCTCTAATGCTTGTCCTTCACTTGTTGACAAGTAACGCACTTAGATACAAAAACTGCCACGTCTTTCTTCATCCGTCTCCATCAAAACTGGCAACTCAGATCATGATACATCTTTGTGCCTCCCGAATGCACTGCAAGGCGTGAATAATGAAACTCTCGGAGTACTTCCTCTCGGAAAGACTTCGGCACAAACAAGCGGTCTCGGTACCTTACACTCAGGTCAGGATACATAGTCAGACCCTTCTCTACCTTCCCACTAGAGATCTTCTCCTGGAGGGATTCTACCTCAAAATTGCTCTTCTGCGTTTCTAACACTCAGTTCAAAAGTGGAGGTTGCACAAATATAGAAAACAAGGCTGCAGATTCAACAGACTCGCCCAGATACAAGTCAAACTCGCTAAGAGCACCCAACATCTCTCATTCCCGGATAGCAATACAACCTACATCACTAATGGACTTCGTACTTAGGGCATCGGCCACAACATTGGCCTTCCCCAGATGATAATGCAACTCGAAGTCATAATCTTCTATGAACTCCATCTATCTCCTCTGCCTCAAATTTAAGTCCTTTTGTGTAAACAGATACTTCAGACTCTTATAATCTGAGAACACCTCGAATCTCTAACCATAAAGGTAGTGCCTCCAAATCTTCCAGGCAAAAATCATAGCTGCTAACTCTAGGTCATGAGTAGGGTAGTTCCTCTTGTGTGTTTTCAACTACCGCGAGCGATAGGCCTCTACTTTTCCCTCTTGCATCAACACACAACCAAAACCCTCTCGTGAGGCATCACAATACACTACATAACCCAAACCTCTCTCCGGAATAATCAAGACTGGAGTGGTGGTAAGTCTAACTTTAAACTCTTGGAATGAATTTTTGCAAGTCTCACTCCATACAAATTTGACCTCTTTCCGCGTCAATCTAGTCAAAGACGAAGCTAGCCTAGAGAAATCCTTTACAAACTGACGGTAATAACCGGCCAATCCCAGAAAACAACAGATCTCAAAGACACTCTTAGACTGTGGCCAATCTTGCACTGCCTCTATCTTGGGTGAATCAACAGACACTCCTTCCCCAAATACCACATGGCCTAAGAACCTAACCTCTTTCAGCCAGAACTCACACTTTCCAAACTTAGCACACAGCTTATGGGCTCTAAGCAACTCAAGCACCACTCGCAAGTGTTCCTCGTGCTCCTCCTCAGAAGGTGAATAAATCAAAATGTCGTTGTGGACACCCCATTTTTGACCATCCTTAAGACTTGGGTGTTATTGATTGTTTACTTGGTGGTGAAAGATGTGCAGAGTAAAAGTTCAATTTCTTCGGCAAGAGGAGAGTCAAATCCCAACCTTACACCCCATTTTTGGACCAAAGTTATTTTGAATGGCTGTTAGACCTTAAAACCCTCTCTTTCAAAATATTTTTGAAATAAAGTTCCTACGATGTTCCGAGGCTCGCATTTTGTCAAATGTTGCGCTTTTTTCGGTAAACCGAGCAAGGACAAAGTGGAAATGAATGAAAGAGAGATGAAATCTCTGAAAAATCTTTCAAAACACCTTGCTTAGGGGTTTGGAGTTGAAGAAAAGAGGAGAAGAGGGAATAAACCTAGCAGAGGAAGAAGTTGGGTATGAATCGCTAAGAGAGAGTCGAGCGGTCCTCGCTTAGGCTTATCTGTCTATGCACTTGGACTTCAGCTATGAGGCCATCACCATTGGAAAGCTTACTTCCAGGGCTTTATGTTTCACTTAAGAATCTCCTAAATCTGAGTTCGGATGGTGGAGATATGATTGGTTGAAGTTGGGCATCATTCTGGTTGGACTGAAACTAAGCAACCTTCACTAAAAGAGGGATATCTCTTAGCAGAAATAGAATTTTGATGTGACGCTTACATAATTGGAAAGAAGACTTCTGGGGCTACAGTTCAGGCTCAAGAATGACCTGAAAATGAGTCCAGATGAAGGAATTAGGCTTGCTTCAAGTCATGGACTAGGGCTGATTTTTTCCATCGGCCTCTATGGAGGTCCATCGGCCACAATTTGACCTCAGCAGCTATAAGTCGGCCAAAAGTGAACCTTATCAGCCAAAAATGATGGCCGGTCAGCACCAAAGATGACTGATAGGGCAAAAGTGCCCAGAAAGCCCATAATTGACAGATATTTCTCCTCCAGCTGTTGTACACTGCATCAGATATTTCCAATTGAGATATTTTCAACCAAACTTGATATTTTGCTAAATAATGAAGCCTTATATCTCATTTTCAAGGGTTAGAACATTAAAGAAATTTTGGGAGCTTCTCACTCTAAAAAGTCCCTCTCTCTCTACAACTTTTAGAGCAAAATCTCTACCTCTCTCTCCTTCTCTTGCCTTTGTATGCATAACAAGAGCTATACTTGGAGATATACCTCACCTTTGCCTAGGCATCCTTGATCAAACTCAACCACCATTGGGCTGAGGTTCTTTGAGGATCATTTTGAGCTCCAAAAGATGGTTTTAGCTCAGAGTTTGGACTTGTTTTGCAGCTGTGCTTCAAGGGTAAGCATCCCTCTCTTTTAAGCTTATTTTGTACACTATCTTGGCCATTCTTGCATGATTGTTTTTCCACCCTTTTAAAAAAATTTTGGCTTGGTTTTGAACTAAAGAAAACTCTATTTTTCAGTCCTCAAAATGATGGTTTAAGCCTTGTTTGGCTAGGGGGTTGTCTCTCCCTTTTGCTCCTTGGCTTGTGAGGCCTTTTGAGCCATCTTTCACCACCTTTCAAACTAACTTTTTTTTTGGCCTTTAAACCATTGAATTCTAGAGGAATTTCAGTGGTGAAAAGGTGGTTTTGAGGCCCCAAATAGGAGGGGGTGGTCCCATCTCCTCTTGTCTTGCTTGCTAGTGTTGATGGCCAACCAAATGGGCATGTGTTTTTACTTCTTTGTGGCTTTGTTTAGGCTCATTTTTGTGACTTATCAGACCTTCCATAACTCTATTTTTTGCTGTCTTGGTCACCTCTGGCATGCTTAATGCACTTTTAGAGTAAATCCTCTTTGCTAGCCTTGTTAGCTTTACAAAGTAGCATGCTTTTGTGGCTTGAATTAGCTTAGTTCAAGCATGTTTTTTTCGTGTTATTTTGGCATGTTATAACTCTGATTTTGATTGGTGGACTCACCTATTGCATGCTTTATACACTTGTAATGTAATCCATGCTTACTAGTCTAACATGCTTGATGTTTTGGCCAATCATGCTAGCTTATTTTGGCTATACTCCATGCATGTTTTAGCATTATTTTGGGCTGTTTTAGGACTATTTTGGGCTACCTTGGTCATATGACTCATGTTTTGTATAGCTATAGCGCAAATGCCTTGACTAGTCTTGAGTTTTGAGGCCCCTACCATGCTATACTTGTGATGTTTGCATGCCTTAGCATCATTTGGAATGTAATTTCAGAGCTTTTGTCTTTGCTTTTCTCTCATGTTTATCACTCTTTAATTGTGTTTAAGAGTTGTGCCATTATGCCTTGTTTGTGAGCCAATTCGGGAGCCTATCTTTCTTGCCATCTTTGTTGCGAGTCCAGCATGTTTTTGCTACCATTTTGACTTGCCTTGGGTCTGTTCTGAGTGCTTTAGGTCATTTGAGCATTGCTTGGTATGGTTGTAGTGTAAAGCCCTTGACTAGTTTTGTATTGCAAGCCCTTTTGCATGTTTTATTTGAGCTATTTGCATGATACGGCATCATTTGGTAGGTAATTTCAGAGCATATTGCATTGCCATACTCTCACATTTTCCACTCCTTCAATGTGTTTGAGAGTTGTGTCTTCATGTCTTGTTGGTGAGCCAATTTGTGCACATGCTTGTCTAGCCTTTTGAGCTTCAATTCCATCATGTTTAGGGCATTACTTTGATGTGATTAAGCTCTATCCAGAGCTGGTTTAGTCCTTTAAGCATTGTATTGCATGATTCTAGTATTGTGTTCTTCGCTAGTTTCAATGTTTAATCCTTCTAGCATGTTATACTTGAAGTGTTTGCATGTTAGTGTCTTGTTTATCATGCCACTTTAGCACTGAAAAATCTGCCATCCTCCTCATTTCTTCACTTTTGATTTGTTTTGAGCATTGGTTAGTCTTGAGTTTGAGTTTAATACAAGGGATTGAGACTTGTGCTTAAATGGCTTTAACTCTCTCTTTTGAGGGTTTCTCCTAGTCAAAGGCATGGTTTCTCCTATGCCTTAAACCATTCTTTTGATAGACCTCTCTCCCATTAGAGGACTCTCATATTTGGACAAGTTGATTAATGAATGGATTGGTAATGTTAAAATGTGTAAACAAAATCAATCAAGTAAAATGTTCCAAGATAAGCATGTTGCATGTGTGCATTGCATTGTGTTCAACTGGACGTTATGTTGAACACAAAGTGAATTGGTCCATTTCATACTTGGAGTGATGAAAACGGGTCAATCCCCTTTGTCTCCATTGCCTTTGATTGTCCATGATAAGGTGATGGTCTAAGTGTCTCATTTGTCATGCATTTATTGAATTGCACACTTGACTTTTTTGGCCATCATGCATTGAAATGCACGATTGATGGTCCGAGGGTCGAGAACTACACACCTTTGAGCCTTAAACATGATAAGGGGTGTAGTCACAAACATTGTCTTGCAAATGTATTGCCATGCTCTATTTGTCCTCTGCTACAGCAAAAGAGCATTTTACAGGAAAAGATGGCCGATCGGCTATCTGGGGTGCCAATCGACTAGAAGTGTCTGGCCAATAGAAATATTTTTGGTCGATGGCCTTCATTTCTTGGCTGATGGCTTCACCATTTGGCCGGTGGTCCCTCACAGTGTCCTCAAGGCAATTCAGAAGCATCATAGAAGTTTTCACACTTTTCAGAGGTACAGAACAGTGCAAACAGAGGCAACATAAGGCATAGCAACGGATTTCTGAGCGAAGCCAGCCGGGCATGCATTTGTCCCTCTCCCCAAGGCCTCTTTACTGTTTTTCATAGCTTAATTAATTTGTTAATTATTTAAGTGTTGTAATAGTTAGCGGTAGCTAGTTATTTATTTGATTGTGTAATAATTAATTAGCTTGTTAGTTAGTTAATTAGATGGTTTGTATTATTCTTTCGAACGGTCAGTCGAGAGGCCCAATTGTGTAATAAGCGTGCGTGTGTGTGATACATGTCTTCTAACCCCCACTTCTTTCTCCCTTTTACTTAGCCGCTTATGATGGTTAGTTTTAGGGCACATTTCATTTAGCATCCTTATGCTCGCATGTTTGCATCCATTCATCTGTATTGCATACACCGGGCCCGGCACATCATACTAACTGCATTGTATTTCAATTCCAAATTGAATACATGTATCGAATTGTCGCATCTCACATGCCATTTTAGATTAGTCGAGTCTGTTCAAGTTGCACTTTGCATGCGATGCATTAGCCATTTTAACATGAACTAGGATCAAGCATGATTACTAACTAGTTTCTTGTCTTGGCTAGGAGTACACTGTAAGTGTCTATGCTTTAGCATGTTGCATGTGTGAGTGTTAACATGACAGCATGCTTGCTATGAGGCTAATTGCTTATGTGATATAACTGCCTAAATGCCTGTGGGTGAAGGTTGGATTACTTGAATTGGAACGATTCATTGAAATCCGTGTTTTAGCCTACTTGCGAGTAGCAAACTTCGAACCATTTTCAGACAAATGAAAATACAATGCTTTGTTCCAAATTGGGCGATCTAGTCTATACTTGTGTGTTGTGCACATCACATAGTAAATTCTAGCTAATTAACCGGAATAAGAACGCATATGTTTTCAAAAACAAGATATCATGTTTAGTACAGGCCGATCTTTGATTGGGCGAGCGGGGGTGCTTATAGATGAACTTCCCCAATCATACCCAAGTTCCCAAGCCGAGGCAACTTTGGTGATGACGGACACATGGCCTTAGGCAACGAGTCAGGGTTTCCTAAATTCTCCCCAAAACAAAATATTTAGGTGGCGACTCAGATTCCGCAAATCACCCATGTTTGGCATTTCTTTCTTAAAAATCAGTTTTCCAAAACGATTTGCCGGATTTGGACTCTTTGGTGATTTATCAATCTCACATCGCACATTGTGAGATTAGATTAAGAACCGTGACATTTGAGTCCGAACTGTAGTAGCATGAAGCCCTAAGGCGCGTCTACAGCCGTCCACGAAAACAACCACAAACCGATCTAAGAACTCCTGGAAGATCCGGTTCCTCAAGTCCATAAACACAGCCAGTGCATTGGTGAGCCCAAAAGGCATCACCAAAAACTCATAGTGGCCATACCGCGTACAGAATGCAGTCTTTGGGATATCTTCCTCCCTGACCCTCAACTGATGGTAACCCGATCTCAAGCCTATCTTAGAGAAACAACGGGATCCTTTCAACTGATCAAACAGGTCATCTATACGTGGCATAGGGTACTTGTTCTTAACCATAGCCCGATTCAACTTTCGATAGTCAATGCAAAGTCTCAAAGCCCCATCTTTCTTTTTAGCAAAGAGGGCCGATGCTCCCTAAGGCGAAGTACTAGGGTGAATAAAACCCTTATCTAGTAACTCCTGGAGTTGAATCTTCAACTTACTCAACTCAGTTGAGGCAAAACGATACGGTGCCATGGAAATCGGTGTCGTGCGAGGCACTAAGTCAATAGAGATCTCAATCTCTCGATGGGGTGGTAAACTAATAAGATCCTCAAGAAAGACGTCCGAGTACTCACAAACCACCCTTGGCAAGTCAGTCCCGGTCTCATCGCACTCACTACTCACAAAGCTAGCGAGAAAACAACTAAGCTCACTCCGCCCTCGCGGATCATACACCACTGGTAAGACTCTACCAACCCGATCTCCCAAGAAATGAAAATAATCCCCGCTTAAGGTACATACAGTAACCCTTTAGCGGTAACAGTCTATAACAGCTCGGTACGACGATAGTTAGTCCATACCCAAAATCACATCAAAACGCGGCACATCCATCAATACAAAAGAAAATGGAAGCCGGTGATCGGCGACCTCTATATCACAGCCCCGACACCCCTGTTTTAGAATCATCTCGCCCCTAATGGGTGATACAACACAAATAGGAGATGCTAATTGGGCCAACTCCAACCCTAAAACAGATGCAAATGTAGAACATATAAAAGAGTGGGATGCACCCGTATCAATTAACACATTAGCAACCGAGTTGCAAAACAAAAAGGTACCTCTCACTACTGATGGAGCAGGTACAAGATCCGGCGTTGTAGCAGCATACACACGCCCCGTAGGCCTCTAATCCACCTACTCACCTCTAGGAGCATAAGATTACTATTATACAACCGAGCCAAAAGGCTCTCGATTGGCCTCGAGGCTCGAATCGACTGGCTAGTGACTCTATGCCTGCCTCGAACTAGACGCACCAGATGTGCCACTGAATTGCGAGCAAAACCTCTTCAGATGCCCCGCCTGCCCACACTGATAAAAAGTGAGTGGTTGGCCTCTGCCCTGACTCTGACTCTGAGAACGAGCCGAAGAAGAAGCTACTCTTTGCCCTCCTCCTCTCTGCTGGCAAGCTGGAGACTTGTGGCCCAGCTGACCACATTTGTAACATGTGATGTCTCCCTGACCGCCTCTCCCAAAACCTGAACTCAGTACTGGAAAGGTAGATCTAGAATGTGTTCTCAGGATGCCGAGGATAGAATCCTCCGCCTCTTACCATCCCCCTAACCTTCCTGACTCCTTCTGGAGCCCTTCATCCTCTCCTCTTCCACATGCATAATGGTCTCAAGATGGGCTACAACCTGCACAAGGCGCCCATACTCCCTAGTCATGGACCCGGCCACTCGAAACATGAGTCCGGTCCTCAATTTCTTCTCAAACTCCAAACATCTATGCTCCTTGGTCGCCACTAACTCCGGTGCAAACCTCGATAAGCTAGTAAAAGTGGCTTCAAACTCTGCCACAGGTGTATTCAACTACTTGAGCTGACAGAACTGATCTCTCAACTTCACCCTAACAATGGGAGGTAAAAACTTCTCCTGGAAGGCGTCAACAAAAGCCTCCCAAGTTCCCCCAATGTGCCCTCGCACAAACTTCCACCACTAACCCACGTCTCCCTTCAACTGGAAGGACGCCAAGGTCACCCGCAAACCTTCATCCTTGATGCCAAGCATCTCAAACATCTTTGTCATCTACTCTAGCCACTCATCCGCCTTCAGTGGCTCTTTTGGATCACCCAAAAACTCATCCGGATTCGATTGGGAAAACTCCCTCTTCAAGAAACACGGCCCTACCTCATCTACATGGGCCTGGTCTTGATTCTCAGCCCTGAGAATGTCCATGGATTCCCTCAACGCTCCTGCCATCTCGCGGGCTAAGGCGCCCATGGCCTGGTGACCCACTGGCTCGAACACGTTGGCCTGACCAACTCCCTCCTCCTGGGACGGAATTCCATCTGGTATAGGCATCTCCTACCTCTTAGGCCTACCATGCCTACCACCATGTTTTCGTCCTGACATCCTAATAAAGGTGACAAAAGGATTACCACATTCACAAATGTGCCGAAGCTATTTCACTCGCGTCCTAATACATTGGACAACTGTAAGTCACTCCACGTAAACACATAATCACATAAGCATTTACAAATTTCATTTCTGGATAATGACCGTCTCGTGGCGTTGCTAGAGCTCCAGTTAGAAACGACATTGATCAAGTGCTTTTCCAACAGTACTCCCAGAAACCCATAGACCCGATCAACATCATAGAAACTAAATTCCATACCAATATAGTTACATAAACATGTTATCACATAAGCACAAAACATCATACATAAGTCTCTAATAAGCGAGAGAAATCCATTGTGGTACTAACCACTTCCCACGTACCCAAAGTATTCAAACTCGGTACGCTCTGATACCAAGTTGTAACACCCTCAAAATAATACATAATCCCATCATCTATCAGTTCTATGTACATGATAGATAATCATATTTCCATACATACATCAGAGTTAATATTACAAAAAGGTATTTCATATAAGTCCCAAATGTTTACAAAATAATGGAATGCCCTGTGGCTTACATCTTTCCAAGTTGTTACTTGGTTACACAAAAGAAGAGTTCTAACTCTTTCACAAGTAAAGCCCTCGGCTTAGATTTACATGTAATCAACAAAACAAATAACAGAAATAGAGTCTTCAACTCCTCAACCTCCCAAGCTAAGATCTTGGAGGCATGATGTAGACACCCCATTTTTATCATCCTTGAGACATGGACGCCACCGCTTTGAACACTCGGTGATCATCCATGTTCAGTTAAATCTGAGTTCTCGGAGGTCTCGCCACACGCCTCGCCTCAAGACCTCTCGACTAACTGCTTTGTGTTTGGTTTTGCACCAAACACTTGTGTTTTGCTTTTGAGGATGTGGAGTGGCTTGTTGGCCATCCCCACACCTCACCGGCCATGGCTTGAGGCCATCGGCCATTGTTTTGTTGCCATCGGCCAAATGTTTAGCCGGTCAGCACACTTTGTGGTCGGCCGACCATTCTTTTGGCCAATTTGTCATTTTTGGCTGGCCGATCACTGTGCATCTGCTTTTGGCAGATATTTTGTGTCAACTATGATAGCTGGCACCCACTTTGTGTCAGATATTTTGTGTCAGCTATCAAAGCTTAGCTTGCTTTGTAAGCTTTGCAAGAGTGAATCTCTATAAAGGAAGGGCTTCTCCTCCCTCAGCAAGGGTTCCAAGAAAATTCCAGAGGGTCTTAGATAAAGGTTAGGGTTTGGGTATACATCTATCTCTATATCTTCCTCTCTTGTGAGTTTTGTGTGGGCTTAGGTGTGTTTAGTCTTACTTTTGTGCACAAACACCTAGTGCTGCACCTTCTCTTAGATGTTAAGGTGTCAAAGGGTTGTTCTTGGAGATTTTTAGGTGGATTCAAGCTTGGAAAACGAGCTGGAGCATTGTTCTTGAAGAGGTCTACAAGGGTGAGTGTTCTTGCTCTTTATTCCCCTTTTTTGCATAGGCTTTTAGCCATCCTTGCATCTATTTTTAAGCTTAGTCTATCACATATAAAATTTCTGATTTTAAGTGCTTAAAATAGTTGTTTAAGGTTGCTTTGGTGTTTGGGGTTGTTTGACCCCTCTTAGGCCTTGTTTGGCCCCATTTTTGTGCTATTTTGGTGAGCTCCAGGACCACCTTGTTTTGGCCTCCTCACCACTAAAATCCAAAGGGATTTCAGTGGTGGGGATGGTGCTTTAAGGTCCTAAGAAGGATAGGGCCATGCCCCCTCCTTGTTGCCTTCAATGTTGGCCATTTTAGCCTCGTGTGTGAGCATCTTATTTAAGTGCATGTTGGCCATGTCTTACATGTTATTTTTGCTTATTTTGTCATAATATGGCACAGTTTTTAATTGGTTTAGACACACCATTCTTGCCTTGCATACTTGTCATGTAATGCCATTATTTGCCTTAACATGTACTTAGCATTTAGACTACTATGCTTACTTGTTTTGGCCAAGCTTTGTGAAGCTTTTATGCATATTTTGATGTGCTTGAGGTCTGATTTTGATCATTTGAGCCATCCATGGCATGCTTTGTATAGCCACCTTGCATTTTGGCTTGTTAGCCTTGGGTGTGTGAGTGTTGAGCATGCATTACTTGGCTCATTTCAGTGATTTGGAACCACTTACTATATCATTTCAGTCCATATGGTATGCTTGTATGCTTGCATTTGACGCTCCTTTAATGCTTTAAAAGGTTGGTGTTTCATGCTCCATGTTTGTACCATTGTGCATGCCTCTAAGATTAGGTCTTTTAGATGCCATCTAAGTGGTTTTTGAGGCTCACTTTGGCATGATTTGGGACTGTTTTGGTCCACTCTGGTCATTTGCTTCATGTGTCACATGATCGTAGTTTAAGTCCTTGGGCTTGGTTGCATGCTTTGCTTGCATTGGTAGGTTGATTTGGCATCATCTTCTACATATTTTCAAAGCTTATCATGTATGCTACATGTCCTCTTTTAAGTGTGCTTAAAAGTCCCCTCTTTATGCTTAAGTGTTCGTCCATTTGTATGCATGTTTGCATGTGCATTTGTACCTCATTTTCATAGCATTTGCCACTATTTTAGGCTTGTTTGATAGCTGCCTAAATTAGCTTAAGTCCATCATTCGCATGTTGTTGCATGCTCGCCTTGCGCGTTATTGCATACTTGGCCTATCGCACATTGTTGCATGCATGAATCACATTGCATTTGGCATGCATTTCCTTTTTGTTTGGTTGCCTGACATGTTACATGCCTTGTGTGCTTGTTTGCATTGTCATGTTGCATACTTACTCCGCATGCTAGGATTGCGTTTGGCATACATGCCTCACCTCTTGAATTGATTATGATAGAGGTTGGGCCCCTTGTTTGTTTTGTGTGCATCTCATTCCACATTGAAATGGCACACTTGGTTTCTTGGGCCATCATGCATCGAAATGCGCGATTGCTGGTTCGAGAATCGAGTACCATCTCCCTTTGAGTTATAAACATGATAATGGGTGTGGTAGTGCCCATATTGCTTTGAAATGTATTGCCATACCTTGCTTGCCCTCTGCTGTTGTCAAAACAGGATTCTGCAAGCATACATGGCCGACCGACCACATCCAGTGTCGACCGGCCATGAATTGGGGGCCGAGAGCTCAATATATGGTCGATGACCACTTTGCCATGGCCAGTGGTGTTTCCTCTTGGCCGGTGGCATCCCACAGTGTTCAGAGAGTGCTTCTTAGGACTTGTGCAGTCTTCAGAGGAGAAAAACAGTGAAAATAGAGGCAGCTTGTGCATGGCGGTGGATTTCCGAGCGAAGCCAATCCGAGCATGCGTGCATACCTCTTCCCGAGGCTGTTTTACCACTTCATTAGCGTAGTTAATTTGCTTAACTAGTTAATTGGTCTGTAATTATTTAATTAGCTTGTTAGTTGATTAAATTGTATTATTCTTTCGGTCCCTCCGAGCGAGGGCGAATTTATAATAAGTGTGCGTGCGTGTGATGCATGTCTTCCAATCCCCACTTCTTTCTCCCTTTTACTTACCTGCTTTTGATGGTAAGTATTAGGGCATATTTAATTTGGCATCCTTATGCTATGCATGAGTGCACCCATTCATTCGTATCGCATGCATCGGGCTCGGCGCGTCATACTAATTGCATAGTATTTCAAATCTAACTTGAATACATGTTATTTGTTGCATTCCACATGCCATCCTAGGATTCGCCGAGCCTATTCTAGTTGGATTTTGTATGCGATGCATTAGTCACTTAACATGAACTTGGATCATACATTGATTGCTAACAAGTTCTTTGTTTTAGCTCGGAGTACTCAGTAAGCTTTTTATGCTTTAGCATCTTGCATGAGTGTGAATGTTAACATGACAGCATGCTTACCATGTGGCTATATGCTTATGTGATATAAACTGTCTGAATGCTTGTGGGTGAAGGTTGGATTGTTTGAGTTGGAACGACACATTGAAATTTGTGTTTCAGCCTACTCGCGAGTAGCAAGTTTCAAACCATTTTCCAAATAAACGGATATGCGATTCTTTGTTCCAAATTAGGCGATCTAGCCTATAACTTTTGTGTTGTGCGTATCACATAGTAAGATTAGCTAATTAAACGGAATAAGAATGCATAATGTTTTCAAAGCTAGATATCATGGTTAGTAGAGGCTGATCTTTGATCGGGCAAGCGGGGGTGCTCATAGCTAACCTTCCCCAATCGTACCCAAATTCCCGAGCCGACGTAACTTTGGTGATGACAGACACGTGGCCTTAGGCAAACGAGTCAGGGTTTCTTAAATTCTCTATTAAAAATATTTAGGTGGCGACTCAAGATTCAGAAAACAAATCCATGTTTGGCACTTCTTTCAAAAATCTGCTTTTCCAAAAACGCGCACGGATTTGGACTCTTTGGTGATTTATCGGTCTTGCATTGCACTTTGCCAGACTAGATTCAGAACCGTGACTATTTGAGTCCGAACTGTAGCATGAGGCCCACGCGGGTGTGTCTACAGTTTCTGGCGACTCTGCCGGGGATTTTAGAGAGCTTGACTCGAACTCGTGATATCTTGTTTTGATTACACTCACGTGTTTTTTTACATTGCATGGGCATTGGTGTGCCTAAGTCACAGTGTTTGCCGTCCGCTATTCCTGAACGGTTTGTCAGAGGATTGCTTTGTTAAGCATGCCATAAGGCTGATCGGTTACGGGCTCTGCCACGATGGGAACACAAACCGCGGTTGTCACTGGGGCACCCCTTTGACCATTCAACTAGTGCATGTTCGGAATCCACAGTGACCATTCCAAGCTAGGACAGGTTGCTACCCGATTATAGGTTGTTGGAAACTGCTGCGTGCATAGTGAAACCCTAGCTCCTGACAAAACAGGACAGAGAAACCCTACCCCAACATAGGGGTGTTTTGGCTCTTGTTTTCTTGTTATGTGCTTTTTGAGTTGACCTCTACAGGGAATGCATATATCGGTTTGCAAGTCTGAGTATCAGGCCTGAGGGCATCAGTATCGGAATTTGAGAATCAATTATATCTGCGGGTATCATATTCAGTTTTCAGGGCAGTGATTTTGGGGAACAGTGATCAATAGTAGAGTACAGTTATTCAGCTATGCTTGTGTCTGTTCTGATTGGACCGAAATGCTACGTGTTTTCTCTTTCAGTTTAGAGATTTAGCATAGAATAACCAGTGTTCTCCTTTGCTGAGGCAAGACAGAGATCTGATCCGTCAGTCACTGTACTTATGATGACGCAAAGTTCAGAGGAAATAGCAGTTATGGTAGCCGCATTGGATCAAGGAATCATCTTACAGGATGAAACCAATGTTGATGTACCGCATCTGCCCAGGTCGCCTGCCGCACGCCCGATCTTGGAACCACAGTTGTGTCAAGCTCGCGAGCCCACCACGTTTGAATTAATGGGAATGATTGGTGATCTTCAGCGATCTGTGGCTGATCTCACCTACGGAATGTCGACTTCGCCACCAACCACATCCTACGCCGGGAATTTTGTACCGCAGGAGCCCTCGCTATTGGGGCGAATTGTGATCGAGCTCAGCCAACCTGAGGCTGTCTCAAGCTATGGGCATGACATGTCAACAACAATAGGGTTTCACTCTAATATAGCAATCCAAACCCTAGATCAAGTTGAGGCCAGAGGTAAGAATAAAGTAGGAACAGATGCTGATCCCGTCGAACAACTGTTGTGGGCAGTCGAGGCTTTGAAAGCCAAAGGATTGAGTAAACAACAAATATTCGCGGTGATGGCCAAAACTGTGGATGATGCTTTCCCCACTCCAACCGAGAGGAGTTCCCGCCAAGCAAAAAATCAGGATAGGCCCCATCATGCAAGAACAGTTCCCTCCAATCCCAACTCTACACCAGGAAAGGATCATAAAGTCAAGGCAGCACCTGCCGATCCTTTTGCCAGTGCGTCCGGCAAAAGTCAGCAAACTTCGAAGTATTTGCCCCGAGGGCGCAGAGTCTTCCACGTACTCTACATGCCTTTGTCTAAGGCGCTCCAGATCCTTGCCGAAAGGGGGCACCTTAAACCCCTTCAGCCTCGGCCTCTCCCGAAGAATCTCCCTCCCTCACATGATGCTACCTTGTACTATGCGTACCGCCAGCAAACCGGTCATTGCACCGACAACTGTTTCTATCTTCATCATGAAGTACAAGATTTGATCGACAATGAGGTCATCCTCCCACCCACCTTAGCAAAGTCTATCACCGCTGAGTTGTTGGACTTCGAGGATACCACAAGTATGTGATCAGAAATTGGACCACCTGCGGGCGGCGCTCGGTGCATTTCAGATGTGGCGTCTAGCACGCACTGTTTTGAGCATTTGCAAATGCTGTTTCTTTTTAATTTCTGGCTTGGGTGTTGAGTTAGTTCTTTGGTTTTGTCTTGAGTCTGTCTCATTTCTCTTAAGTCAGTCTTTTTGCTTAAGGGTCTGTATTATTGTATCGAGTCAGTCCCATTGTATAGAAATCAGGTGATTCTAGGGTTGTTGCATCGGATATCATGTTTTGTAATTATCCTTTTGCTTTCTTTTGAGTCTGTCTCTGCTGTGGAGCCAGTTGCAACCAGGAAATCTGAATGAAACAGCTGCGGCTATCATGTTTCCATGCCTATTACTACTTTGAGCCTGTTGTGCCAGCAAGTTTAGAATGAAATGACAGCGTATTTTACCTGCTCTTTTGTGCCTATAAGTCATTGTATTGACCTAAGTTTTTCAAAACTTTTCGAACAATGTGATGAAAATGAAGCGAAAGGAATTCCTTGGTTTTTTCAAAATTTGACCAATTGAGAGAAAGAGAGGCATGCTAAGCCCTTAATGAATAAAATCATGCTTGTTAGCCTGAGTACTAAGAAGGACACTGACTTGATCAAGATTGGTTCCACACTATCTTCGGTGCGAGCGATTTGTCACTTTCTTAAAAACTTTCAAAAACAAAATGTTTTGCGCAGTCCTGCGAAGACCTGTGTGGAATCGCTCTTGAGATTGTGCAGCTTAGGATCGCTCTTAGCCTCGAGACTTGAGCCCTTGCTTTCAAACCTTGGACCTTGGTTTCAGACTGTTCAACGATCAACCGCGATGTAAGGCCTGTGTGGCCAGATTTGAAGCAGCCCTCGAACAAGAGGCAAGGAAAGTCAGATCAAGAAGATCAGACCTCATCAAAAGAAACTTGCAAAACTAAATTAGAAGCGCCCCTCGAACTAGGGGCAAAAAATGTCCGATGTGCTCAAAGAGCCGAAGATGGATCTTTTTGCAAATCAGTATAGCAGTCATTCTCCTGGATTCAGATGACTTCAGGATCTCAAAAAACCATTTGGCATGGACAAAGCTATGCTTTTACCCTTGAGAGGCTCGCTGGGCCGAAAACCCGGAAGGGCGACCCAGGCAAAAGTTAGAGCAAGGAAAAAAAATACAAAAAAGAGAAAAATGCAAAAAAAAAAAACAAAAAAAAAATAAATAAAGAAAAGATGAAAAAAGAAGAAAAGAATTGAAAAGGAAAGAAAAACGTAGCTCGCAAGGTTGAAAACCCAGAAGGGCGACCTTGGCAAAAGTTAGAGCGTGGTGAGGGTTAATACACGAGTGTACCTTAACTGGAACTGCGTAAGGCTTGATTCCCATGTTTGGGATACGTAGGCAACTTCATCCTGAATTCCAGCCACAAACACTTCCAAATCGAGTGTGTCCATGTAATGGTTTTGATCATCCTTGCCTTCTCTGAATCCGGTAGTTCGGTTGTGACAACCGGAACTACCTAAGGCTTGATTCGCATGTTTGGGATATGTAGGCAACTTCATCCTGAAGTCCAGCCACATGCACTTTCAAGTGACTGTGTCCATATATTGGTTTTGACCATCTTCGTCTTCTCTGTATCCGAGAGTTCGGTCGTGATCATCGCTAATGAGGATTGACTACAAAATGCTATGGCGCTATCTAGACAAGGGGCAACTTTCTATTGCCATGAGTCACCATTCAAACCAGGGGCAACTTTCCGTTGCCATGCAGCTTTCTTCAAGCAAGGGGCAATCTTGCCTCCGATCTGAGGTTGTGCATCTCAAGAGTAAGTTCTACGCTCATTGAGCATTGACCGTTTGCAAAAATAGTTTTTGAGAATTTTTACTGAGGTTGACTAATTTTTTGAAGATTATTCTATCTTTTCCAAAACTGGACCTTTTCTTTGACCCAAAAAATGAAAATTTTTAGTGCTCATAGCCTGACTTGCATGATTTTGAATCAAAAATGGAACAAACATGCTAATCTAACTTTCATTTTGGTCAAAACTTGTTTTAGTAGGAAAACCAAATTAAAAAAAAATGGCCAAAATGATGAACTAGGGGCACAGTTGAGTCAAATGTTCTGTCTTCCGCCCATCGTCAACATACTTGCCAGAAGGGCACTCTACCTGCCAACGAAGGGCACAACTGAGGTTAACAACAAAGGGCTGAAAGCTCTCAACATCCTCCGAGCAACGAGGTATCAAACCAAGTGTGAAGCATGAATCGGAATGGATCAAGATACTTCATTCCCTCAGCCAGGGCATCGACTAAACGCCACAAAAAAAATATATATAGCTGTGAGCCAACAATGTTGGGCATGAACCCACTACCTCTTGTTTATCCATCAAACACCCTGGGGAGGGATGAAAAAAATGAGAGATTAAAGAACAGAGAGATGTGCGCTAAGAGAAAAAGTGAGCAAAAGGGTTTTGAGAGAAAAATCGAGCCTGAGGGCCGAGTGATGTGACAATCACAAATCAGAAAGGGTGGGAACAATACCCAAAGAAACTGGCTCCTCACGAACTGAGAGGTCTCTTGTCTTTGTAATGCATCTGTGTGTTGTGCCTTTTGCTTTGTTTGTCTCGATTCTTGTTTGGAGTCATATCCGAGCGTGTCTCATTGTGTTTAGGTTGTTTACCTTTTTTTTTTTTTCGTTGTTCATTCTATTTTGTTCACTGTGTTCAGTCATAGGCTCAACACCCAGTTAAAAACCCTTTTCTAAAATCGTTTGGTGCTCAGAGTGCTGTGCCATTCTCCACATTTGTGCAAAACATGATTTGGTTCTTTTGTAAAACCACAGAGGTTCAACCCCGGGTCACTTGGAAACAGTGAACATATGGGTTCCGGATTGCATCTGAGTGTGTTTCAGCTTCAGCAGCTTCCATCTTTGTATTCCGGCTTTTCAGATTGGACTGTTTGTTCGGGATTCACCATGTGCAGAATGAACTAAGACTACTGTGTTATGGGTTGTGTGTTCAAAATGAGCAGTGGGTTGTTTGAGTTGTTTTGCCGTTGGCCGGTTCATTATCTAGTTATTACAATACAAGTGTTTGATTTTCAGACAGGAGATCGATCTCATTTACATTGAGGTGTAATATGATGCAATGTGAAGTATGAAATGTACAAATGTAACACTTTTTCAGACAAAAAGTTTGTTTCATTTCATCATTTTTCAAATACATAGCTTTGGAGAAAACAAAAACCTGCCTACGGCAGTACAAGGTACTCAAGCTATCAACAAAAAGTAAAGCAAAACGAAAAAAAAGAAAAGTAGTGAAAGTCTGGATCAGCATCGATCATCTCAGGCCTACGGGTCTGTCCGCGTCCTCTTCCTGGACGAAGGCCCAGAAGCATCGTCATCAGCACCATCATCTGAGCCCGAGCCTGAGTCATCTCCGGTCTCCTCCTCGGACGACTCTGCCTCCAACTCCGCCTCTGTCTCCACCTCGGACTCATCATCGTCAGGTACCGATGCCCGAGAGCTACTCCCAACATGAATACACCCCGCTTTCGTGCGGGGGTATACTTTGCCCCCTCGCCTCCTCGAAAGCAGAATAGAAGGCGGCTAGAGCACCTCCTACAGCAGGAATCTGGAATGGAGGCTGAAAAGCGCAAATGGCAAACACAGCAGTATGCTACGCAAAACAGAGTATGAATGCCGTAAGCAGTGTATCAGTACAAAATGCAGTGTATCAGTACATTGTATGAATGTTGTGAGTAGTATGTCAAGATCGAATGCGATGGATCGAGTGCGATATGAATGCTGTGAGTAATGTTGTGAACAGTTTGTGGGTTACAGTGTATCAAATGCCGTGAGGGCAGTGTATTGAGTGTTGTGTTGACAGTATGATACATCAGATTATGTGAAACAGTTTATGTATGGTTTGAGACCGTGATCAGAGGAACATACCGGAATACTATAAATGGCTAGAAGGTCGAGGCACCGCTGGAGCATCCCCATCACAGAGGCGATCAACTCCAGGGACTAGCGAGTGTACTCGGAGGAAGCCTGCAAAAGTGTTAGAAACATCAGTATTTTGCAGAATATCAAATGAAATGAAATGAAATGACAGTGCAAAACACAAAATGCAATAATACATATCGGAGGCAAGTTGCAGAACCTGACTAGCTCGTGATCAGCCAGAGGGAGAGCGATGGGGATTTGCTAAATCTCTCCACCCTGCCCTCTGCATGTCATCATCGTGGGCAGTGCTGGCCAACTAGCCCCCCGTCCTCTCCGGGACCTAGCTCCCTGCTCTCTTCGAGACCCACTACTGCCTCGGGCATGAGGTGCTAGCGACGCTCCTGCCCTTGTTGCTGGTGCCGCTGGTCTCTCCCCCTCAACTCAATGACCACCCATCAGTGGCTGCATGATGTAGGTCTGAACGTACTCAGCGTAATTGCCCTCGCCTTTGAAGCGATCACACTCCTAGCCGATGGTATACTCTGTCAGCTCCCGCAGAGTGTATCTCTCGGTATGCCTCACGTAAGTAGGGGGCGGACCCGGAACTGTCTGCTCTAGCACGCCTAAGGTCTGCCGCAAGAAGCGCTTGCCCAGGTACCAAGCCTGACAGACCGGGCCCTCCAGCAAAATCCTGAAATGAGAGGTCTCCTGAGCGCCCTCATACCGCTCCCGTACTGCGATGGGCAAGGAGGCCCACGGCTACCAGGTGATCTGCAAACAAAATACAGTTTGTTATCTACTGCTGTTGAAAATGTAATACAAAGCGAAGCTTAAATGAAGTGTAATGTTTGACATACCTCTATGGCGGTAATAGTATCGAAATAGCGGCAGAAGAATGTGAAAGACTCCCAAGGCCTCCTCTCATACCTCACGTCGAAGCGGTGGGAGAATGTGATCATGAGAGGCATCTCCTCCTCTGGTACTGGGGCAAGCCTCGGGAAGTAGGCGTATACCCACAACTGTACAGAGTGAAATAGAACAGATATCAGTATGCTTATCAGATAAAGCAGAATGAAGAAGAAAGCAAACAAATCAGAAAACAGTGTGCGATGTGTCGTGTGCAGTGTGTGCAGTATACAGTTAGTGTAAAGCAGATTGCATGTTTGCAATGTGTATAGTATACAGAGTACAGATAATGTAACGCAGAAATGTAAAACGGAAGAAGAAGATGTACCTCCCAAGCCCGCCAGTAGCCTCCAAGCAGCTGTCTACTGAGGCGAGAGGATCAGCTCATGTAGCCATAAAGTGTGGCCAAACCTGCGCCACCCTAGTCATAGTGGCGAATCCGTGTGACGTCTACCAAGGAAGCCGCGAGCATAATGCTCCTCCTCCTCCTGAGTTGTCGGCGACTGAATCCTGAAGTGGCCCTCGAACCACGAGTATCTGACGAATCCTGGATGGGCAAGAGGTGACAGCTCACCAAGCAAGTATATCTAGGCAGCCTCCTACTCATCCATGTCTGTGTCGAAGGGAATTGGATCACCCCCTACCCTGATGCCGGTGCGCATCGAGAAGTCGAATGGATTCATCGTCATGTTTTCCGTGGCAGAGAAATGGAAGGAATCGGTTGTGTCCCACCACCTCTCCACCAAAGCGGCAAGAAGAGGTCCACTCGCAGTGTGGTGGGAGAGCCCCATGCAGAAAGTGTCGAAGCCGGCCTGGTCAATGATCCGGCGAACTGCCTCGCAAAGCTCCATGTACCACCCCCGGGCCATGACATTCCCATACCCCCGGAAGGCATGGGAATCCCCCTGTGGTCAAACCGAACAATTGCAAAGCAGTGTTACAAAAATAGTGTTGATTACACTCAGGATCAAAGAAAATGCAGTGCGTTTGTGCACGTTTCCAGTTAAACAGATATCGGGTGCCGGTGTCCTCGCAGTGAACTACAATATGTGATGTATCAGTGTGTTTGAGTGGTTCAGTGAAAATGTAATGCGTGTGTGCACGTTTCTAGTTAAACAGATATCGGGTGCTGGTGTCCTCACAGTGAACTATGACATATGATGTGTCAGTGTTTTCGAGTGGTTTAGTACAGATATAGCGTGTGCGCATGTGTTCAGATTCAAACAGATATCGGGTGTCGGTGTGCTCACAGTGAACTACAACATACGATGTGTCAGTGTGTTTGGGTGGTTCAAAGGAAAATACAAATACAAGGCATGTGTTTAGATTCAAATAGATATCAGGTGCAAGCATGTTCACAGTCAACTACAGTATGCGGTATATCGGTGTATCTGAGTTAAACAGTTAAAAGGTAGAATCGACTATTGCAGTTATACATTCTACTTTGCAGAAAATGAAACGGGGAAGAGTGTACCTCGGAGGTGCCGGCGACGATGTGACTGCTTGCACAAGACGAGCTCCGGTACACACCGACAAAACTCTGAATCGACGAAGTCCGGCGGAGGCAAAGACGTGAATTGCCAGCCTGTAGGTCACCGGGTCGAATGGCCGGATGTGAAGTGGCAAGAGCTCTGCCTCTGGGTCCATATCTATCTCCAGGGGAGCCCCACCGCTTGGAATGTCATCCGCCATCTCGAGAATGGTGCGAAAATGGTCGAGAATGTGAAAATCGAGCGAGAATATGAAAAGTCAACTGAAAAGTCAACCCCGAGAGGGTGGAAAATGGCCGGAAAGGTTGGAGTGTGGAAAAGGCATAGAGATCGAGGTAAACTTGAGGGAAACATACCCCGAGTGGCGGAAATTGAGAAAAAAGACATCGAAACAATGATTTGTTTGGTTCAAAATGTGCGAAACACGAAGGAGTTTGCGAATCGAACGACGAAACGGGCCCGAAAATCGAGAAAAAATGAGGATCGAAGATGGAAAAATGACCTAGAGAGGTGGGGGAGGATTTTTCGAGCAAGAGGCAAGTGATAGAATAGGGTTTAAAGCCCTATATTTAAAGACCTGCGTTTAATTAACAAACCGCCTCAACAGCACTTTTGGCCAGTCAGCCATATTGTTGGCCGGTTGGCCAAATAGATGGCCGGTGGCCTTATTTTTGTGGCCGGTGGATGACCGGTGGACTCCCCTCATGGCCAGTGAGTCTCCTACACCCTTGTTTGGGTCAAATATGTGGTTTTGGGCTCTCTTTGCTCAAGACAGTGCAAGAAACTACATTTTTGAAGCTTAACCGGTCTCTGTGCCGTGTCTTCTGTGCATAACACTCGAATACATGCAAGTCGTATCCTTTTCGTATCCTTTTGTATCTTGCGAAGTTCGGAAACTGCTTTAAATACGTTGCATTGTTATGCATATCATTGTATGCGTTGCAGCGCGCATCATACTCGCATTGTCATGCACATATGCTATGCGTTGTCACGCACGCCATACCTACATTAGTATGCACATTCTTTAGGTTGCATTATTATGCGTACCTCATGCGCATTGCCATGCATTTCAAAAGACGCGCGTTGCCGCGCATTCGAAGTTACATGCATTGTCATGCATCTCAAAAGGCATGCGTTGTCACGTATTTCGAGTCCGTTCGCATTGTCAAAAAAAAAAAAGAAAAACAAAACAAAACAAAAAAAACCAAACATGCATATGTCATGCATTCACTGTAAATAGTGCATATGTCATGCATTTCACTGTAAATAGTGCATATGTCATGCATTCATTATATACATGCATTGTACATAGTATCCATCCATTGCATATTGTATGTATTGCATTGTAGCTTGCATGCATTCATTGCATCACCTCCATTTACGGCTTGCGCCTTTCCTTGTTGAGCTTGGTCTGGTATGTGCCCATACCTTTCACGTTGAAGCACAGTAATGATATTATGTGTATGCACCTAGTGTCGTAGGTGACGGCACCGTTTCTGTGTTAGATGCGGTTTGTATGTGTCCATGCCTTTCCTAGGCAAGATTTGGCTTGGCCACGTGCCTCATCCATCAGAATATTACATTTACATTACATTGCATATTGTATATATTGCATTGTAGCTTGCATGCATTCATTGCATCACCTCCATTTACTATGCACCTTTCCTTGTTGAGCTTGGTCCGGTATGTGCCCATACCTTTCACGCTTGAAGCGAGAATGATATTATGTATACGCACCTAGTGTTGTGGGTGACGGCACCGTTTCTATGTTAGATGCGGTTTGTATGTGTCCATGCCTTTCCTAGGCAAGATTTGGCTTGGCCGCGTGCCTCATCCACTGTAAATATTACATTTACATTACATTGCATATTGTATATATTGCATTGTAGCTTGCACGCATTCATTGCATCACCTCCATTTACGGCTTGCGCCTTTCCTTGTTGAGCTTGGTCTAGTATGTGCCCATACCTTTCACGTTGAAGCACAGTAATGATATTATGTGTACGCACCTAATGTTGTGGGTGACGGCACTGTTTTTGTGTTAAACGCGGTTTGTATGTGTCCATGCCTTTCCTAGGCAAGATGTATTTTGGCCGCAGGCCTTATCCATTGCATCCATTGCATTCTAGCTTGTAAATATTGCATTGTACATAGCTTGCATTGTCATGCATCTTTCCTTATATGCATTGTATTGCATTCTTCCTTACTTTGCATTGTCATGCATTTCCTTACTGCATCATTTAGTATGTAGGTTTCATTGTACATAGCTTGCATTGTCATGCATTCATTGTATTGTACATAGTTTAGTTTGCATGCATTTGCATCACATCCATCTACGGCTTGCGCTTTTCCTTGTTGAGCTTGGTCTGGTATGTGCCCTTACCTTTCATGTTGAAGCACGGTTATGATATTATGTGTACGCACCTAGTGTTGTGGGTGACGGCACCGTTTCCGTGTTAAACATGGTTTGTATGTGTCCATGCCTTTCCTAGGCAAGATACGGTTTGGCTGCATGCCTTATCTATTGTATATATTACATTATAGTGTAATTTGTTGCATCCAGCATTTAAGATCACGATCTTTCTTCAGCGGGTCATTTCCCCACTTATATCATCCCACCCAATTACTTGTATCTTGTGTTCCGTCTACACACTCATAGTTCTGCATGTGTACATGCCTATTCCACTGCTGGTATTGTGGTTTGACGGTGCCGGCACCTTTTCTATGGTAGACGGACTTTGCATCTCCATCATCTTTATGATATTTGTGTGGTTTTGAACTGCTTATGTTTTGATCATGTTTTAAATGCATTGCATATCATTTGCATTGTTTATACATAGTGTTGTAAATATTGCATTATCATTTTGCATCCATTTCGCATTGTTATGCGTTGACATACATAGGTTGCATTGTCATGCACTCCTTCACTTGCGTTGTTACGCAGTCTTAACTTGCATGTCATGCATGTTACTAACAATATTGTACCTGTTAAGTTTCTCTCTTTTTTCAGGCACGATATTGTATGTACGGTTCATTTGAAGCTGGAGTGACCAGGCGAACAGCACAGGTATTGTATTCTCCGTGTGAAACGTAGTGAGAATTGCATAATTCTCTTACATCCTTTCTGCATTGTAATGTAGTTGGATTTGTGTTTGATTGCTTAAAACTGTCGCATGTTATGCTTCGTTACAGCTTTCTTTGCATGATCATAAGTTATGCTCGGCTTTGTGCATTGTCTTGCATTTTGCCCCAGCCTTCGGGTGCATATCTTATCTGTAGCTTGTATGCTTTGTCTAAGTCTTCAGCCTTGTCAAAAATGGGTCGTCTCGGGGCTTTGACATTCACTCTCGTCATTGTTATGACTTTCGAGTTCTGTCAAAGAGGGGCAACTGTAGACACCCCATTTTTGACCATCCTTGGGACTTGGACGTCACCGTTTGAACACTCGGTGATCATCCATGTTTGTGTTCGTCCTGAGTTCTCGGAGGTCTCGGCCACATGCCTTTCCTCAAGACGTCTCAACTCGACTGTTTTGTGTTTGGTTTTGCACTAAACACTTGTGTTTTGCTTTTGAGGGGCAGGGAGTGGCTTGTTGGCCATCCCCACACCTCACCAGCCATACAAGGCCTCAAATGGTGCCATACCAATACTCGATTAGAAAATGTTACTGTAGGCAAACTCCACTAAGGGTAAGTGTCTCTCCCACGATCTTTTAAAGTCAAGGGCACAGCCTCAAAGCATATCGTCAAGTATCTGAATGGTACGCTTGGACTGCCCGTCAGTCTGAGGATGGTAAGCCGTACTATAAGTCAATCTAGTGCCCAAGGCACTCTACAAACTCTGCCACAACCTAGAAGTAAAACGCAAATCTCTATTTGAGACAATCGACACTGGGACCCCGTGTAATCTCACTATGTCCCGAATATACAAGTCGGCAAGATGATCTACCAAATCTCTTACGAGCATAGGAATAAAATGCACCGACTTAGTCAACCGGTCTGCTACTATCCAAATAGCATCACTACCCCGTTGAGTCCTCGGAAGACCTACAACGAAGTCCATCGTGACATGCTCCCATTTTCACTCGACTATAGGCAAGGGTTGCAACAAGCCCGCTGGCCTCTAATGCTTGTCCTTCACTTGTTGACAAGTAACGCACTTAGATACAAAAACTGCCACGTCTTTCTTCATCCGTCTCCATCAAAAATGGCAACTCAGATCATGATACATCTTTGTGCCTCCCGAATGCACTGCAAGGCGTGAATAATGAAACTCTCGGAGTACTTCCTCTCGGAAAGACTTCGGCACAAACAAGTGGTCTCGGTACCTTACACTCAGGTCAGGATACATAGTCAGACCCTTCTCTACCTTCCCACTAGAGATCTTCTCCTGGAGGGATTCTACCTCAAAATTGCTCTTCTGCGCTTCTAACACTCGGTTCAAAAGTGGAGGTTGCACAACTATAGAAAACAAGGCTGCAGATTCAACAGACTCGCCCAGATACAAGTCAAACTCGCTAAGAGCACCCAACATCTCTCATTCCCGGATAGCAATACAACCTACATCACTAATGGACTTCCTACTTAGGGCATCGGCCACAACATTGGCCTTCCCCAGATGATAATGCAACTCGAAGTCATAATCTTCTATGAACTCCATCTATCTCCTCTGCCTCGAATTTAAGTCCTTTTGTGTAAACAGATACTTCAGACTCTTATAATCTGAGAACACCTCGAATCTCTAACCATAAAGGTAGTGCCTCCAAATCTTCCAAGCAAAAATCATAGCTGCTAACTCTAGGTCATGAGTAGGGTAGTTCCTCTTGTGTGTTTTCAACTACCGCGAGCGATAGGCCTCTACTTTTCCCTCTTGCATCAACACACAACCAAAACCCTCTCGTGAGGCATCACAATACACTACATAACCCAAACCCCTCTCCGGAATAATCAAGACTGGAGTGGTGGTAAGTCTAACTTTAAACTCTTGGAATGAATTTTTGCAAGTCTCACTCCATACAAATTTGACCTCTTTCCGCGTCAATCTAGTCAAAGACGGTTAGCCTAGAGAAATCCTTTACAAACCGACGGTAATAACCGCCAATCCTAAAAAACAACAGATCTCAAAGACACTCTTAGACTGCCCAATCTTGCAATCGCCTCTATCTTGGGTGAATCAACAGACACTCCTTCCCCAAATACCACATGGCCTAAGAACCTAACCTCTTTCAAATTAACTCACACTTTCCAAACTTAGCACACAATTTTATGGGCTCTAAGCAACTCAAGCACCACTCGCAAGTGTTCCTCGTGCTCCTCCTCAGAAGGTGAATAAATCAAAATGTCGTTGTGGACACCCCATTTTTGACCATCCTTAAGACTTGGGTGTTATTGATTGTTTACTTGGTGGTGAAAGATGTGCAGAGTAAAAGTTCAATTTCTTCGGCAAGAGGAGAGTCAAATCCCAACCTTACACCCCATTTTTGGACCAAAGTTATTTTGAATGGCTGTTAGACCTTAAAACCCTCTCTTTCAAAATATTTTTGAAATAAAGTTCCTACGATGTTCCGAGGCTCGCATTTTGTCAAATGTTGCGCTTTTTTCGGTAAACCGAGCAAGGACAAAGTGGAAATGAATGAAAGAGAGATGAAATCTCTGAAAAATCTTTCAAAACACCTTGCTTAGGGGTTTGGAGTTGAAGAAAAGAGGAGAAGAGGGAATAAACCTAGCAGAGGAAGAAGTTGGGTATGAATCGCTAAGAGAGAGTCGAGCGGTCCTCGCTTAGGCTTATCTGTCTATGCACTTGGACTTCAGCTATGAGGCCACCACCATTGGAAAGCTTACTTGCAGGGCTTTATTTTTCACTTAAGAATCTCCTAAATCTGAGTTCGGATGGTGGAGATATGATTAGTTGAAGTTGGGCATCATTCTGGTTGGACTGAAACTAAGCAACCTTCACTAAAAGAGGGATATCTCTTAGCAGAAATAGAATTTTGATGTGACGCTTACATAATTGGAAATAAGACTTCTGGGGCTACAGTTCAGGCTCAAGAATGACCTGAAAAGGAGTCCAGATGAAGGAATTAGGCTTGCTTCAAGTCATGGACTAGGGCTGATTTTTTCCATCGGCCTCTATGGAGGTCCATCGGCCACAATTTGACCTCAGCAGCTATAAGTCGGCCAAAAGTGAACCTTATCAGCGAAAAATGATGGCCGGTCAGCACCAAAGATGACTGATAGGGCAAAAGTGCCCAGAAAGCCCATAATTGATGATATTTCTCCAAATTTGTACCTTAATCGTGACGATATTTCCAATTGAGATATTTTCAACCAAACTTGATATTTTGCTAAATAATGAAGCCTTATATCTCATTTTCAAGGGTTAGAACATTAAAGAAATTTTGGGAGCTTCTCACTCTAAAAAGTCCCTCTCTCTCTACAACTTTTAGAGCAAAATCTCTACCTCTCTCTCCTTCTCTTGCCTTTGTATGCATAACAAGAGCTATACTTGGAGATATACCTCACCTTTGCCTAGGCATCCTTGATCAAACTCAACCACCATTGGACTGAGGTTCTTTGAGGATCATTTTGAGCTCCAAAAGATGGTTTTAGCTCAGAGTTTGGACTTGTTTTGCAGCTGTGCTTCAAGGGTAAGCATCCCTCTCTTTTAAGCTTATTTTGTACACTATCTTGGCCATTCTTGCATGATTGTTTTTCCACCCTTTTAAAAAAATTTTGGCTTGGTTTTGAACTAAAGAAAACTCTATTTTTCAGTCCTCAAAATGATGGTTTAAGCCTTGTTTGGCTAGGGGGTTGTCTCTCCCTTTTGCTCCTTGGCTTGTGAGGCCTTTTGAGCCATCTTTCACCACCTTTCAAACTAACTTCTTTTTTGGCCTTTAAACCATTGAATTCTAGAGGAATTTCAGTGGTGAAAAGGTGGTTTTGAGGCCCCAAATAGGAGGGGGTGGTCCCATCTCCTCTTGTCTTGCTTGCTAGTGTTGATGGCCAACCAAATGGGCATGTGTTTTTACTTCTTTGTGGCTTTGTTTAGGCTCATTTTTGTGACTTATCAGACCTTCCATAACTCTGTTTTTTGCTGTCTTGGTCACCTCTGGCATGCTTAATGCACTTTTAGAGTAAATCCTCTTTGCTAGCCTTGTTAGCTTTACAAAGTAGCATGCTTTTGTGGCTTGAATTAGCTTAGTTCAAGCATGTTTTTTTCGTGTTATTTTGGCATGTTATAACTCTGATTTTGATTGGTGGACTCACCTATTGCATGCTTTATACACTTGTAATGTAATCCATGCTTACTAGTCTAACATGCTTGATGTTTTGGCCAATCATGCTAGCTTATTTTGGCTATACTCCATGCATGTTTTAGCATTATTTTGGGCTGTTTTAGGACTATTTTGGGCTACCTTGGTCATATGACTCATGTTTTGTATAGCTATAGCGTAAATGCCTTGACTAGTCTTGAGTTTTGAGGCCCCTACCATGCTATACTTGTGATGTTTGCATGCCTTAGCATCATTTGGAATGTAATTTCAGAGCTTTTGTCTTTGCTTTTCTCTCATGTTTATCACTCTTTAATTGTGTTTAAGAGTTGTGCCATTATGCCTTGTTTGTGAGCCAATTCGGGAGCCTATCTTTCTTGCCATCTTTGTTGCGAGTCCAGCATGTTTTTGCTACCATTTTGACTTGCCTTGGGTCTGTTCTGAGTGCTTTAGGTCATTTGAGCATTGCTTGGTATGGTTGTAGTGTAAAGCCCTTGACTAGTTTTGTATTGCAAGCCCTTTTGCATGTTTTATTTGAGCTATTTGCATGATACGGCATCATTTGGTAGGTAATTTCAGAGCATATTGCATTGCCATACTCTCACATTTTCTACTCCTTCAATGTGTTTGAGAGTTGTGTCTTCATGTCTTGTTGGTGAGCCAATTTGTGCACATGCTTGTCTAGCCTTTTGAGCTTCAATTCCATCATGTTTAGGGCATTATTTTGATGTGATTAAGCTCTATCCAGAGCTGGTTTAGTCCTTTAAGCATTGTATTGCATGATTCTAGTATTGTGTTCTTCGCTAGTTTCAATGTTTAATCCTTCTAGCATGTTATACTTGAAGTGTTTGCATGTTAGTGTCTTGTTTATCATGCCACTTTAGCACTGAAAAATCTGCCATCCTCCTCATTTCTTCACTTTTGATTTGTTTTGAGCATTGGTTAGTCTTGAGTTTGAGTTTAATGCAAGGGATTGAGACTTGTGCTTAAATGGCTTTAACTCTCTCTTTTGAGGGTTTCTCCTAGTCAAAGGCATGGTTTCTCCTATGCCTTAAACCATTCTTTGATAGACCTCTCTCCCATTAGAGGACTCTCATATTTGGACAAGTTGATTAATGAATGGATTGGTAATGTTAAAATGTGTAAACAAAATCAATCAAGTAAAATGTTCCAAGATAAGCATGTTGCATGTGTGCATTGCATTGTGTTCAACTGGACGTTATGTTGAACACAAAGTGAATTGGTCCATTTCATACTTGGAGTGATGAAAACAGGTCAATCCTTTGTCTCCATTGCCTTTGATTGTCCATGATAAGGTGATGGTCTAAGTGTCTCAGTTGTCATGCATTTATTGAATTGCACACTTGACTTGTTTGGCCATCATGCACTGGAATGCACGATTGATGGTCCGAGGGTCGAGAAGTACACACCTTTGAGCCTTAAACATCATAAGAGGTGTAGTCTCAAACATTGTCTTGCAAATGTATTGCCATGCTCTATTTGTCCTCTCGCTGACAAAAGAGCATTTTACAGAAAAGATGGCCGATCGGCTATCCGGGTGCCAATCGACTAGAAGTGTCGGCCAATAGAAATATTTTTGGTCGATGGCCTTCATTTCTTGGCTGATGGCTTCACCATTTGGCCGGTGGTCCCTCACAGTGTCCTCAAGGCAATTCAGAAGCATCATAGAAGTTTTCACACTTTTCAGAGGTACAGAACAGTGCAAACAGAGGCAACATAAGGCATAGCAACGGATTTCTGAGCGGCCCGCATGCATTTGTCCCTCTCCCCAAGGCCTCTTTACTGTTTTTCATAGCTTAATTAATTTGTTAATTATTTAAGTGTTGTAATAGTTAGCGGTAGCTAGTTATTTATTTGATTGTGTAATAATTAATTAGCTTGTTAGTTAGTTAATTAGATGGTTTGTATTATTCTTTCGGACGGTCAGTCGAGAGGGCCAATTGTGTAATAAGCGTGCGTGTGTGTGATACATGTCTTCTAACCCCCACTTCTTTCTCCCTTTTACTTAGCCGCTTATGATGGTTAGTTTTAGGGCACATTTGATTTAGCATCCTTATGCTCGCATGTTTGCATCCATTCATCTGTATTGCATGCACCGGGCCCGGCACATCATACTAACTGCATTGTATTTCAATTCCAAATTGAATACATGTATCGAATTGTCGCATCTCACATGCCATTTTAGATTAGTCGAGTCTGTTCAAGTTGCACTTTGCATGCGATGCATTAGCCATTTTAACATGAACTAGGATCATGCATGATTACTAACTAGTTTCTTGTCTTGGCTAGGAGTACACTGTAAGTGTCTATGCTTTAGCATGTTGCATGTGTGAGTGTTAACATGACAGCATGCTTGCTATGAGGCTAATTGCTTATGTGATATAACTGCCTGAATGCCTGTGGGTGAAGGTTGGATTACTTGAATTGGAACGATTCATTGAAATCCGTGTTTTAGCCTACTTGCGAGTAGCAAACTTCGAACCATTTTTAGACAAATGAAAATACAATGCTTTGTTCCAAATTGCGCGATCTAGTCTATACTTGTGTGTTGTGCACATCACATAGTAAATTCTAGCTAATTAACCGGAATAAGAACGCATATGTTTTTAAAAACAAGATATCATGTTTAGTACAGGCCGATCTTTGATTGGGCGAGCGGGGGTGCTCATAGATGAACTTCCCCAATCGTACCCAAGTTCCCAAGCCGAGGCAACTTTGGTGATGACGGACACATGGCCTTAGACAACGAGTCAGGGTTTCCTAAATTCTCCCCAAAACAAAATATTTAGGTGGCGACTCTGTATCTGGCAAATCAGTCCATGTTTGGCACTTCTTTCTTAAAAATCAGCTTTCCAAAACGATTTGCCGGATTTGGACTCTTTGGTGATTTATCAATCTCACATCGCACATTGTGAGATTAGATTAAGAACCGTGACATTTGAGTCCGAACTGTAGTAGCATGAAGCCCTAAGGCGCATCTCTGACCGTCCGAAAACAACCACAAACCGATCTAAGAACTCCTGGAAGATCCAGTTCCTCAAGTCCATAAACACAGCCAGTGCATTGGTGAGCCCAAAAGGCATCACCAGAAACTCATAGTGGCCATACCGCGTACAGAATGCAGTCTTTGGGATATCTTCCTCCCTGACCCTCAACTGATGGTAACCCGATCTCAAGCCTATCTTAGAGAAACAACGGGATCCTTTTAACTGATCAAACAGGTCATCTATACGTGGCATAGGGTACTTGTTCTTAACCATAGCCCGATTCAACTTTCGATAGTCAATGCAAAGTCTCAAAGCCCCATCTTTCTTTTTAGCAAAGAGGGCCGGTGCTCCCTAAGGCGAAGTACTAGGGTGAATAAAACCATTATCTAGTAACTCCTGGAGTTGAATCTTCAACTTACTCAACTCAGTTGAGGCAAAACGATACGGTGCCATGGAAATCGGTGTCGTGCGAGGCACTAAGTCAATAGAGATCTCAATCTCTCGATGGGGTGGTAAACTAATAAGATCCTCAAGAAAGACGTCCGAGTACTCACAAACCACCCTTGGCAAGTCAGTCCCGGTCTCATCGCACTCACTACTCACAAAGCTAGCGAGAAAACAACTAAGCTCACTCTGCCATCGCGGATCATACACCACTGGTAAGACTCTACCAACCCGATCTCCCAAGAAATGAAAATAATCCCCGCTTAAGGTACATACAGTAACCCTTTAGCGGTAACAGTCTATAACAGCTCGGTACGACGATAGTTAGTCCATACCCAAAATCACATCAAAACGCGGCACATCCATCAATACAAAAGAAAATGGAAGCGGGTGATCGGCGACTCTATATCACGGCCCGACACCTGTTTAGAATCATCTCGCCCTAATGGGTGATACAACACAAATAGGAGATGCTAATTGGGCCAACTCAACCCTAAAAGCAGATGCAAATGTAGAACATATAAAAGAGTGGGATGCACCGTATCAATTAACACATTAGCAACCGAGTTGCAAAACAAAAGGTACCTCTCACTCTTGATGGAGCGGTACAAGATCGGCGTTGTAGCAAAGATACACACGCCCCGTAGGCCTCTAATCCACCTACTCACCTCTAGGAGCATAAGATTACTATACAAACTGAGCCAAAAAGGCTCCCTGATTGGCCCTCGAGGCCTGAACTGACTCCGTTGGCTAGTGACTCTATGCCTGCCTCGAACTAGACGCACCAGATGTGCCACTGAATTGCGAGCAAAACCTCTTCAGATGCCACTTTGCCACTTGATAAAAAGTGAGTGGTTGGCCTCTGCCCTGACTCTGACTCTGAGAACGAGCCGAAGAAGAAGCTACTCTTTGCCCTCCTCCCCTCTGCTGGCAAGCTGGAGACTTGTGGCCCAGCTGACCACATTTGTAACATGTGATGTCTCCCTGACCGCCTCTCCCAGAACCTGAACTCGGTACTGGAAAGGTAGATCTAGAATGTGTTCCCTGTGACTGCTGAGGGATAGAATCCCTCTGCCTCTTACCATCCCCCTAACCTTCCTGACTCCTTCTGGAGCCCTTCATCCTCTCCTCTTCCGCATGCATAATGGTCTCAAGATGGGCTACAACCTGCACAAGGCGCCCATACTCCCTAGTCATGGACCCGGCCACTCGAAACATGAGTCCGGTCCTCAATTTCTTCTCAAACTCCAAACATCTACGCTCCTTGGTCGCCACTAACTCCGGTGCAAACCTCGATAAGCTAGTAAAAGTGGTTTCAAACTCTGCCACAGGTGTATTCAACTACTTGAGCTGACAGAACTGATCTCTCAACTTCACCCTAACAATGGGAGGTAAAAACTTCTCCTGGAAGGCGTCAACAAAAGCCTCCCAAGTTCCCCCAATGTGCCCTCGCACAAACTTTCACCACTAACCCACGTCTCCCTTCAACTGGAAGGATGCCAAGGTCACTCGTAAACCTTCATCCTTGATGCCAAGCATCTCAAACGTCTTTGTCATCTGCTCTAGCCACTCATCCGCCTTCAGTGGCTCTTTTGGATCACCCAAAAACTCATTCGGATTCGATTGGGAAAACTCCCTCTTCAAGAAACACGGCCCTGCCTCATCTACATGGGCCTGGTCTTGATTCTCAGCCCTGAGAATGTCCATGGATTCCCTCAACGCTCCTGCCATCTCGCGGGCTAAGGCGCCCATGGCTTGGTGACCCACTGGCTCGACCACGTTGGCCTGACCAACTCCCTCCTCCTAGGACGGAATTCCATCTGGTATAGGCATCTCCTGCCTCTTAGGCCTACCATGCTGTAGCACGTCCGCGGGGGACCTCGCGCTAACCGTTCGGACTCTTTAAGTTTGTTGCGGTTCTAAATCTGAACCAAAGAGTCCCCCTCTGGCAAATCGTTTTAAGGAAAACAGATTTTTCGAAAAGTAGTGCCAAACATGGATGCCGCCAGACATGAGTCGCCACCTAAATATTTTTAATTGGGAAATTTAGGAAACCACGACTCGATGCGAAATACATGTCCGTCATCACCAAAGTGGTCTTGGCTCGGGAGCTTGGGTACGATCGGAAGGTCACTATGAGCACCCCTTTCGCGGTCCGAAGACCGGCCTCTACTAACCGTGATATCCGTTTTTGAAAACTTTATGCGCTCTTATTCCGGTTATTAGCCTAGAATTACTATGTTATGCGCACAGCAAACAAGTATAGACTAGATCGCCTAATTTGGGAATAAACATTGCATATCCATTTTGTCTCGAAAAACGTGTTAGATTTTGCTACTCGCAAGTAGGCTAAAATACGGATTTCAATGAGTTGTCCCAACTCAAGCAATCCAACCTCCACCCACAGGCATTCAAACAGTAATATCACATAAGCATTTAGCCGCATGGTAAGCATACTGTCATGTTAACATTCACACGCATGCGATATGCTAAAGCATAAATACTTACATCGTACTCCGCGCCAAAACAAGAAACTAGTTAGCAAACATGCATGACCTAGTTCATGTTAAATGGCTAATGCAACACAGGCAGAAATGCAATCTAGAGTAGGCTCGGCTAACCCTAAACATGGCATATGTAATGCGATCGAATAGCTCGTATTCAATCTGGAAATTGAAGGTTACGATGCAGGTTGTATGATGTACCGAGCCCGGTGCATGTAAACAAATGCATGAATGCACACATGTATTGCATAAGGTATGCTAATTTAGACATGCCCTAATCTACCATAAGCGTGTAAATAAAAGGGATAGAAAGAAGTGGGGTTGGAAGACATGCACCCACTCACGCACACTTATTACAATTGCCCTCGCTCGGAGGACCAAAATAATCTGATCCCAAAATAAATGAATAAATTAATTATTACAAACTTCTAATTATTAAAATTAAAGCATGTAAATAAATGCAATGGGGCCTCAGCCCTGCCTTGGGATGCGCGAATGATGCATGCTCGATGTCCGCCTTGCCCGGAAATCCGCACCGTGCCACTGCTGTCTCTGTTTTCACTGTTTGTCACCTCTGATGACTGCACAAGTCCCAATGTATGCTCCCTGCACACTGTGGAGTGCCACCGGCTGAAGAGAATGGCCACCGGCCGAAGGTATGGCAATTCATTTCAAGCAAATGTGTGCACCACCACACTCCATATCATGTTTAAGACTCAAGGGAGTATGGTGCTTGACCTCGGACCATCAATTACGCATTTCAATGCATGATGGCCCAGAAACCAAAGTGTGCAATTTGATTTCAAATGTTATGCAAACCAAATAAACACACAAAGCCCAACCTCTATCACTTGATCAAGAGGCAAGACATGCATGCCAATGTCATGCAACCTAGGCATGTTATCTAGTATGCAACATGGCATGGCAAGACACTTATGCAAGCATACAAGCACACATGAGGCAATGCAAACCAATGAAAGGATGGACTTATACATGACTTAGGCAACTCAAATAGGCCTAAAATCAGTGGCCAACATGCTCAGAAATGAAGGCTAGAATGCACACACACATGCATACAATTGTGGTCCAACACTTAGGCACGAACATGGCAACTCTCAAGCACACTTAAAGAGACCAAACATAGACTATGAGCATGCATTGTAAAGCTCTGAAAATCATGCTAAACATGGTGCCGAACCAAACAACAAAGTAGGCTAAGCATGCATACAAACGGTCCAAGCATTAAGGCAAGCCAATGAGGCTTTGAACCACACTTAGTACAACCACACATGGCAATACTTAAACAATTAAAATCAGAGTTTTAACACATAAAACTAAGTCCAAAGGACCCCCTAGATGGCATCTAGATGGTTCAAATTCAAAAGTATGCATTAAGGCCAAAACATGGAGCATACAACACATGCTTTTAAAGCACTAAAGAGACAACTAAGGTAAGCATACAAGCACACCAAAGGAACTGAAATAGCATGCTAGATGGTTCCAAACCACTAAAATGATGCAAGCAACACATGCTATATACTCATGCACTTAAGGCTAGCAAGCCAAAATGCAAAGTGGCTATATAAGACAAGTCATGGATGGCCTAAACAACCAAAAACAGATCTTATACATGACAAAATAAGCACATTTTCAGTGTATGACCAGCCAAAAACAGAAGCAAGATAGGCTAAGAAAGCATGCAAGATTACGGTAAATCACATGGATTTCAAAGCAAGTAGCACATGGAGTATGCAAACAATGTTGAGCCCTTCAACAATGTTGAAGAAGGGCTCAAAATAAGCCTACTCTTAGCTTACATCATACTCTGAAACAGATCATACACAAGCCAAATATTCTATGCAAGAAACATGGCATACAAGAGGATATTGAGATAGGTGCTAGATGCAGCCACCAAACAGCAAGGGGTCCTCAATAAAACATGAAGAGGACCCCAAAATAAGACTATTTGAAGTTTGGGTCGAAGCCCAAAAGTGCTTGCAACTAGGGCTTAGATGTGAAGCAAGAAAAGCTAGAAAGGGAAGATGAAGACTTACCCTTGAAGACCCGACAAACCAGCACCTCTTGGACCAAGTTTAGGTGTTCCTAAGCTCAAGAACAGCCCCAAGTCGTTGGAAATGGAAGTGGTGGTGTTGTGCTATGGGTTAGTGAAGGAATGGTCCAAGAACAAGGTTGTTTTGAGGTGGATTGAGAGAGATATGGGATTGTAGATATATATGTTAGATATATATATCTATTCTCTGGTTTTCTTGCTCGAATTTCCAACCTTAGCAATGGAGAGGAAGGCCTCTCTTATATAGGCAACAAAGCCAAGACTTAGAGGCTAAGTCACCCAAAAAAGGGGTCAAGGGGGCCAAAGCTTGTAAGGGAAGCTTGGATTTTGGGTAAGGCTTCTTGAGGAAGCCAAGACAAAGGGGTCAAGGCTTCCTCAAGAAGCCATGAGCAAAGGGGCCAAAATGGGGTTAAAGGCTCCAAAATAGATACATATATGCACGTGGATCGGGTTCTGTGCATCCCAGCTGTCACAGCTGGTATGCACTAAGCTTGGGGGGTGCAAAGGGTTCAGGTCGGCCAGAAGGTTTGATCATCGGCCAAAATAAAGTGCCGGTCGGCACTATTTTCTGCCGGTCGGCTAAATAGAGTGCCGATGGATGATTCCTTGGTAAAAACATGGCCGGTGGGTATGCAAATCGAAGCCCCGGAAGTTAGCTTTCCAATGGCGCAAACCTTGCATTAAAATTCCTCTTTTGCAAAAAGTTATGCCCTTTTCCGTGAAGTCGCGCAGACTCGATCTAACCGAATGATCCCCGCTTCAACCAATCATATCTCCTCCACCGGACTTGGCTCTAGGAGATTCTTGAGTGCAAAGTGAAGCCCGGAAGTCTTCTTTCCGATGATGGTGGCCTCATAGCTTAACTCCAAGTATTGAATTGAATAAGCCCGATTTAGCGAGGGCTGCTCGATTCCTTCTAGGATCTATGCCGAACTTCTCCCAAACCAGTTTTCTCCTCTCCTTTCCTTTTCTTCAACTCCAAACCCTTAAACAAAGTGTTTGGGAAGATTTGCCTCTTCTTGCCGAAGGAATTGAACCCGTGCCTGCACATCTCTCAACACCGAGCAAACTATCAAATGCCCAAGTCTTGAGGCGGTCAAAAATGGGGTGTCTCTGATTGCCCCTCTTTGTGAGAACTTCGAAAGTCATAACAATGACGGGAGTGAATGTCAAAGCCCCGAGACGACCCATTTTTGACAAGGCCGAAGACTTGGACAAACAAACAAAATATCGATAAATAAATGGTTGTACCAAGAAGTGCCTCGTATCCTTTGCAAGGAATCAAACCAACGTAGTTAGGCAGGATGCAAAGTGATGCACAATGCAAGTGCATAACTTATGATCATGCAAAGGATCTTTGTGATGAAGCAATTATGCAAAATAAATGCAACATTTTAAGCGAATGTTATGCAAGCAAGTAGACATAAACCGGACTACATGTCATGTAGAAAGGATGTAAGAGAATTATGCAATTCTCACGAACATGTGCGTTAGATACACAAAAGTGAACGAAGTGTGATGGATACACTAAGTGGACAAACATGTGTGATGGATACACCAAAGTGAAGAGAGTGTGATGGATACACTATATGAATAAAGTGTGATTGATACACAAGGGAAGCAAAATACACAAAGCAAAACGAGTGTGATGGATACACTAAGCAAATATGTGATAGATATACTAAGCAAATGTGTGTGGTGGATACACAAAGGGAGCATGTGATAGATACAAAAGGTGAAAGTGTGTGATAGATACACAAAGTGAGCGTGTGATTGATACACTAAAAGCGAACACAGAGTGTGATAGATGCACTGAGTGAACAGAGCGTGATTGATACACTAAAAGCGAACACAAAGTGTGATAGATGCACTTAGTGAACAAGTATGATTGATATACTAGAGGTGAACACGAAGTGTGATAGATGCACTTAATGAACAGGAGTATGATTGATATACTAAAAGTGAACACGAAGTGTGATAGATGCACTTAGTGAACAGGAGTATGATTGATATACTAAAAGTGAACACGAAGTGTGATAGATGCACTTAGTGAACAAGTATGATTGATATACTAAAGGTGAACACAAAGTGGGATAGATGCACTTAGTGAACAGGAGTATGATTGATATACTAAGGGTGAACACGAAGTGTGATAGATGCACTTAGTGAACAAGTATGATTGATATACTAAAGGTGAACACGAAGTGGGATAGATGCACTTAGTGAACAAGTATGATTGATATACTAAAGGTGAACACAAAGTGGGATAGATGCACTTAGTGAACAGGAGTATGATTGATATACTAAGGGCGAACACGAAGTGTGATAGATGCACTTAGTGAACAAGTATGATTGATATACTAAAGGTGAACACGAAGTGGGATAGATGCACTTAGTGAACAAGTATGATTGATATACTAAAGGTGAACACGAAGTGGGATAGATGCACTTAGTGAACAAGTATGATTGATATACTGAATGTGAATGAAGTGTGTGATTGATACACTGAATGCAATGAAGTGTGTGATTGATACACTAGATGCAATGAAGTGTGTGATTGATACACTGAATGAAATGAAGTGTGTGATTGATACACTGAATGCAATGAAGTGTGTGATTGATACACTGAATGCAATGATGTGTGTGATTGATACACTGAATGAAATGAAGTGTGTGATTGATACACTAAATGAGGATGTGCGTGATAGATACACAAAATGAGAATGAAATGTGATTGATACACTAAATGAGTATGTGCGTGATAGATACACAAAAGCGAATATGTGCGTGATAGATACAGAAAATGAGAATGAAATGTGATTGATACACTAAATGAGGATGTGTGTGATAGATACACAAAATGAGTGAAGTGTGATTGATACACTAAATGAGAATGAAGTGTGATTGATACACTAAGGCAAATGAAGTGTATTAGATACACTAAGTGGAGCAAATGATGTGTGTGATAGATACATAGAATGAAAGTGTGATTGATACACTAAAGCAAATAAAGTGTGTTGGATACACTGAATGAATAAAGTGTGATTGATACACTAAGGCAAATAAGGTGTGTGATTGATACACTATTGTGGCTTGAAGTAGACTTGATCTTGAGCTTGAAGTAGAGGTACACTCATACTTGAACCGGCAAGGCTGAAGAGGTACACACGGGATGCGATCTCGGAACTTCATGAAGGTGAAACACACTCAGATGCTTCAATTTTCCTCTTTTTCTTTGCTGCGATCGAACCTATATAGCTTCAGATAGGTCTGGTTCTCTTGTTCACACTTATCGGGGTGAACCTGCGGTTTATGAAAGAACGAATCTGTTTTGCACAAATGTGGAGAATGGCACGGCACTCGAGCACAAGATGATTTGATTTTGAAATTGAAATTGAGTTCTCAATCGGGTATTGAGTCTCTGTTGGACACAAAGACACCACGACTCGACATGGAAATAAAAGGCACATAACCTAGACACACCGAGTGACACTCGAGACGACTCAAAACGAGAATCGAGACAAACAAAAGGACACGACACTCAAACGTGCACAGGGAGCCTGTTTCACCGGGTATTATTTCCCACCCTTTCTCATTTGTGATCCTCACATCACTCGGCCCTCAAGCTCTTGTTTTCTGAAAAAAGCCCTTTTCTCATTTTTTCTCTCATCGCACATCTCTCTATTCTTCAATCTCTCATTTTTCAATCCCTCCCCTGGATGGTTGATGGATAAACTGCAAGTTGTGGGCTCGTGCCCCTAGCATTCTGCTAGATTCTTTTTCTTATTACGACAGCCGGCTAACATCGGTTGATGATGTCTGCTTTGAGTTTGGGCGTGGTTAGATCTGTCCGGATGAGGAAGTGGAACATCTTGATCCATTCCGTTTGTGCTTCGCACTTGGCTTGATACCTCGTTGCTTGGAGGATGTTGAGAGCTTCGGCCCTTCTTTGTTGACTTGATTGTGCCCTCTTGGCGGTAGAGTGCCTTTCTGGCAAGTATGTTGATGATGGGGAAAAGACAGGAAGCCTGACTCAACTGTGCCCCTAGTTCATCATTTTGACCATTTTTTGTTTTTACTTTCTACTAAAACAGTTTTGACCAACATGAGAGTTAGATTAACATGCTTGTTCGATTTTTGATTTGAAATCATGTAAGTCAGGCTATGAGCACTGAAAATTTTCCTTTTTTTTTTTTTTTTTTTTTTTTTTTGGGTCCAAGAAATGGTCCAGTTTTGGAAAAATGGAGTGGTTTTTGAGAGAATAGTCAACCTCAGTAAAAATTCTCAAAAACTGTTTTTGGCAAACAGCCACTGCTCAACAAGTACGGAACCTACCCTTGAGATGCGCAACCTCGAATCCATAACAATGGAAAATTGCCCCTTGTCTGAAGGATACCGCATGGCAGTAAAGTTGCCTTGTTTGAATGGCACCATGATTGCATTGAATGGCAACGGAAAGTTGCCTTGTTTGAATGGCACTACAACAAGATCGTAGATCCTCGAGTGATGAACACAACCAAACCCTCGGATCTGAGAGAAGGCAGAGATGGTCAACACATTGCATGGACACAGTCCAATTTGAAGTGTTTACGGCTGGACTCCAGAATGAAGTTGCCTACGTATCCCAAACATGGGAATCAAGCCTTACGTAGTTCGGGGTTAAGGTACACTCGGGTATTTAACCTCTCCTTTTATGCTCTAACTTTTGCCAAGGCGCCTATTGCAGTTTCGACCTTGCGAGCTTCTTTTCTTTCCTTTTCAATTCTTTTCATTTTTTCTTCTTTTTTTTTTCTTTTTCTTTTAGGCTCTAACTTTTGCCAAGGCGCCCGATGGTTTTCGACCTTCTTGAGCTTCTTTTCATTTTTGCATTTTTTTTTTTTTTATTTTCTCTTGCTCTAACTTTTGCAGGTCGCCCTTAGGGTTTTCGCCCAATGAGCCTCTCAAAGGGTAAAAGTGTAACAAGTCCATGCCAAATGGTTTTTTGAGATTGAAGCCATCTGTATCCAAAAGAGTGGCTGTTGTCGATTCTTGAAGGATCCATCTTGGCTCTTCGAGCACATCGGATATTTTTGCCCCTAGTTCAAAGGGGGCTTCGATCTAGCTTCCCAAGCCTCTTGACGACATCGATCTTCTTGATTTGACTTTCTTGCCTCTTGTTCGAGGGTCGCTTTGAATCGCCACAGCCTCACATTGTAGTTAACGTTGAACGCTCAATTTGAGTCCAAGGTTTGAAAATGAGGGTCGAGTCTCGGTGAGGCGATCCTAGGTGCACAATCTCAAGAGCGATTCCACACATGTCTTCGCAGGACCGCATAAAACATTTTTGAAAGTTTTTAAGCGACAAATCGTCATGTTGAAAACGATGTAGGACCAATCTGGATCAAAGCTAGGGTCCTTCTCGACTCACACTAACAAGCATGATTTCATTCATTAAGGGCTTAGCGCCTCTCTTTCTCTCGATTGATCAAACTTTTGCAAATCCCGAGGAATTCCTTCCTCTTCGTTTTCACCGCGTTGTTCAAAAAGTTTTGAAAAACTTCGGTCATTACAATGACTTCAAGGCCTGAAAAGACGAGTTCTTAGTCAAATACTTCCATCTTATTTAGAAATTTTGGCACAAGCGGCACATGGCGTATAAAAGCGAGAGCGTGGAAATCACTTGTTTCATTCAAAATCTGGTGTTCTTGGCTCAAAGTAAAACAGACTCAAAACAAAATGAAAAGATAAGCACAAAGCAAAATGGTGATGCCTGAGGTAACGCCCCCGGAATCACCTGACTCTAACAAAACAGAACTGACTCGATATAACGAGACAGACTCAACAGGGTTGACTTGATACAATGAGGCAGACTCAACAGGGGTGACTCGATACAACAAGGCAGACGCAATACCCAAATCAGAAGGTAGGATAAACAGCATTCACAAATGCTCAAAATAGTGCGTGCCATCCATCACATCTGAAGTAAACTGAGCACCGACAGCAAGTGGTTCATCCCCTGATCACATAACAACACAGGTTTAGAGTACCCGGGGTATATCAGACCCTTCTGAAGCTATGGTTCCAAGACTACCTAGCAAAAGAGAAAATAGACAGCATCTCAGCTCAACTTCACTGGAACGGATATGAGCAAAGGCGATCAGATATTCTATTATCCTTTGTTCCCGAAATCACTACCCCAAATCTGAATCTGATACCCGCAGATATAACTGATTTTCAAAACAACATCTTGGTGCACTCAGTGGATACCCATCGCTAAACCGTATATGCATTCCTGTGAGATACACTCTAAAAGCACATAGCAAGTAAATGAGAGCCAATACACCCCTATGTTGGGGTAAGGTTTCGTCCTATTTTGTCGAGAGCTAGGGTTTCACCACGCACGCAGCGGTTTCAAACAACCTATATCGGGTAAGCAACTTTGTCCTAGTTTGGAATGGTCACTATGGATCGAAATATGCACTAGGTCGAATGGTCAAAGGGTGCCCTGTAGAAGACCGGTTTGTGTTCCCATCTTGGCAGAGCCATCGCAACCGTCAACCTTATGGACATGCCTTGACAAGACAAGCCTCCCAAACCGCCAGAATAGCAGATGGCCAACACGGTGTCCTAGGCGCACCAATGCACATGCAATGCAAAAGAAACACATAAGTGAAATCAAACAGGATATCACGAGTTCGAGTCAAGCTCTCTAAACTCCCAGAGTCGCCAGAATCAGAGCACGTCATGCGGGGACCTCGCTAACCGTTCGGACTCTTTAAGTTTGTTGCGGTTCTAAATCAACCAAAGAGTCCCTCGGCAAATCGTTTTAAGGAAAAGCAGATTTTGAAAAGTAGTGCCAAACATGGATCGCTTGGCCAGACTGAGTCGCCACCTAAATATTTTTAATTGGGAAATTTAGGAAACCACGACTCAAGGTCACATGTCCGTCATCACCAAAGTGGTCTTGGCTCGGGAGCTTGGGTACGATCGGGGAAGGTCAGCTATGAGCACCCCCTTTCGCCCGGTCCGAAGACCGGCCTCTACTAACCGTGATATCCGTTTTTGAAAACTTTATGCGCTCTTATTCCGGTTATTAGCCTAGAATTACTATGTTATGCGCACAGCAAACAAGTATAGACTAGATCGCCTAATTTGGGAATAAACATTGCATATCCATTTTGTCTCGAAAAACGTGTTAGATTTTGCTACTCGCAAGTAGGCTAAAATACGGATTTCAATGAGTTGTCCCAACTCAAGCAATCCAACCTCCACCCACAGGCATTCAAACAGTAATATCACATAAGCATTTAGCCGCATGGTAAGCATATTGTCATGTTAACATTCACACGCATGCGATATGCTAAAGCATAAATACTTACATCGTACTCCGCGCCAAAACAAGAAACTAGTTAGCAAACATGCATGACCTAGTTCATGTTAAATGGCTAATGCAACACAGGCAGAAATGCAATCTAGAGTAGGCTCGGCTAACCCTAAACATGGCATATGTAATGCGATCGAATATACGTATTCAATTTGGAAATTGAAAGTTACGATGCAGTTTGTATGATGTCCGGAGCCCGGTGCATGTAAACAAATGCATGAATGCACACATGTATTGCATAAGGTATGCTAATTTAGACATGCCCTAATCTACCATAAGCAGGTAAATAAAAGGGATAGAAAGAAGTGGGGGTTGGAAGACATGCACCCACTCACGCACACTTATTACAATTGCGCCCTCGCTCGGAGGGACCGAAATAACAATACAGTCCCAAAATAAATGAATAAATTAATTATTACAAACTTCTAATTATTAAAATTAAAGCATGTAAATAAATGCAATGGGGCCTCAGCCCTGCCTTGGGATGCGCGAATGATGCATGCTCGATGTCCGCCTTGCCCGGAAATCCGCACCGTGCCACTGCTGTCTCTGTTTTCACTGTTTGTCACCTCTGATGACTGCACAAGTCCCAATGTATGCTCCCTGCACACTGTGGAGTGCCACCGGCTGAAGAGAATGGCCACCGGCCGAAGGGTATGATCACCGGTGTGATTTGTGCTATCGGCCGGAACATGTTACGCCGATCGGCACTAAACACTTGACCGGCCAAATGTTCTGCTAAAACCTGCGGTTGCTGACAAGAGGCAAGCAAGGTATGGCAATTCATTTCAAGCAAATGTGTGCACCACACTCCATATCATGTTTAAGACTCAAGGGAGTATGGTGCTTGACCCTCGGACCATCAATTACGCATTTCAATGCATGATGGCCCAAGAAACCAAAGTGTGCAATTTGATTTCAAATGTTATGCAAACCAAATAAACACACAAAGCCCAACCTCTATCACTTGATCAAGAGGCAAGACATGCATGCCAATGTCATGCAACCTAGGCATGTTATCTAGTATGCAACATGGCATGGCAAGACACTTATGCAAGCATACAAGCACACATGAGGCAATGCAAACCAATGAAAGGATGGACTTATACATGACTTAGGCAACTCAAATAGGCCTAAAATCAGTGGCCAACATGCTCAGAAATGAAGGCTAGAATGCACACACACATGCATACAATTGTGGTCCAACACTTAGGCACGAACATGGCAACTCTCAAGCACACTTAAAGAGACCAAACATAGACTATGAGCATGCATTGTAAAGCTCAAAATCATGCTAAACATGGTGCCGAACCAAACAACAAAGTAGGCTAAGCATGCATACAAACGGTCCAAGCATTAAGGCAAGCCAATGAGGCTTTGAACCACACTTAGTACAACCACACATGGCAATACTTAAACAATTAAAATCAGAGTTTTAACACATAAAACTAAGTCCAAAGGACCCCCTAGATGGCATCTAGATGGTTCAAATTCAAAAGTATGCATTAAGGCCAAAACATGGAGCATACAACACATGCTTTTAAAGCACTAAAGAGACAACTAAGGTAAGCATACAAGCACACCAAAGGAACTGAAATAGCATGCTAGATGGTTCCAAACCACTAAAATGATGCAAGCAACACATGCTATATACTCATGCACTTAAGGCTAGCAAGCCAAAATGCAAAGTGGCTATATAAGACAAGTCATGGATGGCCTAAACAACCAAAAACAGATCTTATACATGACAAAATAAGCACATTTTCAGTGTATGACCAGCCGCAAAAACAGAAGCAAGATAGGCTAAGAAAGCATGCAAGATTACGGTAAATCACATGGATTTCAAAGCAAGTAGCACATGGAGTATGCAAACAATGTTGAGCCCTTCAACAATGTTGAAGAAGGGCTCAAAATAAGCCTACTCTTAGCTTACATCATACTCTGAAACAGATCATACACAAGCCAAATATTCTATGCAAGAAACATGGCATACAAGAGGATATTGAGATAGGTGCTAGATGCAGCCACCAAACAGCAAGGGGTCCTCAATAAAACATGAAGAGGACCCCAAAATAAGACTATTTGAAGTTTGGGTCGAAGCCCAAAAGTGCTTGCAACTAGGGCTTAGATGTGAAGCAAGAAAAAGCTAGAAAGGGGAAGATGAAGACTTACCCTTGAAGACCAGCAAACCAGCACCTCTTGGACCAAGTTTAGGTGTTCCTAAGCTCTGAAGAACAGCCCCAAGTCGTTGGAAATGGAAGTGGTGGTGTTGTGCTATGGGTTGGTGAAGGAATGGTCCAAGAACAAGGTTGTTTTGAGGTGGATTGAGAGAGATATGGGATTGTAGATATATATGTTAGATATATATATCTATTCTCTGGTTTTCTTGCTCAGAATTTCCAACCTTAGCAATGGAGAGGAAGGCCTCTCTTATATAGGCAACCAAAGCCAAGACTTAGAGGCTAAGTCACCCAAAAAAAGGGGTCAAGGGGGGGCCAAAGCTTGTAAGGGAAGCTTGGACAGCTGGTAAGGCTTCTTGAGGAAGCCAAGACAAAGGGGACAAGGCCTCCCCAATACGCCATGAGCAAAGGGGCCAAAATGGGGTTAAAGGCTCCAAAATAGATACATATATGCACGTGGATCGGGTTCTGTGCATCCCAGCTGGCACAGCTGGTATGCACTAAGCTTGGGGGGTGCAAAGGGTTCAGGTCGGCCAGAAGGCTTAATCATCGGCCAAGATAAAGTGCCGGTCGGCACTCTTTTCTGCCGGTCGGCTAAATAGAGTGCCGATGGATGATTCCTTGGTCAAAACATGGCCGGTGGGTATGCAAATCGAAGCCCCGGAAGTTAGCTTTCCAATGGCGCAAACCTTGCATTAAAATTCCTCCTGTGCAAAAAGTTATGCCCTTTTCCGTGAAGTCGCGCAGACTCGATCCAACCGGAATGATCCCCTGCTTCAACCAATCATATCTCCTCCACCCGGACTTGGCTCTAGGAGATTCTTGAGTGCAAAGTGAAGCCCCGGAAGTCTTCTTTCCGATGATGGTGGCCTCATAGCTTAACTCCAAGTATTGAATTGAATAAGCCCGATTTAGCGAGGGCTGCTCGATTCCCTTCTACCGGATCTATGCCGAACTTCTCCCAAACCAGTTTTCTCCTCTCCTTTCCTTTTTTCTTCAACTCCAAACCCTTAAACAAAGTGTTTGGGAAGATTTGCCTCTCTTCTTGCGAAGAATTGAACTGTGCCTGCACATCTCTCAACACCGAGCAAACTATCAAGAATGCCCAAGTCTTGAGGCGGTCAAAAATGGGGTGTCTGATTTGCCCTCTTGTGAGAACTTCGAAAGTCATAACAATGACGGAGTGAATGTCAAAGCCCGAGACGACTCCATTTTTGACAAGGCGAAGACTTGGACAAACAAACAAAATATCGATAAATAAATGGTTGTACCAAGAACGCCACGATCCTTTGCAAGGAATCAAACCAGCGTAGTTCATGCAGGATGCAAAGTGATGCACAATGCAAGTGCATAACTTATGATCATGCAAAGGATGCTGTGATGAAGCAATTATGCAAAATAAATGCAACATTTTAAGCGAATGTTATGCAAGCAAGTAGACATAAACCAGACTACATGTCATGTAGAAAGGATGTAAGAGAATTATGCAATTCTCACGAACATGTGCGTTAGATACACAAAAGTGAACGAAGTGTGATGGATACACTAAGTGGACAAACATGTGTGATGGATACACCAAAGTGAAGAGAGTGTGATGGATACACTATATGAATAAAGTGTGATTGATACACAAGGGAAGCAAAATACACAAAGCAAAACGAGTGTGATGGATACACTAAGCAAATATGTGATAGATATACTAAGCAAATGTGTGTGGTGGATACACAAAGGAGCATGTGATAGATACAAAAGGTGAAAGTGTGTGATAGATACACAAAGTGAGCGTGTGATTGATACACTAAAAGCGAACACAGAGTGTGATAGATGCACTGAGTGAACAGGGCGTGATTGATACACTAAAAGCGAACACAAAGTGTGATAGATGCACTTAGTGAACAAGTATGATTGATATACTAGAGGTGAACACGAAGTGTGATAGATGCACTTAATGAACAGGAGTATGATTGATATACTAAAAGTGAACACGAAGTGTGATAGATGCACTTAGTGAACAGGAGTATGATTGATATACTAAAAGTGAACACGAAGTGTGATAGATGCACTTAGTGAACAAGTATGATTGATATACTAAAGGTGAACACAAAGTGGGATAGATGCACTTAGTGAACAGGAGTATGATTGATATACTAAGGGTGAACACGAAGTGTGATAGATGCACTTAGTGAACAAGTATGATTGATATACTAAAGGTGAACACGAAGTGGGATAGATGCACTTAGTGAACAAGTATGATTGATATACTAAAGGTGAACACAAAGTGGGATAGATGCACTTAGTGAACAGGAGTATGATTGATATACTAAGGGCGAACACGAAGTGTGATAGATGCACTTAGTGAACAAGTATGATTGATATACTAAAGGTGAACACGAAGTGGGATAGATGCACTTAGTGAACAAGTATGATTGATATACTAAAGGTGAACACGAAGTGGGATAGATGCACTTAGTGAACAAGTATGATTGATATACTGAATGTGAATGAAGTGTGTGATTGATACACTGAATGCAATGAAGTGTGTGATTGATACACTAGATGCAATGAAGTGTGTGATTGATACACTGAATGAAATGAAGTGTGTGATTGATACACTGAATGCAATGAAGTGTGTGATTGATACACTGAATGCAATGATGTGTGTGATTGATACACTGAATGAAATGAAGTGTGTGATTGATACACTAAATGAGGATGTGCGTGATAGATACACAAAATGAGAATGAAATGTGATTGATACACTAAATGAGTATGTGCGTGATAGATACACAAAAGCGAAGATGTGCGTGGAAAATGAGAATGAAATGTGATTGATACACTAAATGAGTATGTGCGTGATAGATACACAAAATGAGTGAAGTGTGATTGATACACTAAATGAGAATGAAGTGTGATTGATACACTAAGGCAAATGAAGTGTATTAGATACACTAAGTGGAGCAAATGACTGTGTGTGATAGATACACGAAGTGAATAGAGTGTGATTGATACACTAAAGCAAATAAAGTGTGTTGGATACACTGAATGAATAAAGTGTGATTGATACACTAAGGCAAATAAGGTGTGTGATTGATACACTATTGTGGCTTGAAGTAGACTTGATCTTGAGCTTGAAGTAGAGGTACACTCATACTTCGGAGCACTGGCAAGGCCTGAAGAGGTACACACGGGATGCAGTCTCGGAACTTACTGAAGGTGAAACACACTCAGATGCTTCAATTTTCCCTCTTTTCTTTTGCTGCGATCTGGAACCTATATAGCCAGATAGGTCACAGGTTCTCTGTTCACACTTATCGGGGTGAACCTGCGGTTTATGAAAGAACGAATCTGTTTTGCACAAATGTGGAGAATGGCACGGCACTCTGAGCACAAGATGATTTGATTTTGAAATTGAAATTGAGTTCTCAACTGGGTATTGAGTCTACGACTGGACACAGCACACCACGACTCGACATGGAAATAAAAGGCACATAACCTAGACACACCGAGTGACACTCGAGACGACTCAAAACGAGAATCGAGACAAACAAAAGGACACGACACTCAAACGTGCACAGGGAGCCTGTTTCACCGGGTATTATTTCCCACCCTTTCTCATTTGTGATCCTCACATCACTCGGCCCTCAAGCTCTTGTTTTCTGAAAAAAGCCCTTTTCTCATTTTTTCTCTCATCGCACATCTCTCTATTCTTCAATCTCTCATTTTTCAATCCCTCCCCTGGATGGTTGATGGATAAACTGCAAGTTGTGGGCTCGTGCCCCTAGCATTCTGCTAGATTCTTTTTCTTCTGTACACAGCAGCTAACATCGGTTGATGATGTCCTGCTGGGGAGTTTGGACGTGGTTAGATCTGTCCAGATGAGGAAGTGGAACATCTTGATCCATTCCAGTTTGTGCTTCGCACTTGGCTTGATACCTCGTTGCTTGGAGGATGTTGAGAGCTTTCAGCCCTTTGCTGTTGACTTCAGTTGTGCCCTCTTCTGGCAGGTAGAGTGCCTTTCTGGCAAGTATGTTGATGATGGGGAAAAGACAGGAAGCCTGACTCAACTGTGCCCCTAGTTCATCATTTTGACCATTTTTGTTTTACTTTCTACTAAAAACATTTTGACCAACATGAGAGTTAGATTAACATGCTTGTTCGATTTTTGATTTGTAATCATGTAAGTCAGGCTATGAGCACTGAAAATTTTCCTTTTTTTTTTTTTTTTTTTTTTTGGGTCCAAGAAATGGTCGATTTTGGAAAAATGGAGTGGTTTTGAGAGAATAGTCAACCTCGGTAAAAATTCTCAAAACATGTTTTGCAAATACCCTGCTCAACAAGTACGAACCTACCCTTGAGATCGCAACCTCGAATCCATAACAATGGAAAATTGCCCTTGTCCGAAGGATACCGCATGGCAAATGAAAGTTGCCCTTGTTTGAATGGCACCGCGGTGCATTGAATGGCAACGGAAAGTTGCCCCTTGTTTGAATGGCACTACAACAAGATCGTGAGATCCTCGAGTGATGAACACAACCAAACCCTCGGATCTGAGAGAGGCAAAGATGGTCAAAACATTGCATGGACACGGTCGAATTTGAAGTGTTTACTGGACTTGAATGAAGTTGCCTCGTATCCCAAACATGGGAATCAAGCCTTCGTAGTTCGGGATTAAGGTACACTCGGGTATTTAACCTCTCCTTTTATGCTCTAACTTTTGCCAAGGCGCCTGTTGCAGGTTTTCGACCTTGCGAGCTTCTTTTTCTTTCCTTTTCAATTCTTTTTCATTTTTTTCTTCTTTTTTTTTTCTTTTTCTTTTAGGCTCTAACTTTTGCCAAGGCGCCCGATGCGGGTTTTCGACCTTGCGAGCTTCTTTTTCATTTTTTGCATTTTTTTTTTTTATTTTTATTTTTCTCTTGCTCTAACTTTTGCCTGGGTCGCCCTTCCGGGTTTTCGGCCCAGCGAGCCTCTCAAAGGGTAAAAAGTGTAACAAGTCCATGCCAAATGGTTTTCGAGATTGAAGCCATCTGTATCCAAAAGAGTGGCTGTTGTATCGATTCTTGAAGGATCCATCTTCGGCTCTTCGAGCACATCGGATATTTTTTGCCCCTAGTTCAAAGGGGGGGCTTCTGATCTAGCTTCCCAAGCCTCTCTTGACGACATCTGATCTTCTTGATTTGACTTTCTTGCCTCTTGTTCGAGGGCTGCTTTGAATCTGGCCACACAGGCCTCACATTGTAGTTAACCGTTGAACGTTCTGAATTTGAGTCCAAGGTTTGAAAATGAGGGGTCGAGTCTCGAGGCTGAGAGCGATCCTAGGCTGCACAATCTCAAGAGCGATTCCACACATGTCTTCGCAGGACCGCGCAAAACATTTTTTGAAAGTTTTTAAGAAAGCGACAAATCGCTTGGTTGAAAGCGATGTAGGACCAATCTGGATCAAAGCTAGGGTCCTTCTCAGTACTCACACTAACAAGCATGATTTCATTCATTAAGGGCTTAGCACGCCTCTCTTTCTCTCAGTTGATCAAACTTTTGCAAATCCCGAGGAATTCCTTCCTCTTCGTTTTCACCGCAGTGTTCAAAAAGTTTTGAAAAACTCAGGTCATTACAATGACTTCAAGGCACAGAAAAGACAGAGTTCTTAGTCAAATACTTCCATCTTATTTAGAAATTTTGGCACAACTGGCACATGGCAGAAGCAAACGCGAGAGCGTGGAAATCACTGCTGTTTCATTCAAAATCTGTTGGTGTTACTGGCTCCAGGCAGAAACAGACTCAAAACAAAATGAAAAGATAAGCACAAAGCAAAATGGTGATGCCTGAGGTAACGCCCCCGGAATCACCTGACTCTAACAAAACAGAACTGACTCGATATAACGAGACAGACTCAACAGGGTTGACTTGATACAATGAGGCAGACTCAACAGGGGTGACTCGATACAACAAGGCAGACGCAATACCCAAATCAGAAGGTAGGATAAACAGCATTCACAAATGCTCAAAATAGTGCGTGCCATCCATCACATCTGAAGTAAACTGAGCAGCGACAAAGAAGTGGTTCATCCCGATCACATAACAACACAGTTTAGAGTACCCGGTATATCGACCTTACGCTATGGTTCCAAGACTACCTAGCAAAGAAAATAAAAGATCTCACTCAACTTCCTTTGGAGCGGATATGAGCAAAGTGAACGATCAGATTCTATTATCGATCCTTTGTTCTCAAATCACTACCCCAAATCTGAATCGATACCCGCAGATATAAGCGATTTTCAAAACATCGACATCGGTGCACTCAGGATACCCGGATCGCTAAACCGGTATATGCATTCCTCAGAGATACACTCTAAAAGCACATAGCAAGTAAATGAGAGCCAATACACCCTATGTTGGGGTAAGGTTTCCGTCCTATTTTGTCGAGCTAGGGTTTCACTACGCACGCGGTTTCAAACAACCTATATCGGGTAAGCAACTGTCCTAGTTTGGAATGGTCACTATGGATCGAAATATGCACTAGGTCGAATGGTCAAAGGGTGCCCTTGAAGACCGGGTTTGTGTTCTACATCGGCAGAGCCCGCAACCGGTCAGCCTTATGGACATGCCTTGACAAGACAAGCCTCCGGCAAACCGCTCAGGAATAGCAGATGGCCAACACGGTGTCCTAGGCGCACCAATGCACATGCAATGCAAAGAAACACATAAGTGAAATCAAAACAGGATATCACGAGTTCGAGTCAAGCTCTCTAAACTCCCCAGCAGAGTCGCCAGAAACTGTAGCACGTCCGTGGGGGACCTCGCGCTAACCGTTCGGACTCTTTAAGTTTGTTGCGGTTCTAAATCTGAACCAAAGAGTCCCCCTCTGGCAAATCGTTTTAAGGAAAACAGATTTTTCGAAAAGTAGTGCCAAACATGGACTGCTTCGCCAGATTACAGAGTCGCCACCTAAATATTTTTTAATTGGGAAATTTAGGAAACCCTGACTCAAGGTCAAGGCCACATGTCCGCTATCACCAAAGTGGTCTTGGCTCGAGCTTGGGTGCGATCGGGAAGGTCACTATGAGCACCCCCTTTCGCCGTCAAGACCGCCTCTACTAACCGTGATATCCGCTTTTGAAAACTTTATGCTCTTATTAGGTTATTAGCCTAGAATTACTATGTTATGACAAAGAAACAAGTATAGACTAGATCGCCTAATTTGGGAATAAACATTGCATATCCATTTTGTCTCTAAAGCGTGTTAGATTTTGCTACCGCAAGTAGGCTAAAATACGGATTTCAATGAGTTGTCCCAACTCAAGCAATCCAACCTCCACCCACGCATTCAAACAATAATATCACATAAGCATTTAGCCGATGGTAAGCATCTTGTCATGTTAACATTCACACGCATGCGATATGCTAAAGCATAAATACTTACATCGTACTCGCCAAAACAAGAAACTAGTTAGCAAACATGCATGACCTAGTTCATGTTAAATGGCTAATGCAACACAAGTAAATGCAATCTAGAGTAGGCTCGGCTAACCCTAAACATGGCATATGTAATGCGATCGAATAGCACGTATTCAATTTGGAAATTGAAAGTTACGATGCAGTTTGTATGATGTACCGAGCCCGGTGCATGTAAACAAATGCATGAATGCACACATGTATTGCATAAGGTATGCTAATTTAGACATGCCCTAATCTACCATAAGCAGGTAAATAAAAGGGATAGAAAGAAGTGGGGGTTGGAAGACATGCACCCACTCACGCACACTTATTACAATTGCGCCCTCGCTCGGAGGGACCGAAATAACAATACAGTCCCAAAATAAATGAATAAATTAATTATTACAAACTTCTAATTATTAAAATTAAAGCATGTAAATAAATGCAATGGGGCCTCAGCCCTGCCTTGGGATGCGCGAATGATGCATGCTCGATGTCCGCCTTGCCCGGAAATCCGCACCGTGCCACTGCTGTCTCTGTTTTCACTGTTTGTCACCTCTGATGACTGCACAAGTCCCAATGTATGCTCCCTGCACACTGTGGAGTGCCACCGGCTGAAGAGAATGGCCACCGGCCGAAGGGTATGATCACCGGCTGTGATTTGTGCTATCGGCCAGACATGTTCTGCCGATCGGCACTAAACACTGCCGACCGGCCAAATGTTCCTGCTAAAACCTGCAGTTGACAGCAGCAAGAGGCAAGCAAGGTATGGCAATTCATTTCAAGCAAATGTGTGCACCACCACACTCCATATCATGTTTAAGACTCAAGGGAGTATGGTGCTTGACCCTCGGACCATCAATTACGCATTTCAATGCATGATGGCCCAAGAAACCAAAGTGTGCAATTTGATTTCAAATGTTATGCAAACCAAATAAACACACAAAGCCCAACCTCTATCACTTGATCAAGAGGCAAGACATGCATGCCAATGTCATGCAACCTAGGCATGTTATCTAGTATGCAACATGGCATGGCAAGACACTTATGCAAGCATACAAGCACACATGAGGCAATGCAAACCAATGAAAGGATGGACTTATACATGACTTAGGCAACTCAAATAGGCCTAAAATCACACAACATGCTCAGAAATGAAGGCTAGAATGCACACACACATGCATACAATTGTGGTCCAACACTTAGGCACGAACATGGCAACTCTCAAGCACACTTAAAGAGACCAAACATAGACTATGAGCATGCATTGTAAAGCTCTGAAAATCATGCTAAACATGGTGCCGAACCAAACAACAAAGTAGGCTAAGCCTCCATACAAAGCGGTCCAAGCATTAAGGCAAGCCAATGAGGCTTTGAACCACACTTAGTACAACCACACATGGCAATACTTAAACAATTAAAATCAGAGTTTTAACACATAAAACTAAGTCCAAAGGACCCCCTAGATGGCATCTAGATGGTTCAAATTCAAAAGTATGCATTAAGGCCAAAACATGGAGCATACAACACATGCTTTTAAAGCACTAAAGAGACAACTAAGGTAAGCATACAAGCACACCAAAGGAACTGAAATAGCATGCTAGATGGTTCCAAACCACTAAAATGATGCAAGCAACACATGCTATATACTCATGCACTTAAGGCTAGCAAGCCAAAATGCAAAGTGGCTATATAAGACAAGTCATGGATGGCCTAAACAACCAAAAACAGATCTTATACATGACAAAATAAGCACATTTTCAGTGTATGACCAGCCGCAAAAACAGAAGCAAGATAGGCTAAGAAAGCATGCAAGATTACGGTAAATCACATGGATTTCAAAGCAAGTAGCACATGGAGTATGCAAACAATGTTGAGCCCTTCAACAATGTTGAAGAAGGGCTCAAAATAAGCCTACTCTTAGCTTACATCATACTCTGAAACAGATCATACACAAGCCAAATATTCTATGCAAGAAACATGGCATACAAGAGGATATTGAGATAGGTGCTAGATGCAGCCACCAAACAGCAAGGGGTCCTCAATAAAACATGAAGAGGACCCCAAAATAAGACTATTTGAAGTTTGGGTCGAAGCCCAAAAGTGCTTGCAACTAGGGCTTAGATGTGAAGCAAGAAAAAAGCTAGAAAGGGAAGATGAAGACTTACCCTTGAAGACCAACAAACCAGCACCTCTTGGACCAAGTTTAGGTGTTCCTAAGCTCAAGAACAGCCCCAAGTCGTTGGAAATGGAAGCGGTGGTGTTGTGCTATGGGTTGGTGAAGGAATGCTCCAAGAACAAGGTTGGCTTGAGGTGGATTGAGACAGATATGGGATTTTAGATATATATGTTAGATATATATATCTATTCTCCGTTTTCTTGCTCAATTCCAACCTTAGCAATGGAGAGGAAGGCCTCTCTTATATAGGCAACCAAAGCCAAGACTTAGAGGCTAAGTCACCCAAAAAAAGGGGTCAAGGGGGGGCCAAAGCTTGTAAGGGAAGCTTGGACAGCTGGTAAGGCTTCTTGAGGAAGCCAAGACAAAGGGGTCAAGGCTTCCTCAAGAAGCCATGAGCAAAGGGGCCAAAATGGGGTTAAAGGCTCCAAAATAGATACATATATGCACGTGGATCGGGTTCTGTGCATCCCAGCTGGCACAGCTGGTATGCACTAAGCTTGGGGGGTGCAAAGGGTTCAGGTCGGCCAGAAGGCTTAATCATCGGCCAAGATAAAGTGCCGGTCGGCACTCTTTTCTGCCGGTCGGCTAAATAGAGTGCCGATGGATGATTCCTTGGTCAAAACATGGCCGGTGGGTATGCAAATCGAAGCCCCGGAAGTTAGCTTTCCAATGGCGCAAACCTTGCATTAAAATTCCTCCTGTGCAAAAAGTTATGCCCTTTTCCGTGAAGTCGCGCAGACTCGATCCAACCGGAATGATCCCCTGCTTCAACCAATCATATCTCCTCCACCCGGACTTGGCTCTAGGAGATTCTTGAGTGCAAAGTGAAGCCCCGGAAGTCTTCTTTCCGATGATGGTGGCCTCATAGCTTAACTCCAAGTATTGAATTGAATAAGCCCGATTTAGCGAGGGCTGCTCGATTCCCTTCTACCGGATCTATGCCGAACTTCTCCCAAACCAGTTTTCTCCTCTCCTTTCCTTTTTTCTTCAACTCCAAACCCTTAAACAAAGTGTTTGGGAAGATTTGCCTCTCTTCTTGCCGAAGGAATTGAACCTGTGCCCTGCACATCTCTCAACACCGAGCAAACTATCAGTAATGCCCAAGTCTTGAGGGCGGTCAAAAATGGGGTGTCTACACATGCCTACCACCATGTTTTCGTCCTGACATCCTAATAAAGGTGACAAAAGGATTACCACAATCACAAATGTGCCGAAGCTATTTCACTCGCGTCCTAATACATTGGACAACTGTAAGTCACTCCACGTAAACACATAATCACATAAGCATTTACAAATTTCATTTCTGGATAATGACCGTCCCGTGGCGTTGCTAGAGTTCCAGTTAGAAACGACATTGATCAAGTGCTTTTACAACAGTACTCCCAGAAACCCATAGACCCGATCAACATCATAGAAACTAAATTCCATACCAATATAGTTACATAAACATGTTATCACATAAGCACAAAACATCATACATAAGTCTCTAATAAGCGAGAGAAATCCATTGTGGTACTAACCACTTCCCACGTATCCAAAGTATTCAAACTCGGTACGCTCTGATACCAAGTTGTAACACCCTCAAAATAATACATAATCCCATCATCTATCAGTTCTATGTACATGATAGATAATCATATTTCCATACATACATCAGAGTTAATATTACAAAAAGGTATTTCATATAAGTCCCAAATGTTTACAAAATAATGGAATGCCCTGTGGCTTACATCTTTCCAAGTTGTTACTTGGTTACACAAAAGAAGAGTTCTAACTCTTTCACAAGTAAAGCCCTCGGCTTAGATTTACATGTAATCAACAAAACAAATAACAGAAATAGAGTCTTCAACTCCTCAACCTCCCAAGCTAAGACCTTGGAGGCAGCATGTGTAGACACCCCATTTTTGATCATCCTTGAGACATGGACGTCACCGTTTGAACAGTCGGTGATCATCCATGTTCGTGTTCGTCCTGAGTTCTCGGAGCTCTCGGCCACACGCCTCGCCTCAAGACCTCCCGACTCAACTGTTTTGTGTTTGGTTTTGCACCAAACACTTGTGTTTTGCTTTTGAGGGACAGGGAGTGGCTTGTTGGCCATCCCCACACCTCACCGGCCATGGCTTGAGGCCATCGGCCATTGTTTTGTTGCCATCGGCCAAATGTTTAGCCGGTCAGCACTCTTTGTGGTCGGCCGACCATTCTTTTGGCCAATTTGTCATTTTTGGCTGGCCGATCACTGTGCATCTGCTTTTGGCAGATATTTTGTGTCAGCTATGATAGCTGGCACCCACTTTGTGTCAGATATTTTGTGTCAGCTATCAAAGCTTAGCTTGTTTTGTAAGCTTTGCAAGAGTGAATCTCTATAAAGGAAGGGCTTCTCCTCCCTCAGCAAGGGTTCCAAGAAAATTCCAGAGGGTCTTAGATTAAGGTTAGGGTTTGTGTATACGTCTATCTCTATATCTTCCTCTCTTGTGAGTTTTGTGTGGGCTTAGGTGTGTTTAGTCTTACTTTTGTGCACAAACACCTAGTGCTGCACCTTCTCTTAGATGCTAAGGTGTCAAAGGGTTGTTCTTGGAGATTTTTGGGTGGATTCAAGCTTGGAAAACCAGGAGCATTGTTCTTGAAGAGGTCTACAAGGGTGAGTGTTCTTGCTCTTTATTCCCCTTTTTTGCATAGGCTTTTAGCCATCCTTGCATCTGTTTTTAAGCTTAGTCTATCACATATAAAATTTCTGATTTTAAGTGCTTAAAATAGTTGTTTAAGGTTGCTTAGTTTGGGGTTGTTTGACCCCTCTTAGGCCTTGTTTGGCCCCATTTTTGTGCTATTTTGGTGAGCTCCAGGACCACCTTGTTTTGGCCTCCTCACCACTAAAATCCAAAGGGATTTCAGTGGTGGGGATGGTGCTAAGGTCCTAAGAAGGATAGGGCCATGCCCTCCTTGTTGCCTTCAATGTTGGCCATTTTAGCCTCGTGTGAGCATCTTATTTAAGTGCATGTTGGCCATGTCTTACATGTTATTTTTGCTTATTTTGTCATAATATGGCAGCTTTTAATTGGTTTAGACACACCATTCTTGCCTTGCATACTTGTCATGTAATGCCATTATTTGCCTTAACATGTACTTAGCATTTAGACTACTATGCTTACTTGTTTTGGCCAAGCTTTGTGAAGCTTTTATGCATATTTTGATGTGCTTGAGGTCTGATTTTGATCATTTGAGCCATCAATGGCATGCTTTGTATAGCCACCTTGCATTTTGGCTTGTTAGCCTTGGGTGCGTGAGTGTTGAGCATGCATTACTTGGCTCATTTCAGTGATTTGGAACCACTTACTATATCATTTCAGTCCATATGGTATGCTTGTATGCTTGCATTTGACGCTCCTTTAATGCTTTAAAAGGTTGGTGTTTCATGCTCCATGTTTGTACCATTGTGCATGCCTCTAAGATTAGGTCTTTTAGATGCCATCTAAGTGGTTTTTGAGGCTCACTTTGGCATGATTTGGGACTGTTTTGGTCCACTTTGGTCATTTGCTTCATGTGTCACATGATCGTAGTTTAAGTCCTTGGGCTTGGTTGCATGCTTTGCTTGCATTGGTAGGTTGATTTGGCATCATCTTCTACATATTTTCAAAGCTTATCATGTATGCTACTTGTCCTCTTTTAAGTGTGCTTAAAAGTCCCCTCTTTATGCTTAAGTGTTGGTCCATTTGTATGCATGTTTGCATGTGCGTTTGTACCTCATTTTCATAGCATTTGGCCACTATTTTGGGCTTGTTTGATAGCTACCTAAATTAGCTTAAGTCCATCATTCGCATGTTGTTGCATGCTCGCCTTGCGCGTTATTGCATACTTGGCCTATCGCACATTGTTGCATGCATGAATCACATTGCATTTGGCATGCATTTCCTTTTTGTTTGGTTGCCTGACATGTTACATGCCTTGTGTGCTTGTTTGCATTGTCATGTTGCATACTTACTCCGCATGCTAGGATTGCGTTTGGCATACATGCCTCACCTCTTGAATTGATTATGATAGAGGTTGGGCCCCTTGTTTGTTTTGTGTGCATCTCATTCCACATTGAAATGGCACACTTGGTTTCTTGGGCCATCACGCATCGAAATGCGCGATTGCTGGTTCGAGAATCGAGTACCATCTCCCTTTGAGTTATAAACATGATAATGGGTGTGGTAGTGCCCATATTACTTTGAAATGTATTGCCATACCTTGCTTGCCCTCTGCTGTTGTCAAAACAGGATTCTGCAAGCATACATGGCCGACCGACCACATCCAGTGTCGACCGGCCATGAATTGGGGGCCGAGAGCTCAATATATGGTCGATGACCACTTTGCCATGGCCAGTGGTGTTTCCTCTTGGCTGGTGGCATCCCACAGTGTTCAGAGAGTGCTTCTTAGGACTTGTGCAGTCTTCAGAGGAGAAAAACAGTGAAAATAGAGGCAGCTTGTGCATGGCGGTGGATTTCCGAGCGAAGCCAATCCGAGCATGCGTGCATACCTCTTCCCGAGGTTGTTTTACCACTTCATTAGCATAGTTAATTTGCTTAACTAGTTAATTGGTCTATAATTATTTAATTAGCTTGTTAGTTGTTTAAATTGTATTATTCTTTCGGTCCCTCCGAGCGAGGGCGAATTTATAATAAGTGTGCGTGCGTGTGATGCATGTCTTCCAATCCCCACTTCTTTCTCCCTTTTACTTACCTGCTTTTGATGGTAAGTATTAGGGCATATTTAATTTAGCATCCTTATGCTATGCATGCGTGCACCCATTCATTCGTATCGCATGCATCGGGCTCGGCGCATCATACTAATTGCATAGTATTTCAAATCTAACTTGAATACGTGTTATTTGTTGCATTCCACATGCCATCCTAGGATTCGCCGAGCCTATTCTAGTTGGATTTTGTATGCAATGCATTAGTCACTTAACATGAACTTGGATCATACATTGATTGCTAACAAGTTCTTTGTTTTGGCTCGGAGTACTCAGTAAGCTTTTTATGCTTTAGCATCTTGCATGAGTGTGAATGTTAACATGACAGCATGCTTACCATGTGGCTATATGCTTATGTGATATAAACTGTCTGAATGCCTGTGGGTGAAGGTTGGATTGTTTGAGTTGGAACGACTCATTGAAATCCGTATTTCATCCTACTCGCGAGTAGCAAGTTTCAAACCATTTTCCATATAAACAGATATGCGATTCTTTGTTCCAAATTAGGCAATCTAGCCTATAACTTTTGTGTTGTGCGTATCACATAGTAAGATTAGCTAATTAGATGGAATAAGAATGCATAATGTTTTCAAAGCTAGATATCATGGTTAGTAGAGGCCGATCTTTGATCGGGCAAGCGGGGGTGCTCATAGCTAACCTTCCCCAATCGTACCCAAATTCCCGAGCCGACGTAACTTTGGTGATGACAGACACGTGGCCTTAGGCAAACGAGTCAGGGTTTCTTAAATTCCCCCATAAAAAATATTTAGGTGGCGACTCAGTATCTAGAAAAACAGTCCATGTTTGGCACTTCTTTCAAAAAATCTGTTTTCCAAAAACGATTTACCGGATTTGGACTCTTTGGTGATTTATCGGTCTTGCATTGCACTTTGCCAGACTAGATTCAGAACCGTGACTATTTGAGTCCGAACTGTAGCATGAGGCCCACGCGGGTGTGTCTACAGTTTCTGGCGACTCTGCCGAGGATTTTAGAGAGCTTGACTCGAACTCGTGATATCTTGTTTTGATTACACTCATGTGTTTTTTTACATTGCATGTGCATTGGTGTGCCTAAGTCACAGTGTTTGCCGTCCGCTATTCCTGAACGGTTTGTCAGAGGCTTGCTTTGTTAAGCATGCCATAAGGCTGACCGGTTACGGGCTCTGCCACGATGGGAACACAAACCCCGGTTGTCACTGGGGCACCCCTTTAACCATTCGACTAGTGCATGTTCGGAATCCACAGTGACCATTCCAAGCTAGGACAGGTTGCTACCCGATTATAGGTTGTTGGAAACCGCTGCGTGCGTAGTGAAACCCTAGCTCCGAACAAAATAGGACAGAGAAACCCTACCCCAACATAGGGGTGTTTTGGCCCTTGTTTTCTTGTTATGTGCTTTTTGAGTTGACCTCTACAGGGAATGCATATATCAGTTTGCAAGTCTGAGTATCAGGCCTGAGGGCATCAGTATCGGAATTTGAGAATCAATTATATCTGCGGGTATCATATTCAGTTTTCAGGGCAGTGATTTTGGGGAACAGTGATCAATAGTAGAGTACAGTTATTCAGCTATGCTTGTGTCTGTTCTGATTGGACCGAAATGCTACGTGTTTTCTCTTTCAGTTTAGAGATTTAGCATAGAATAACCAGTGTTCTCCTTTGCTGAGGCAAGACAGAGATCTGATCCGTCAGTCACTGTACTTATGATGACGCAAAGTTCAGAGGAAATAGCAGTTATGGTAGCCGCATTGGATCAAGGAATCATCTTACAGGATGAAACCAATGTTGATGTACCGCATCTGCCCAGGTCGCCTGCCGCGCGCCCGATCTTGGAACCACAGTTGTGTCAAGCTCGCGAGCCCACCACGTTTGAATTAATGGGAATGATTGGTGATCTTCAGCGATCTGTGGCTGATCTCACCTACGGAATGTCAGCTTCGCCACCAACCACATCCTACGCCGGGAATTTTGTACCGCAGGAGCCCTCGCTATTGGGGCGAATTGTGATCGAGCTCAGCCAACCTGAGGCTGTCTCAAGCTATGGCCATGACATGTCAACAACAATAGGGTTTCACTCTAATATAGCAACCCAAACCCTCGATCAAGTTGAGGCCAGAGGTAAGAATAAAGTAGGAACAGATGCTGATCCCGTCGAACAACTGTTGTGGGCAGTCGAGGCTTTGAAAGCCGAAGGATTGAGTAAACAACAAATATTCGCGGTGATGGCCAAAACTGTGGATGATGCTTTCCCCAGTCCAACCGAGGGGAGTTCCCGCCAAGCGAAAAATCAGGATAGGCCCCATCATGCAAGAACAGTTCCCTCCAATCCCAACTCTACACCAGGAAAGGATCATAAAGTCAAGGCGGCACCTGCCGATCCTTTTGCCAGTGCGTCCGGCAAAAGTCAGCAAACTTCGAAGTATTTGCCCCGAGGACGCAGAGTCTTCCACGTACTCTACATGCCTTTGTCTAGGGCGCTCCAGATCCTTGCCGAAAGGGGGCACCTTAAACCCCTTGAGCCTCGGCCTCTCCCGAAGAATCTCCCTCCCTCACATGATGCTACCTTGTACTACGCGTACCGCCAGCAAACCGGTCATTGCACCGACAACTGTTTCTATATTCATCATGAAGTACAAGATTTGATCGACAATAAGGTCATCCTCCCACCCACCTTAGCAAAGTCTGTCACCGCTGAGTTGTTGGACTTCGAGGATACCACAAGTATGTGATCAGAAATTGGACCACCTGCGGGCGGCGCTCGGTGCATTTCAGATGTGGCGTCTAGCACGCACTGTTTTGAGCATTTGCAAATGCTGTTTCTTTTTAATTTCTGGCTCGGGTGTTGAGTTAGTTCTTTGGTTTTGTCTTGAGTCTGTCTCATTTGTCTTAAGTCAGTCTTTTTGCTTAAGGGTCTGTATTATTGTATCGAGTCAGTCCCATTGTATAGAAATCAGGTGATTCTAGGGTTGTTGCATCGGATATCATGTTTTGTAATTATCCTTTTGCTTTCTTTTGAGTCTGTCTCTGCTGTGGAGCCAGTTGCAACCAGGAAATCTGAATGAAACAGCTGCGGCTATCATGTTTCCATGCCTATTGCTACTTTGAGCCTGTTGTGCCAGCAAGTTTAGAATGAAATGACAGCGTATTTTACCTGCTCTTTTGTGCCTATAAGTCATTGTATTGACCTAAGTTTTTCAAAACTTTTCGAACAATGTGATGAAAATGAAGCGAAAGGAATTCCTTGGTTTTTTCAAAATTTGACCAATTGAGAGAAAGAGAGGCATGCTAAGCCCTTAATGAATGAAATCATGCTTGTTAGCCTGAGTACTGAGAAGGACACTGACTTGATCAAGATTGGTTCCACACTATCTTCGGTGCGAGCGATTTGTGACTTTCTTAAAAACTTTCAAAAACAAAATGTTTTGCGCAGTCCTGCGAAGACCTGTGTGGAATCGCTCTTGAGATTGTGCAGCTTAGGATCGCTCTTAGCCTCGAGACTTGAGCCCTTGCTTTCAAACCTTGGACCTTGGTTTCAGACTGTTCAACGATCAACCGCGATGTAAGGCCTGTGTGGCCAGATTTGAAGCAGCCCTCGAACAACAGGCAAGGAAAGTCAGATCAAGAAGATCAGACCTCATCAAAAGAAACTTGCAAAACTAAATTAGAAGCGCCCCTCGAACTAGGGGCAAAAAATGTCCGATGTGCTCAAAGAGTCGAAGATGGATCTTTTTGCAAATCAGTATAGCAGTCATTCTCCTGGATTCAGATGACTTCAGGATCTCAAAAAACCATTTGGCATGGACAAAGCTACGCTTTTACCCTTGAGAGGCTCGCTGGGCTGAAAACCCGGAAGGGCGACCCAGGAAAAAGTTAGAGCAAGGAAAAAAAATACAAAAAAGAGAAAAATGCAAAAAAAAACAAAAAAAAAGAAAGAAGAAAAGACGAAAAAAGAAGAAAAGAATTGAAAAGGAAAGAAAAACGTAGCTCGCAAGGTTGAAAACCCAGAAGGGCGACCTTGGCAAAAGTTAGAGCGTGGTGAGGGTTAATACACGAGTGTACCTTAACTGGAACTGCGTAAGGCTTGATTCCCATGTTTGGGATACGTAGGCAACTTCATCCTGAAGTCCAGCCACAAACACTTCCAAATCGAGTGTGTCCATGTAATGGTTTTGATCATCCTTGCCTTCTCTGAATCCGGTAGTTCGGTTGTGACAACCGGAACTACCTAATGCTTGATTCGCATGTTTGGGATATGTAGGCAACTTCATCCTGAAGTCCAGCCACACGCACTTTCAAGTGACTGTGTCCATATATTGGTTTTGACCATCTTCGTCTTCTTTGTATCCGAGAGTTCGGTCGTGATCATCGCTAATGAGGATTGACTACAAAATGTTGTGGCGCTATCCAGACAAGGGGCAACTTTCTGTTGCCATGAGTCACTATTCAAACCAGGGGCAACTTTCCGTTGCCATGCAACTCTCTTCAAGCAAGGGGCAATCTTGCCTCCGATCTGAGGTTGTGCATCTCAAGAGTAAGTTCTACGCTCATTGAGCATTGACCGTTTGCAAAAATAGTTTTTGAGAATTTTTACTGAGGTTGACTAATTTTTTGAAGATTATTCTATCTTTTCCAAAACTGGACCTTTTCTTTGACCCAAAAAAGGAAAATTTTTAGTGCTCATAGCCTGACTTGCATGATTTTGAATAAAAAATGGAACAAACATGCTAATCTAACTTTCATTTTGGTCAAAACTTGTTTTAGTAGGAAAACCAAATTAAAAAAAATGGCCAAAATGATGAACTAGGGGCACAGTTGAGTCAAGTGTTCTGTCTTCCCCCCATCGTCAACATACTTGCCAGAAGGGCACTCTACCTGCCAACGAAGGGCACAACTGAGGTTAACAACAAAGGGCTGAAAGCTCTCAACATCCTCCGAGCAACGAGGTATCAAACCAAGTGTGAAGCATGAATCGGAATGGATCAAGATACTCCATTCCCTCAGCCAGGGCATCGACTAAACGCCACAAAAAATATATATATAGCTGTGAGCCAACAATGTTGGGCATGAACCCACTACCTCTTGTTTATCCATCAAACACCCTGGGGAGGGATGAAAAAAATGAGAGATTAAAGAACAGAGAGATGTGCGCTAAGAGAAAAAGTGAGCAAAAGGGTTTTGAGAGAAAAATCGAGCCTGAGGGCCGAGTGATGTGACAATCACAAATCAGAAAGGGTGGGAACAATACCCAAAGAAACTGGCTCCTCACGAACTGAGAGGCCTCTTGTCTTTGTAATGCATCTGTGTGTTGTGCCTTTTGCTTTGTTTGTCTCGATTCTTGTTTGGAGTCATATCCGAGCGTGTCTCATTGTGTTTAGGTTGTTTACCTTTTTTTTTTTTCGGTGTTCATTCTATTTTGTTCACTGTGTTCAGTCATAGGCTCAACACCCAGTTAAAAACCCTTTTCTAAAATCGTTTTGTGCTCAGAGTGCTGTGCCATTCTCCACATTTGTGCAAAACATGATTTGGTTCTTTTGTAAAACCACAGAGGTTCAACCCCGGGTCACTTGGAAACAGTGAACATATGGGTTCCGGATTGCATCTGAGTGTGTTTCAGCTTCAGCAGCTTCCACCTTTGTATTCCGGCTTTTCAGATTGGACTGTTTGTTCAGGATTCGCCATGTGCAGAATGAACTAAGACTACTGTGTTATGGGCTGTGTGTTCAAAATGAGCAGTGGGTTGTTTGAGTTGTTTTGCCGTTGGCCGGTTCATTATCTAGTTATTACAATACAAGTGTTTGATTTTCAGACAGGAGATCGATCTCATTTACATTGAGGTGTAATATGATGCAATGTGAAGTATGAGATGTACAAATGTAACACTTTTTCAGACAAAAAGTTTGTTTCATTTCATCATTTTTCAAATACATAGCTTTGGAGAAAACAAAAACCTGCCTGCGGTAGTACAAGGTAGTCAAGCTATCAACAAAAAGTAAAGCAAAACGAAAAAAAAGAAAAGTAGTGAAAGTCTGGATCAGCATCGATCATCTCAGGCCTACGGGTCTGTCCGCGTCCCCTTCCTGGACGAAGGCCCAGAAGCATCGTCATCAGCACCATCATCTGAGCCCGAGCCTGAGTCATCTCCGGTCTTCTCCTCGGACGACTCTGCCTCCAACTCCGCCTCTGTCTCCACCTCGGACTCATCATCGTCAGGTACCGATGCCCGAGAGCTACTCCCAACATGAATACACCCCGCTTTGGTGCGGGGGTATACTTTGCCCCCTCGCCCTCCTCCTCGAGCAGGAATAGAAGGCCCAGCTAGAGCACCTCCTACAGCAGGAATCTGGAATGGAGGCTGAAAAGCGCAAATGGCAAACACAGCAGTATGCTACGCAAAACAGAGTATGAATGCCGTAAGCAGTGTATCAGTACAAAATGCAGTGTATGAGTACATTGTATGAATGTTGTGAGCAGTATGTCGGTACTGAATGCAGTGACTGAGTGCAGTATATGAATGCTGTGAGTAATGTTGTGAACAGTTTGTGGGTTACAGTGTATCAAATGCCGTGAGGGCAGTGTATTGAGTGTTGTGTTGACAGTATGATACATCAGATTATGTGAAACAGTTTATGTATGGTTTGAGACCGTGATCAGAGGAACATACCGGAATACTATAAATGGCTAGAAGGTCGAGGCACCGCTGGAGCATCCCCATCACAGAGGCGATCAACTCCAGGGACTAGCGAGTGTACTCGGAGGAAGCCTGCAAAAGTGTTAGAAACATCAATATTTTGCAGAATATCAAATGAAATGAAATGAAATGACAGTGCAAAACACAAAATGCAATAATACATATCGGAGGCAAGTTGCAGAACCTGACTAGCTCGTGATCAGCCAGAGGGAGAGCGATGGGGATTTGCTAAATCTCTCCACCCTGCCCTCTGCATGTCATCATCGTGGGCAGTGCTGGCCAACTAGCCCCCCGTCCTCTCCGGTACCTAGCTCCCTGCTCTCTTCGAGACCCACTCCTGCCTCGGGCCTGAGGTGCCAGCGACGCTCCTGCCCTTGTTGCTGGTGCCGCTGGTCTCTCCCCCTCAACTCGGTGACCACCCATCAGTGGCTGCATGATGTAGGTCTGAACGTACTAAGCGTAATTGCCCTCGCCTTTGAAGCAATCACACTCCTAGCCGATGGTATACTCTGTCAGCTCCCGCAGAGTGTATCTCTCGGTATGCCTCACGTAAGTAGGGGGCGGACCCGGAACTGTCTGCTCTAGCACGCCTAAGGTCTGCCGCAAGAAGCGCTCACCCAGGTACCAAGCCTGACAGACCGGGCCCTCCAGCAAAATCCTGAAATGAGAGATCTCCTGAGCGCCCTCATACCGCTCCCGTACTGCGATGGGCAAGGAGGCCCACAGCTACCAGGTGATCTGCAAACAAAATACAGTTTGTTATCTACTGCTATTGAAAATGTAATACAAAGCGAAGCTTAAATGAAGTGTAATGTTTGACATACCTCTATGGCGGTAATAGTATCGAAATAGCGGTAGAAGAATGTGAAAGACTCCCAAGGCCTCCTCTCATACCTCATGTCGAAGCGGTGGGAGAATGGGATCATGAGAGGCATCTCCTCCTCTGGTACTGGGGCAAGCCTCGGGAAGTAGGCGTATACCCACAACTGTACAGAGTGTAACAGAACAGATATCAGTATGCTTATCAGATAAAGCAGAATGAAGAAGAAAGCAGACAAATCAGAAAACAGTGTGCGATGTGTCGTGTGCAGTGTGTGCAGTATACAGTCAGTGTAAAGCAGATTGCATGTTTGCAGTGTGTACAGTATACAGAGTACAGATAATGTAAAGCAGAAATGTAAAACAGAAGAAGAAGATGTACCTCCCAAGCTCGCCAGTAGCCTCCGAGCAGCTGTCTGCTGAGGCGAGAGGATCAGCTCATGTAGCCATAAAGTGTGGCCAAACCTGCGCCACCCTAGTCATAGCGGCGAATCCGTGTGACGTCCACCAAGGAAGCCGCGAGCATAATGCTCCTCCTCCTCCTGAGTTGTCGGCGACTGAATCCTGAAGTGGCCCTCGAACCATGAGTATCTGACAAATCCTGGATGGGCAAGAGGTGACAGCTCACCAAGCAAGTATATCTAGGCAGCCTCCTACTCATCCATCTCTGTGTCGAAGGGAATTGGATCATCCCCTACCCCGATGCCGGTGCGCATCGAGAAGTCGAATGGATTCATCGTCATGTTTTCCGTGGCAGAGAAATGGAAGGAATCGGTTGTGTCCCACCACCTCTCCACCAAAGCGGCAAGAAGAGGTCCACTCGCAGTGTGGTGGGAGAGCCCCATCCAGAAAGTGTCGAAGCCGGCCTGGTCAATGATCGTGGCGAATCGCTCAAAGCTCCATGTACCACCCCCGGGCCATGACATTCCCATACCTCCGGAAGGCATGGGAATCCCCCTGTGGTCAAACCGAACAATTGCAAAGCAGTGTTACAAATATAGTGTTGATTACACTCAGGATCAAAGAAAATGCAGTGCGTTTGTGCACATTTCCAGTTAAACAGATATCGGGTGCCGGTGTCCTCGCAGTGAACTACAATATGTGATGTATCAGTGTTTGAGTGGTTCGATGAAAATGTAATGCGTGTGTGCACGCTTTCTAGTTAAACAGATATCGGTGTCGGTGTCCTCAGTGAACTATGACATATGATGTGTCGGTGTTTTGAGTGGTTCAAGATGATATAGCGTGTCGCATGTGTTCAGATTCAAACAGATATCGGTGCGGTGTGCTCACAAAGGAACTACAACATACGATGTGTCAGTGTGTTTGGGTGGTTCAGTGAAAATACAGCGTCAGTGCATGTGTTTAGATTCAAATAGATATCAGGTGCAAGCATGTTCACAGTCAACTACAGTATGCGGTATATCGGTGTATCTGAGTTAAACAGTTAAAAGGCAGAATCGACTATTGCAGTTATACATTCTACTTTGCAGAAAATGAAACGGGGAAGAGTGTACCTCAGAGGTACCGAAGGACAGATGTGACTCTGGCTTGCACAATAGGAGCTCCGGTGCCACACCCCTGGCAAAACTCCTGAACTGGCGAAGTCCGTCGGGAGGCAGCACGTGAATTGCCGGCCTGTAGGTCACCGGGTCGAATGGTCGGATGTGAAGTGGCAAGAGCTCTGCCTCTGTGTCCATATCTATCTCCAGGGGAGCCCCACCGCTTGGAATGTCATCCGCCATCTTGATAATGGTGCGAAAATGGTCAAGAATGTGAAAATTGAGCGAGAATATGAAAAGTCAACTGAAAAGTCAACCCCGAGAAGGTGGAAAATGGCCGGAAAGGTTGGAGTGTGGAAAAGGCATAGAGATCGAGGTAAACTTGAGGGAAACATACCCCGAGTGGCGGAAATTGAGAAAAAAGACATCGAAACAATGATTTGGTTGGTTCAAAATGTGCGAAACACGAAGGAGTTTGAATCGAATCCAGACTCGAAAAATCGAGAAAAAACGAGGATCGAAGATGGAAAAATGACCTAGAGAGGTGGGGGAGGATTTTTCGAGCAAGAGGCAAGTGATAGAATAGGGTTTAAAGCCCTATATTTAAAGACCCGTGCCGAATTAACAAAACTGCCCCGAACAGGCACTTTTGGCCAGTCAGCCATATTGTTGGCTGGTTGGCCAAATAGATGGCCGGTGGCCTTATTTTTGTGGCCGGTGGATGACCGGTGGAGTCCCCTCATGGCCGGTGAGTCTCCGACACCCTTGTTTGGGTCAGATATGTGGTTTTGGGCTCTCTTTGCTCAAGACAGTGCAAGAAACTGCATTTTTGAAGCTTAACCGGTCTCTGTGCCGTGTCTTCTGTGCATAACACTCGAATACATGCAAGTTGTATCCTTTTCGTATCCTTTTGTATCTTGCGAAGTTCGGAAACTGCTTTAAATACGTTGCATTGTTATGCATATCATTGTATGCGTTGCAGCGCGCATCATACTCGCATTGCCATGCACATATGCTATGCGTTGTCACGCACGCCATACCTACATTAGTATGCACATTCTTTAGGTTGCATTATTATGCGTACCTCATGCGCATTGCCATGCATTTCAAAAGACGCGCGTTGCCGCGCATTCGAAGTTACATGCATTGTCATGCATCTCAAAAGGCATGCGTTGTCACGTATTTCGAGTCCGTTCGCATTGTCAAAAAAAAAAAAAAAAGAAAAACAAAACAAAACAAAAAAAACCAAACATGCATATGTCATGCATTCACTGTAAATAGTGCATATGTCATGCATTTCACTGTAAATAGTGCATATGTCATGCATTCATTATATACATGCATTGTACATAGTATCCATCCATTGCATATTGTATATATTGCATTGTAGCTTGCATGCATTCATTGCATCACCTCCACTTACGACCATGCCTTTCCTTGTTGAGCTTGGTCTGGTATGTGCCCATACCTTTCACGTTGAAGCACAGTAATGATATTATGTGTATGCACCTAGTGTTGTAGGTGACGGCACCGTTTCTGTGTTAGATGCGGTTTGTATGTGTCCATGCCTTTCCTAGGCAAGATTTGGCTTGGCCACGTGCCTCATCCACTGTAAATATTACATTTACATTACATTGCATATTGTATATATTGCATTGTAGCTTGCATGCATTCATTGCATCACCTCCATTTACGGCTTGCACCTTTCCTTGTTGAGCTTGGTCTGGTATGTGCCCATACCTTTCACGTTGAAGCACAGTAATGATATTATGTGTACGCACCTAGTGTTGTGGGTGACGGCACCGTTTCTATGTTAGATGCGGTTTGTATGTGTCCATGCCTTTCCTAGGCAAGATTTGGCTTGGCCGCGTGCCTCATCCACTGTAAATATTACATTTACATTACATTGCATATTGTATATATTGCATTGTAGCTTGCACGCATTCATTGCATCACCTCCATTTACGGCTTGCGCCTTTCCTTGTTGAGCTTGGTCTAGTATGTGCCCATACCTTTCACGTTGAAGCACAGTAATGATATTATGTGTACGCACCTAATGTTGTGGGTGACGACACTATTTCTGTGTTAAACGCGGTTTGCATGTGTCCATGCCTTTCCTAGGCAAGATGTATTTTGGCCGCAGGCCTTATCCATTGCATCCATTGCATTCTAGCTTGTAAATATTGCATTGTACATAGCTTGCATTGTCATGCATCTTTCCTTATATGCATTGTATTGCATTCTTCCTTACTTTGCATTGTCATGCATTTCCTTACTGCATCATTTAGTATGTAGGTTTCATTGTACATAGCTTGCATTGTCATGCATTCATTGTATTGTACATAGTTTAGTTTGTATGCATTTGCATCACATCCATCTACGGCTTGCGCTTTTCCTTGTTGAGCTTGGTCTGGTATGTGCCCTTACCTTTCATGTTGAAGCACGGTTATGATATTATGTGTACGCACCTAGTGTTGTGGGTGACGGCACCGTTTCCGTGTTAAACATGGTTTGTATGTGTCCATGCCTTTCCTAGGCAAGATACGGTTTGGCTGCATGCCTTATCCATTGTATATATTACATTATAGTGTAATTTGTTGCATCCAGCATTTAAGATCACGATCTTTCTTCAGCGGGTCATTTCCCCACTTTTATCATCCCACCCAATTACTTGTATCTTGTGTTCAGTCTACACACTCATAGTTCTGCATGTGTACGTGCCTATTCCACTGCTGGTATTGTGGTTGGAGGGTGCCGGCACCTTTTCTATGGTAGACGGACTTTGCATCTCCATCATCTTTATGATATTTGTGTGGTTTTGAACTGCTTATGTTTTGATCATGTTTTAAATGCATTGCATATCATTTGCATTGTTTGTACATAGTGTTGTAAATATTGCATTATCATTTTGCATCCATTTCGCATTGTTATGCGTTGACATACATAGGTTGCATTGTCATGCACTCCTTCACTTGCGTTGTTACGCAGTCTTAACTTGCATGTCATGCATGTTACTAACAATATTGTACCTGTTAAGTTTCTCTCTTTTTTCAGGCACGATATTGTATGTACGGTTCATTTGAAGCTGGAGTGACCAGACGAACAGCACAGGTATTGTATTCTCCGCGTGAAACGTAGTGAGAATTGCATAATTCTCTTACATCCTTTCTGCATTGTAATGTAGTTGGATTTGTGTTTGATTGCTTAAAACTGTCGCATGTTATGCTTCGTTACAGCTTTCTTTGCATGATCATAAGTTATGCTCGGCTTTGTGCATTGTCTTGCATTTTGCCACAGCCTTCGGGTGCATATCTTATCTGTAGCTTGTATGCTTTGTCTAAGTCTTCAGCCTTGTCAAAAATGGATCGTCTCTGGGCTTTGACATTCACTCTCGTCATTGTTATGACTTTCGAAGTTCTCACAAAGAGGGCAAATCAGAGACACCCCATTTTTGACCGTCCTTGAGACTTGGACGTCACCGTTTGAACACTCGGTGATCATCCATGTTCGTGTTCGTCCTGAGTTCTCGGAGGTCTCGGCCACATGCCTTTCCTCAAGACCTCTCAACTAGACTGTTTTGTGTTTGGTTTTGCATTAAACACTTCTGTTTTGCTTTTGATGGGCAGGGAGTGGCTTGTTGGCCATCCCCACACCTCACCAGCCATGTCTTGAGGCCACCGGCCATTGTTTTGTTGCCATCGGACAAATGTTTGGCCGGCCGGCACTCTTTGTGGTCGGCCGACCATTGTTTTGGCCAATTTGTCATTTTTGGCTGGCCGACCACTGTGCATCTGCTTTTGGTAGATATTTTGTGCCAGCTGTGATAGCTGGCACCCACTTTGCACCCCCTCCATACACGTGTGAATCTCTTGCTTAGCTTCTTTTGTAAGCTTTGCAAGAGTGAATCTCTGTAAAGGGAGGGCTTCTTCTCCCTCCTCAAGGGTTCCAAGAAAATTCCAGAGGGTCTTAGATTAGGGTTAGGGTTTGTGTATACATCTATCTCTATATCTTCCTCTCTTGTGAGTTTTGTGTGGGCTTAGGTGTGTTTTGTCTTACTTTTGTGCACAAACACCTAGTGCTCCACCTTCTCTTAGTTGCTGAGGCATCAAAGGGTTGTTCTTGGAGATTTTTGGGTGAATTCAAGCTTGGAAAACCAGCTGGAGCATTTTTCTAGAAGAGGTCTACGAGGGTGAGTGTTCTTGCTCTTTATTTCCCATTTTTGCATAGGCTTTTAGCCATCCTTGCATCTATTTTTAAGCTTAGTCTATAACATATAAAAGTTCTAATTTTAAGTGCTTAAAATAGTTGTTTAAGGTTGCTTTGGTGTTTGGGGTTGTTTGACCCCTCTTAGGCCTTGTTTGGCCCCATTTTTGTGCTATTCTGGTGAGCTCCGGGACCATCTTGTTTTGGCCTCCTCACCACTGAAATCGGGGGATGGTGTTTTAAGGTCCTAAGAAGGAGAGGGCCATCCCCTCTCCATGTTGCCTTCAATGTTGGCCATTTTAGCCTCCTGTGTGAGCATCTTATTTAAATGCATGTTGGCCATGTCTTATGTGTTATTTGTGCTTATTTTGTCATAATATAGAACTGTTTTTAATTGGTTTAGACACACCATACTTGCCATGCATACTTGTCTTGTAATGTCATTATTTACCTTAACATGTACTTAGCATTTAGACTACTATGCTTACTTGTTTTGGCCAAGCTTTGTGAAGCTTTTATACATATTTTGATGTGCTTGAGGTCTGATTTTGATCATTTGAGCCATCCATGGCATGCTTGTATAGCCACCTTGCATTTTGGCTTGTTAGCCTTGGGGGTGTGAGTGTTGAGCATGCATTACTTGGCTCATTTCAGTGGTTTGGAACCACTTACTATATCATTTCAGTCCATATGGTATGCTTGTATGCTTGCATTTGACGCTCCTTTAATGCTTTAAAAAGTTGGTGTTTCATGCTCCATGTTTGTACCATTGTGCATGCCTCTAAGATTAGGTCTTTTAGATGCCATCTAAGTGGTTTTTGGGACTCACTTTGGCATGATTTGGGACTGTTTTGGTCTGCTTTGGTCATTTGCTTCATGTGTCACATGACCGTAGTTTAAGTCCTTGTGCCTGGTTGCATGCTTTGCTTGCATTGGTAGGTTGATTTGGCATCATCTTCTACATATTTTCAAAGCTTATCATGTATGCTATTTGTCCTCTTTTAAGTGTGCTTAAAAGTCCCCTCTTTATGCTTCAGTGTTGGTCCATTTGTAGGCATGTTTGCATGTGCATTTGTACCTCATTTTCGTAGCATTTGGCCACTATTTTGGGCTTGTTTGATAACTGCCGAAATTAGCTTAAGTCCATCATTCGCATGTTGTTGCATGCTCGCCTTGTGCATTGTTGCATACTTGGCCTATCGCACGTTGTTGCATGCTTGAATCACATTGCATTTGGCATGCATTTCCTTTTTGTTTGGTTGCCTAACATGTTACATGCCTTGTGTGCTTGTTTGCATTGTCATGTTGCATACTTAGCTCGCATGCTAGGATTGCATTTGCATACATGCCTCGCCTTTTGAATTGATTATGATAGAGGTTGGGCCCCTTGTTTGTTTTGTGTGCATCTCATTCCACATTGAAATGGCACACTTGGTTTCTTGGGCCATCACGCATCGAAATGCGCGATCGGTGGTCCGAGAATCGAGTACCATCCCCCTTTGTGTCATAAACAAGATAAGGGGTATGGTGGTGCTCACATTGCTTTGAAATGTATTGCCATACCTTGCTTGCCCTCTGCTGCTGTCAAAACAGGATTCTGCAGGCATACATGGCCGACCAACCACATCCAGTGCCGGCCAGCCATGAATTGGTGGCCGAGAGCTCAATATATGGTCGATGACCACTTTGCCATGGCCGGTGGTGTTTCCTCTTGGCCGGTGGCATCCCACAGTGTTTAGAGAGTGCTCCTTGGGACTTGTGCAGTCTTTAGAGGAGAAAAACAGTGAAAACAAAGGCAGCTTGTGCATGGCGGTGGATTTCCGAGCGAAGCCAATCCGAGCATGCATGCATCCCTCTTCCTAAGGCTGTTTTACCACTTCATTAGCTTAGTTAATTTGCTTAACTAGTTAATTGGTCTGTAATTATTTAATTAGCTTTTTAGTTGATTAAATTGTATTATTTTTTTGGTCCCTCCGAGCGAGGGTGAATTTGTAATAAGTGTGCGTGCGTGTGATGCATGTCTTCCAATCCCCACTTCTTTATCTCTTTTACTTACCTGCTTTTGATGGTTAGTATTAGGGCATATTTAATTTAGCATCCTTATACTATGCATGCGTGCATCCATTCATTCGTATTGCATGCACCGTGCACGGTGCATCATACTAATTGCATAGTATTTCAAATCTAACTTGAATACGTGTTATTTGTTGCATTCCACATGCCATCCTAGGATTACCCGAGCCTATTCTAGTTGCATTTTGTAGGCGATGCATTAGCCACTTAACATGAACTTGGATCATACATTGATTGCTAACAAGTTCTTTGTTTTGGCTCGGAGTACTCGGTAAGCTTTTTATGCTTTAGCATCTTGCATGAGTGTGAATGTTAACATGACAGTATGCTTACCATGTGGCTATATGCTTATGTGATATAAACTGCCTGAATGCCTGTGGGTGAAGGTTGGATTGTTTGAGTTGGAACAACTCATTGAAATCTGTGTTTTAGCCTACTCGCGAGTGGCAAATTTCAAACCATTTTTCAAATAAACAGATATGTGATGCTTTGTTCGAAATTTGGCGATCTAGTCTATAACTTTTGTGTTGTGCGCATCACATAGTAAGATTAGCTAATTAATCGGAATAAGAATGCATAATGTTTTCAAAACTAGATATCATGGTTAGTAGGGGCCGATCTTTGATCGGGTGAGCGGGGTTGCTCATAACTGACTTCCCCAATCGTACCCAAGTTCCCGAGCCGAGGTAACTTTGGTGATGACAGACACGTGGCCTTAGGCAAACGAGTCAGGGTTTCCTAAATTCCCCCATAAAAAATATTTAGGTGGCAACTCTGTATCTGGCAAAGCAGTCCATGTTTGGCACTTCTTTCAAAAAATCTGTTTTCCAAAAATGATTTATCAGATTTGGACTCTTTGGTGATTTATCGGTCTTGCATTGCACTTTGCCAGACTAGATTCAAAACCGTGACTATTTGAGTCCGAACTGTAGCATGAGGCCCACGCGGGAGCGTCTACAGCATGTCACCTGTACCTGAAAATGGTGTCCCCAGAAGGGTGAGCCAAAACCCAGTAGAGATATGCTAAACCAAATATGAGAAATAACTAAAACATTAGCATTCGACAAATGGTTAACACCTGTAAACCAACTCACACCCTTTCTACAGCCCAACAACAATTACATCCATGTTTCAATCCACTTCCCTTTATTTATCCAATTCAATTCATAGACATGGTTCATTATCTAACCAAATAATTTAAATGAGACTGCAACTCATCTTATTAACACTTCAATTATCCACAATTCAAAATGAGACTGCAACTCATATTATTAACATTTCAATTATCCACAATTCAAAATGAGACTGCAACTCATATTATTAGCACTTCAATTATCTACGTTATTCAAACGTATATAAGATTTTGGGACTTTCACCCTGGACACTCCGACTAACTTAATTATCAATGGAGTCCATCCCCTATCTCCTTCTAAACAGTGGAGTACATCCCCTATCTCCTTCCACAGAATGGAGTACATCCTCTTTTTCCTCTCAAACAAATATACATATGCAATGTATTTAAACACTTTATCATATACAATGATCAATTAAAGCACATATTCGATGTGTTAATCCACCCGTCATATTCAAGGACATAATCCCATTGATTAGTTTCAATTTACCTAATCATCATGCAGTTCTACAACAATCGTGGCTATTCTCCACCGATAGCCCAAAACAGTTATCTCTAGACAGATAAACAAATCTATCAAACAGATAAATTATTACATTTTCCATGGATGAGTAATTTATCAATCCAACTACACCATTTAATCACAATTTCCTACAATTTCATAATCTTCAAATCAATTTCATACTATACCAAATAATTTATTTAATTCCCAACTAGGGCAAAACTTCCCCTTTTCAAACATCAAGTCCCAAATACTTAATTTCATCCATTATACACAATTAGATCCAATCTCAAGACCTCTCATAGACAAAGGAGCCCAAAGACATGAAATCCCCTCTTTTATAATTTCAAAACAAGCCCTAACTTTACCCAAAACTCCCAAACACCACCATCTATACAAAATAACCAACATTTATGTCAAAACCCATAGTAAGGAATAGATTATCCCTACCTCCAATGGAGAAACTCAAAGGAGATGAAGAGAGAAACCCAAGATGCTCCAAATCCAACCTTTTTCGGATCAAAGTGTAGCCCACGCGATACTCCACCCTTTTTTACAAAGGAAGTAAGGTAAAGGACTCTAGATTAAGAGTATTTGTAGAGAGAAGGGCTATTTTAGAGAGAGAGAGACAGCCAATCTAGCGCTTGGGGGAAAGAATAGGATAAAAAATGGTATGTTTCACCTCTGCTGCGAACTGATATATGCGAGGCTCGCTCGAGTGTAGAAGTGGTCACTCGAGCGACCAGACACAACAAACACCTTGCTCGAGCGCAAGAAGCCTTGCCCAAGCGCACAATTCAAAGTTTCGGGTCTGCAACCCATATGCACGCTCGAGCGCAAGAGTTCTCGCTCGAGCAAAGGAACACAAAACATAGAGCTCACTTGCTCGAGCAAAAGAAAGCTTGCTCGAGCGAAGAATACCAACCTTCAGGTCCAATCTAGACACAGATGCACGATCGAGCACAAGAGTGCTCGCTCGAGTGAAGAGACACATCACAGAAAGCTCGCTCGAGTGCAAGAACCTTTGCTCGAACGAAGAAGCAAAAACCCAAGGCTCGCTCAAGTGACGATGCCAAATTCTATACAGCAGCCATTTGTTCCAACACCCAACCAACCTGTACCAAACTCACCCAACATATCCCAAAACGCAAATACAAGGAATTAAAGGATGGAAACAAGATATAGACAACAACAACTAACCACGGACCCTAAGTGTGGACGCGCCCCGAGGGACTTATGCTACCACAGTTCGGACTCGTTTTAGTTACGGTTCTAAATCTAAACCAAAGAGTCCAAATCCGACAAATCGTTTTGAGAAACAGATTTTTTTTTTTTTTTTTTTTTTTGCAAGAAGTGCCAAACATGGACTACTTTGTCAGCTACAGAGTCGCCACCTGAATATTTTTGATGGGGGGATTTAGGAAACCCTGACTCGGTGCCGAAGGCCAAGTGTCCGTCATCACCAAAGTTACCTCGGCTCGGGAACTTTGGTACGATTGGGGAAGGTCAGCTATGAGCACCCCCTCTCGCCCAATCCGAAGATAGGCCTCTACTAACCATGATCCTATTTTGAAAACGTTATGTGTTCTTGTTCCGATTATTAGCCTAGAATTACTATGTTATGCGCACAGCAAACAAGTATAGACCAAATCGTCTAAATTGGAACAAAACATTTCATGTTTGTTTTGAAAAATGGTTTGCTACTCGTAAGTAGGCTAAAATGCGGATTTTGCCACCCTCAAGTGGGCTTTAGAAAAAGATGGTTTTGCCACTATCTAATGGGTTTAAAACTCATAGTTTTAATGCATTATTCCAATTTAGGTAATTCAACCTCCATCCACAGGCATTCAAGCAGGTATATCACATAAGCAACTAGCCTCATGGTAATCATGCTGTTATGGCAACACTCACACGCATGCGGTATGCTAATGCATAAAAGCTTACCTAGTACTCCAAGCCAAAACAGAAACTAGTTAGTAATCATATGCTTGATCCTAGTTCATGTTAAGATGGCTAATGCAACACATACAAAATGCAACTATAATAGGCTCGGCTACTCTAAGAATGGCATGTGAGATGCTATAGATAACACGTATTCAATTTGGAATTGAAATACAAATGCAGTTAGAATGATGCGCCGAGCCCGGTCCATCCAAAACGAATGAATGGATGCAAACATGCTATCATACTGTATGCTAATTGAAACATGCCCTAATCTAACCATCGAAAGCTAGTAAATAAAAGGGAAGAAAGACGTGGGGTTGGAAGACATACACACACTCACACACACTTATTACAGAATTGCCCTCGCTCGGAGGGTTCGAAAGAATAATACAGTCCGAATAGTGAATCAACTATCCTAGCTAATTAATTATTACAAAACTTCTAATTTAATTAACAAAGTAAATATAGAAGGAAGATGGCCGCAGTCCTGCCTTGGAATGCGTGAATGATGCATGTTTGACTTGTACTGCCCGGAAACTCGCTGCCATAGCATTGCTGCCTCTGTTTTCACTGCCTAGCTCCTCTGAAAACTACACAAGTCTCAGGAAAGTTTCTATGCACACTGTGGAACACCACCGGCTGGGAGGAATGGCCACCGGCCATGGGAAATGGCCACCGGCCACTGATTGAATTATCGGCCAATGATGGTTGGCCGGTCGGCACTGGAGATGGCCAGCCGGCCAAAACTTCCTGCAGAAACTGTTTTTTGACAGCAATGGAGGACAAGCAGTGTATGGCATGGAATTTCAAGCAAATGTAAGCATGGCCACACTCCCTATCATGCAATGGACTCAAGGGAGCATGACCCTCGACCCTTGGGCCATCAATTGTGCATTTCGATGCATGATGGCCTAAGAGGCCAAGTTTGCAACTTGATATCAAATGAAATGCAAGCACAAAACACATCAAAGGGCCCCAACCCCTATCATGATTGATCAAGAGGCAAGGGATGCATGCTCAATGAAATGCAACCTAGGCATGGAGGCTAAGTATGCAACATGAACATGCAAATGAGCAATGTATACTATGCACGCAACCTAAACATGTAAGCAAACATGGCATGCAACAACATGCGATGATGGACTTAAACTAACATGGATAGCTCACGAGCATGCCAAAATCAGTGGCCATATGATGAAAATGAGACAATCGAAATGCGTGCACACATTCATGAATGCAATGGACCAAACCTAAGGCATCAAATGCCACTCTACCAAAGCATGGCAAGGGATGCAAGATGGCATACAAACATGTAATTTCCTGCACTGAAAAATGATGCACAATGGTCCCGAATCATGGAAATATGGCACCCAATGCATGAAATAAGCCCCGAAACTCAAAACTAGTCCAATGCGTTGAACTATAACTATGCAAAGCAAGCATTATTTGACTATGAAGCACAAAGATAGAGCCAAGGCAGTCCCAAAACATGCACATTACTAGTTTAAAGCAAGGCCAAAAAATGCTAACATGATGGACGAAAATAGCATGCAACATTGGCTAGTAAGCATGGGTTGTCTTACAACTATATCATGCGCATGAGATCTCATCAAACTGGTCAAAAACAGTGCGTGCCATATGCCATATCTACAGCAAATCGAGCGTCATCCATTGGTGGTTCATCCCCCGATCACATAGTCACATTATCCGCCACAAGTTCACTGATCCAGTGCCGATAGACTTTGCAGGACCCGCCGCAACGATGACCTTGTTATCAATCAGATCTTGTATTTCATGGCGAAGACGGTAACAACTATCAGTGTCGTGGCCGACTTGTTGATGGAAGGCACAGTACTTGGCCGGATCATGGGAGGGAGGAAGTTTAACTGGCAGTGGCCGCAGCTCTAGGGGTTTCAGATCCCCCTTTCTAATCAGGACCCTCAAGGCCGCTGACAGAGACATGTACAGTGGGGTAAACACCCTCTGGACCCGAGGTGGGTGTTTTGAGGTTTGTGGAGTTTTGCTGGATGCACCGACAAAAGGATTGACAGGTGCTGGCTGGGTTTGCTGATCTCTTCTGAGAACGAGACTAGAGCTGAAAGGAACATTCCTGGTACAAAGGCCTTTTTCCCGGCTTGCCCCTTGATTTGAACTGCTCTCATTTTGAGTGGCGAAAACGTCATCCACAGTTTTTGCAATAACTGCGAGGACTTGCTCTTTGTTCAGTCCCTCGGCTTTCAAAGCCTCAGCAGCCAACTAAAGATGTTCATGGGGACTAATGCTTGCGCCTGCCTTGTTCTTATCACTAGCCTCCACTTTGCTAAGAGAATGGCCTTCTCCCAATGCGGCCCGTCCCAAGGTTAGGGAGCCTTTTGACATGAACTCCCTAGTATGTGATGCGGTTGATGACGGAGCCAAAACTCCAAAGGCCAGATCTGCCACAGTTCTCTGAAGATCTTCGATCATCCTCATCAGCTCAAAAGTAGTGGGTTCATGGGTTTGGGATGATTGGGGTTCAGATGCACCCATCATACATAAGTCCATGCTTTCCGGGATAAACACCTCAGGCTTGGGTAGATGGGCCAGGGTGATGTATACGCTGGGGTCGTAGGTGGACGGCAGTGTATGGATGAGAATGAGATGTGGATGGGGTACTTGGCCATTGGAGTCTGAAGGTGGAGCTATCGTCCATTTGTCAATGAGATTTTGGACCTCATGATGAAGGCGGTAGCAACGATCGGTGCCATGACCGCGCTGCTGATGGTACATACAGTACTTGGAGGTGTTATGTCTAGTTGAGAGTTGGTCAGGAAGAGGTTGAGGATCGAGGGGTTTGAGATGCCCTCTTTCCATCAAGACTTTTAGTGCGCTAGTCAGGCTCATATAGAGGGGGGTGAAAGTTCTGCCCTGAGCTCGGGCTGGGCCGGTTGGTTGTAGGCTTGGTTTGGCAAAAGGGTTGGCTGTGCCGACTGTATTGATTTCGGTGGGTTCAGGAATAGTGCTACTACCAACAATGGTGCTTCCTGCAATCGCCCTCCTTGTCGGTTCACTTGTTCTGGGAATGATCCCGCTGTTGAACGCGTTCTCGACCTGAACCCCCAGTTCATGCAAACTTTTGAAAGTGAATAGTGGAGCGACTATCAACTTTTGCAACATATCATGCTCGAGGTTTCGCACCATCATCTACACTTGATCCCTCTTAGAAGGGCGATCTGTCATTTGTGCTGCCTTTGCCCTCCACCTTGCAACAAATTCCACAAAAGGCTCTGTTGGGGTCTAGCGAGTTGTTTCAAGCTCTTGCATGGTCATTTCAACTTAGGTGTTGTACGAATACTGATCGACAAAGGCCTTAGCCAGTTCTTCCTAGTTTTGCTTCACTTTATCTTCCAACTTAGCGTACCAAGTGGCTGCTACGCCCGACAGGGTTCTTCCATGCAGAGAGAGTTTCTGTGGCTTAGGCAGACCCATCGGCTTCAGGACATCTAAGAAAAGTCAGATATGTACCATTGGATCTCCAGACCCGTCGAAACGGTCAATACATGGCATTTTGAATATGTCTGGGAGCCGTACGGCAGCCTCGGTGTGCCCATCCTCAATGTCGGTAATGGAGTTGAGGCCCTGTGCCTTCTTGAATTGCTTCTCAAGGTTCGCAATTTTCACCGCAGTCGGATCAAGGTCATTAGCATCAAGGGGAAAAAGCCTCTCATTAGGTTGCACCAGGGGTCTGAAAACTCGGGCTTGAGCCAACCTTTCTTGAGGATCTGGACCCTGCAAATCTTCAACTGGCGGAAGTGGGTCAAAGTTCAGCTGGTCCCAAAGCTGGATGTGAGGCAGATGCCCCAGATGGGCGCTGCGTTTCAATACTGGTCTCAGCCTGCATGGCAATTCCCTGATTTAACGCTGCTATCATGGCCACAAATTGTTCCGAACCCTGTGCCATCATGGTCTGCTGAGTCCGAACAAAGGTGATGTGACTGGCAACTGACGGATTAGATGAACCGGTGAGCCCTGATTGGCCTTTCTTTGCTTTACGACTGGCGAAGGAAAACTGGTTGCCCTTGAATTAAATCTCTGACCTAACAAAGTTTATCAGCACCAGTCCAATGTACCCGAGGGATATCAGAGCCTTCTGAAGCTACGGCTCCAGGACTACCTAGCAAAAGAGAAAACAGAGAGCATCTCAGCCTGATTTCACCAAAACAGATTCGAGCAAAACTGAACGACTGTGCTCTCTACTGAATTCTGCTCCAAAATTCTGCACATAAACTGATACCCTCAGGTAGCACTGATTGCCC